>VZTN01013902.1:785755-850022 GCA_013400515.1 Erpornis zantholeuca | reverse complement strand
CGCTGCTGGAGGAGGCGGCGGACCTGCTGGTGCTGCACCGGGACTTCGCCGCCGCCGTGGAGCGCTGTGAGGCGGGCTGCGACAGCCTGGGCCCCGGCCCCGGCCCCGGCCCCGAGAGGTGTGAGAGGTTCTGGGCGTGCGGAGGGGACGGGGCGGCGCTGGGAGGCTGCTCGGTGTCGCATCAGCGCCGGGCTGGCTTCGAACTTCAGGCCACGCTTGTCCTACTTTGGGGGTTCTTTTAGCCCTGTCGGTACTAACGTGTTTCTTAGGAAGGGATCTGTGCGTGTTTGAGGGAAGTGAGGTGTGCCCAGGAGCCTTCCCTTCGTTGTCTCAGAGATACAGTCACAGGGCATATCCTCGGAGGTCGACTTGGCTTTTTTATAGGGGGCAAGTAGAGGGGAAGCAGCTGCCAGAGAACTGTGGAGTACCTGGGCTGCACTGAAGCTCACTGGAAGGGATGCAAGGGGAAATGTGGCTGTAAGAAGCACTTATTTAGGTGTCTGTTCCTTACCAGTTTTGCAGAAGTGAAATGCTCCCTTTGTGTTGTGGGGATTCAGGCGCTGGCTGAGATGAACCGATGGAGAGAAGTTCTGTCTTGGGTCTTACAGTATTACCATGTCCCTGAACATCTGCCTCCAAAAGTTCTGGAGCTGTGGTGAGTTTCTGTCTGTTGCCGTCAGATAAATACATACGGGGCTTGCTTTAGGTTTAACAGCAGGCCAGGCTTGGGTATTGCATGATATTTTCACTTTGCGTGGTGTAAGTGAGATCTGGGACAGGCCTGTTCTTGACCTGTGTGTGCTGGAGCATGCCTGCAAGATTGCTTCACAGTGATCAAGTACAAAAGGGGCGATGGTGAGACAGTAGCATCAATAGCTGCACCTGTTCTCTGAATTCTCTGCCTGCCTCAGAATTCTGTCTGTTTTGATGTAGACCCTGATTCACACCTTCATGAGAGCTGCTTGTGGGCAGTAGCCATCAGTGATGTCAGCCTTGACAAAGACCTGAGGCGTTCTCATACCTCTCCCTTGTGTTACAGCATCCTGTTGTACAGCAAAGTGAGAGAGCCGCAGGTGATGCTGGAGGTTGGCAGCAGCTGGCTGAGAGACCACACCAACCGGAGCCTCCCCGAGTACGGGGCCCTGCTGGAGCTCTACCTGGAGCACGTGCTGCTGCCGCTGGGCCGCTTCGAGGGCGCCGAGGAGCTGGTGCGAGGCTGTGGCGTGTTCGACAGCGAGCAGCAGCTGGCCTTCCTCGGCACCATCTGCCAGAGCCGCTGTCAGTGGACTCAGCAGGAAGAGACGAGCTCGGCTGCTGAGGAGCAGCAAGACCCAGTCACAGAAACTGTTCTGGGTGGGCTTTCCCTCTTGTCTGTGCTCCGTTTTTACAGTTTCAGTTCAAGTTGGTTCCTTACTTCCTTACATTAACTATGTATTAAAAATATTGCCATGACATACAAGCCATGAGGAAGCCCCATTGTGTACCACAGCAGGAAATAAAAGACTTAGTGATACCTTTGCTGAGAATTTCATAGTAGATTTAGTCTCTGCCTACATCAGCAGATGACAATTAATGTCCAGGATCAAAAGAACTGTGGAGGTTTTGTTTTGTTTTGTTTTGTTTTGTTTTGTTTTGTTTTGTTTTGTTTTGTTTTTCAAGGTAAAAAAGGAAAACTAAGACTACCTGGCAATCCTCTAAGGGTATGTTTTGTTGGCTCTGTGCACGGTTTGCTCCATTTCCATTTACAGTTGAGTCCAAGTAGAACAGTGCATGTCTAGCATTTGAAGTACTGCTTCTTCTCCAGAACTATAAATCATTTGATGTTTTCTCCGAAGAGAGAAGCTGGCATTACTGTGGTATAAGATCATGCTGTACTAAAGTAGATGCCTAAAAAAGAGGTATAATGAACTGTACATTACAATTACAAAATTGTACTGTTTCTCTGTTTCCTGTTACATAAAAACCCAAACCCGACCCAACTCAAATGCAATCAGACTTGTAGTATCTTAGTTTCTTATTGCCTATATCTATGTGATTAGTTTTTAGACTTTACTTTGCCCTAACATCCTTTCTGGTTTTGTTTTCCAGGAGCCCTGTCCCAAAAGCTCCTGACCATGCTGACATTGCTGCGTAGAGCCCTAAGGTCCATGTCAAACCACTTCTATTTACTTCCTTACAAGAAGATGCTCTTGGCTACTTTTTTGCTGTACCTGGTGGTGGTGAGATTAGACCCAGGTATGGGAATAAGATTTCCAGTTTTAAAAATTCCATTATGGTTATGGAGAAGAAATGAGATGCTATTAATACATTTGATCTGTGTAAATGCCTCAGGGAGGCACAAAAACTGGGTGACTAGGAACTTAGTGTGTCTAATGTTCCCAGTTGTAGTCCATGTAGAAAGATGAAGCTCTACAAATGCCAGCTGTCTGAAAACTCTTTCCAGCAGACCAGGTACAGACTGTGAGAGGCAGGTAGAGCTGTCCTAGACTCAGCCTTTTCCTCAGTCAGCTGGTGGTGGTATAAGGTGATGTCCCTTGGATGAATGATTGCCTGAGAGTGTGGCAGGATGTCCTCCCTCTCTCATGGCTGGGGCATTTGGAAGAGATAACTCAGGCCAGACTAATGACCCACTGAGGAGTCAGATAGCCCTTCAGGAGCCAGAGGCCAGCAGGAGGTGACCTCCAGGCTCCTGAGAGCCTGGGGCGAAGACGCAGTACACATCTTGGTATGAGGACAAAAGTGGAAAGAGGTAAAGGAAACATAGGTGACCAAAAGACACAATTCTTATGTCTATAAAAGCCCCCACAATTAGCACAGAGGCAAAAGTCTCTTACACACTTCTTTGGGAATGTGTGAGATTTCTCCCTGGAGCAAAGTGCAACTCCAGGTCACTTCCCTGGGGATGGAGAGAGGATTTCTTGATGTGTACTCCATCAGAGAATTGGATGGTAAGAAACACTGAATCCTAAGTTATACTATTTCTTTGCTAGCTGTAATTTTATGGTACCTTTAACTCTGCATATATTAATATTAGTATTCCCTTTTTGTCTTACCCCTGTGTAGTAATAGTCTGTTTAAGTCTTATGTCTGTTAGTTTTGTGTCTATTAATAAATAATCCATTTTATAATAGACTGAGTCAACCATTACTAAAGAACTTACAAATCAGAGTAGATTTTGGAGTGCTAACCACCTCCATATAACTACTACCTACTGCCAAAAACCTGAACAATAAACAAAAACTAATTTAAAGCTACATCATCCATTCATAACAGAGAGGCTGTCCTGTCAGGAAAGCAGAGAGTTCCTGGGGGGCAGCACTGATGCATTTGATCATCTTATGCTGGAGTTTCACTGGTGATGGCTGCTGCTGTCCCTGAAGAATGGGCTGGTCCTGGGATGTAGGGGCAACAGCTGGGATGGGGTGGGGATGGATGTTTCCTCTCCTGCTGTGTGACAGATGCTCCACCGTTATTCTACAAATAATCTGCTGGAAAATAGTGAAGGCAGCTTGCTAGGGAGCAGGACCTAGAGTAAAGATCCAAGGAAGGAAGAGAACTAGGTTTTAATTAACTCTAGTTGGAAATAGTTCATTCTTAGTATGTTTAGTGTATGTTAGTTTTACCTTTTGTAATGCAAGCTCTTTTGCTTTTTGTTCTGCTTTGCAGCTTCTCCCACATCACTGCCATTCATTTACAAACTGGTCCAGCTCTTCCGACAGGCTTGGGCAGCCGTGCTCTCTCCAATCCACAGGCCTCCAATTCGAGACTAAGTGTCTTCCATCACTGAAAGTGTCACCTTGTCTCGGGGATGTTACCAGGCTCTTCAGGGACTGTTGAAATCTGAGATGACTCTTGGAATTTCTTCAGACGGGAAATGGTGGTGTATGCATTTTGAAACCACAGCGAGTATTCCTGACGTTTTGCTTGGTCCTGTCCCACACTAGGGTAAAGCCACTCCTTCCATATCTGCAACTGAATAAGAATCCTCCTTTTCAAACACTTCGCTTTGGATGTGTCTCTTGAATGAGGGTTGTGTAGCCAGTTATGAACTATGGAAGAAGTTCTCATCCTTGCAAATGATGGGCAGTTCTCTGAACAAGTGCAATAATGTTCCTGGAGGCACGACTGTAGCAGGCAATGGAGTAGGGGAATATTCTGTTTTGCCTGAAGACATCTGAAAAGCCCAGTTCTTGCAGCATGGGGTTTAGAACAAGCACATGGAAGAAAAAGACTGGAGAAAGTAAAGCCTATTCCATTTTGAAAGCCATGGTTTCTCTTGTGACTGATGCCTCTTCGTACGGGCACACTGGATTTTAGTCATATTTAAGCAAGGAAGATGATGTGTTTGGGCCATGAAGACTGTTGTGCTGCATCTACTCTTCTTAAATGCAAATTACAGCACTTTGTGCTTGCCTGATGCATAGTCATTCTTAGAAGCACGTGGTGGTGGTGGTCAGGAAATAGATTTATTTTTTTAAATTATATTCTATTGTCTAATTGAACAACTGAAGTTGTTGCTTCATTTTACTTTCCCTACCTCTTGCTTTGTTAATGTAGATATCAAAAAGTCTCTCTGTGTATCTAGAATTGCTCCCCAAGTCCCCAGTATGCAAAGTCTTGGGTTAGATGGGGGTCATTTAGCAATGCTCTGTCGTTCAGAACACAAGTGCATTTTTATAGAAAAGAAGGTCACAAGATCTTCCCCAGATCAGTGGCAAGAAAATTGTACATCTGCAGATCTGTCACCAGACCAGCTCCATTTCTGACCACTTGGGGCAGAAATTGGACATTTGGGGTAGAACATTAATTTCTCCTCCGTTCATTCATCCATCTATCATCAATTGACAAAAGGTACATTCCAAGGAGGGAGCACTGACCTAACAAAACACTGCTTTCAAATTCTTGTTTGCTGGAGGGGACAAGTTAAAGGTGAGAGGCCAGGGACAAATTGGCCTCTGTCATCCCAGCACCTGTGCCAAAGGGGTGTAGGCTCACTGATTTTGTAGTTTTTCAGCCCAAACTGCAAAATATTGTCAGAGCAACCTTTTTGGTGGGACCACACCAAACCCATGAGATCCCAGCGTGGTGTCTTACAACAGTAGTGCCCTTTGTCTCTTGCAATAACCATACTCCAAGGTGGTGGCTGTTCCTGTTTTCTTCCCACAGATGGCCTGTGGGTACCCTCAAACTGTGATCTGTTGCTTTGCTCCCTACTGGGGCACTTTGAAAACAGTCTCATCTTCACTGCTAAAAATAATTGTCTGTTTCATCTTAAATTATCCCCAAAAAAGAGAAACACTCCAGCATTACTGTCAGACAAACTTGGGCAGGTTATTCAAGAGTGCAGTAATGACCTTGCCTAGTTGTCTCAAGAATAAAACCCAAACCAATCCCCTATCCCTCCCCAAAGTTTTTGTCTCTGCCAGGACTCTACACCAGGATAAGTAGCACATAGTGCTTCATATAAAAAAGTGATTTCTTACATACTCTGCACACGCAGGGAAGAACAGCTTTTGGTATTGCTGAGTAGTAATCCAACTGTAAGTGTAGTTACAGCTCTGCAACCAGCACTTGATGTGAAATCAGGTAGAATGAAACACAGAAGCTCTCTCTGGAGTTGAGCTCTTCCAAGAAATGACCAGGATAAGTCTTCTGCCCCCCTGCTTTGCAAGGCCTCAGGTAAAGTCCTCTGTAAGTCAGTTAATGAAATGGCAAACTTCACTCTGAAGTCAGGCCAAATTCTTATCAAAGTGACTATTAGGTAATGAACATTTTTTGCTGTAGTTCTGGCATTGTTTTTAGTTAGATGGCAGAGATGCTGTTTTGGAGGTTAGTTTGGACCAGTGGTTTCAGCAGGCCATACACAGTTTTTAGAATACTGTTAAATGTCATTTACTAGGACTTTTATCATTCAACTTTATTTTAAGTGTAGGTTGGTAACCTTGACTTTATTGGAGCACTACTGATTTAGAATTATATTGTTTTTAATTCATCATGAGAGAGCAAGAAGTCAGAAATAAGCTATCAGGGGTTTTTTTGCAATTCATACTAAAACTGCAGTATCTAATTTTTATAATAAAGTGACTACTGATTTACCTCTTTATAGAGTTGCTTGTTTGTGCTGTGATTGAGAATATGAAAAAAATGGTGTTTAATATATTGATACACTACAAAGTATATAAAAGTTTTCCAGAATTGTTTCACATTCTTTCACTGTTTCAGCATATTTGAATTAAGTAGAGAACATCTTCAGTGTGAATCTGACGAGATCTAATCAACTCATGATGTTGGTAGAGTAAAGTCTGCATTTTGGGATGGCCAAGACCAATACTACCAAGAATAAAGTACCTGGGATTCGTCATTATTAGATGAATGTATCTTTGTATACATTATATAATGTAGTTTAGAACTAACTACAGTTCTGACCTTACTGTATTAGGGGAGAAAACTCTACAAATAAAAACTAAAAATATATAGCACAGTTCTCTGTTTCAGGGTAATGCCTGAAAACCAATATTTTATCAATTCAGCACTGTTATACAGGTACTTAATTACTAGCCTTGGGAATTTCAGAAATCCTGAAATGAGATGCTGCTGGTTCTCCCAGCAGGTGACAACAGACTAACATAAAACAGGGAACACAAGGAAAGTGTTTAAACCTTCATTTACATACTGAGGAAGGTAGTATAATGTGTGGGAAATGCAAAGACTTACACATCCAAAATTAAAAGGAAATGAGGATTTTGTGTGACCACCAAAGAACTTACTAAGAGTGCACTGTTTTTTGAGATGGCACATTAATGTTATAAAATAATCCACAATTCTGACAGTATTGGTGAATCATTTAGGTAAGCAGCCTGTAGGGAGGGAGTGATGTACATTTAGCAGAGGAGAAAAAGCAGTTGGCTGTCCTTCATTTGCCTCTTGATGTATTTAAATTTCCAGCATATATGCCCAGCATATGGAGCTGGGGGGAAGAAGGAGAAAGGGGAAGACATTCAGAGTGATGGTGTTTGTCTTCCCCAGCCAGTGATGGAGCCCTGCTGTCCTGGCTATGGCTGAACACCTGCCTGTCCAGGGGAAGTGGTAAATGAACTCCTTGGTTTGCTTTGCTTGTGTGTACAACTTTTGTTTGGTGTGGTAAACTATATCTCAACATAAAGGTTCTGTCTTACTCTTCTGATTCAGTGCTCAGTTGCCAGCTGGGGTTAAACCAGTACAACATTACTTTTAAGTTCTAGATTATTCAAAAATGCCATTTTCAGAGATGTGTCCATCTTTGAGAAAAAAAGGCTTTAGGTTTCATATGGCAATTCACCATCTGCCTACAGAGGTTGAATGCCAACATCCATCAAGATAACTTACTTTCCAAGAATCCAGGCCCAGGCTGTATCTGCCTCATGTCTCTGTGGACTCCCACTGGCTAGGAGAGAGCACAGAAAATGCCACAAAGGACTGAATTGCAAATAATTTAGTAATTCACAGACCTCTTTTTAGATTTTGTAGCTGCTAGATCTGACATGCTGACTCAAAGTGTGCCTAAGAGCTTTTGGGTAGTGGATTGCTCAAAGTATTTTCTGTGAGACTTTTTCCTGATTCTCTGAAGCCGTGAGCATTAATATTTCAGATTGTCCAGAGCATCAGAGCTTGTCTGGAATGTTACCACTTCCTCTGGAAGAAGAACATCACAACAAACTATTCCTTAGTCTCAAAGCAATGACCTGATGGTATTCTGGAGAGCTGTGAGATTCAGCTTAAGCAAAGTGGCAGATGGAAATTATCATTGAAAATTCTTTGTAAAAAATAATTATGGCTCCAGAAAGCCCTGTAGCTTTTCCCAGCCAAAATCAGAGAGTACTGATTTGCAGGGTTATGTAAAGAGCAGCAAAATGAAGACTATACCAAAGCGAGTTTATAAAAGCCAGTATGAACTATTTCTCACTGTTAAAATATAGGTGTTAAAGAAGATACTTATATGCTGGTTGCCAACAGTGGCAGAACAATGATCATTAATATCATCATGTCAAAGCAGACTAGCCTACATTTTAGGAATGTCTACTCATTAAACATCATAATAAACAGTACATTAAAAAGTCTGGAGATGCATAACACCCAGATTCAAGCAATTAAGTATGCCTTCCTCTTTGTTACCTAGGAGTGGCAAACGAGGATTTCTCTACTGAGAGAAGCTGCTGCTTTGCAGTGCAGAAGGAGCAAAGTGGTGGAGGCAACTTCACTAATCTGGTGTCAGAATGCTGGGGTGATGCCTCCAGATCTGTCCTGCAATAAACACTGCAATAAGAATCAAATTTCTTTTTGTGTTTGGACAGAGAAGTGAGGGTCTGTACTGAAAGCTGTGATGTACTGCTGACAGCCTGGATGACTGCACATGGAAAGAGAAGCAAATTGAAAATGTTCATAGAGAAGCCAGGAGATCATTTAAAAGTGCTGGTAGAGTGCACTGAAGAATGGTAATTACATTTAGTTTCCAGATCTCTATTTTCGTTTTCCTTCTATCCTCTTTTCCATTTGTTTGCTCTCTTCTGTATTGGAGTTTAGTGCCGATTTTCATCTACAGAAGTACATGTTGGCAGAACAGGGAACTGGGATGGTGTGTGTCTTGCAGGTGATGTAAAATCCCGAGGTTTTAGAAAGCACAGTGGGCACAGTTACATGGCCACACTCCAAGGCAATAAGTGCCAACCCTGTCTGCACTGGGTTGGAAACCTGGGGTGCGTGTGAGCCCTGCCTGTGTGGCAGGATTCGCACAGGAGGGGTGCTGCAGGGCAGGAGGCAGCAGGGTGACCTCTCCCCACGGTGCTGTGACACTGAAGCGCAGCAGCAGGTGCCGTGTGCCGGGCCCAGGGTGCCTCCTGCCCCGCAGCCCAGAGCCAGGCTCCGGCACAGACCTGCCACCGGTCATCCCAAAGGGAAGGAAACACCTCCGGGGACACCATGGTAAGGGGGATGTGGGAGCTCCGGTCACATGGGGATCGGGAGGGCTGTGGGTGAGAGAAGGCGGGGGGATCTGCTGTTGTTATCACAACCCTGATGTCACTCACCATTTACCAAGAAGATGGGAAAGGAGCACAGAAAATCTCCCTGAATCATTACAGCATTAAGTTTTCTTCAGAGAGTCCCTAATTAGTGGAATTATAAGATAAATTAGATATGGCGTCTTAGCTGTTTGGCACTTTCTGTTGTGACCACATTTTCTCAACACCAGTTCATTTTCATGAGAGATAAATTTTTTTAGAAATAAAAAAAAGTATTTACTTTTGTGTCTGTTTTAAATTAATTTAGCCCAAATGGCTATACTGTCCCTAGATATACAGGGTATGCATGTGTGATTCTGGAGTCCATGAATCCTTTTATATACGTATGCGTTTAAGTAAGTGAAAAAATGCCCTTTGTTTTTAAGTCTCGGGGGTTTGTTATAAATTTCTGGAAATCGCTGAAAACCTCTTAGAATGTGAAAAAATCCATTTCACCTTGTACCCCAATATATCTCTAGCAATGAGTCTAATTTTGGTGCAGAGGAAGAACTACGTTGCTTTCTGCCAGCTCATCTCGCAGGCAAGATCCTTCCACAGGCTTCCCAGACCTAGGGAAGTGTGTTTGTGGAACAGCTGGAAGACTAAAGTCTGCCTTTGTGCAGTAAACACTGGAGCCAGGTATTAGTTTGTTTTTTTAAGAGTCAAAGCTGTCCCAGGTTTAGTTTCACAAAGGATCTGGTCCTTTCTTCTGTTTCTTTGTTGGATCTGTCCTGGTACATTAGTGGTAGGATGTGAAATATGAGTTTGGAGTAGGCTCCAAATTAAAATATCATGTAAAGATCAGTTTACTCTGACTGTGACGCTGAAGAAGGCCCACTCTCTTCCCTATTAAAAGTCTGGCATCTGCTTTAACTCTGTTTACTATGCAAAATCAGAAACCTCTTTTTCACTGTCTCCTCTCTCCAGCAGAATATTTCCAGATTACTGCTGGGGTAGGAGAAGATGAAATGGCTCAAAAAGCAGGACTGAGATATGGTTTCAAATTAGTGCAGCTGAAAACTTGGTCTGAAAAGTCTTCAACTGTAGTCCTATATGAAGGTTTACAATATTAACTTCCTAAGGCAGCATTCACTTGTTCTATCTGTGAAAAAACAGACCAATTCCTCTATAGATCTGATGAACTGAGCAAAGCAGCCCTTTAGGTGTAAAGTATTGCTTGACTTGTAATTGTAGTTTTGCTTTAAGAGATAGTCTTTTTAAAAGCCAGCTGGCCTCATTGCTGTGTTTGAAAAGAATAAAAACCTTTATTTTTCTTGCTGCCAGCCTCCCAGATTCACCCTGGGATTTCAAAGAAAAGGCAGGAGGCTGCCCTGTGGAAAGTCAGCTTTAATTGAATTCTCTAAGCCCAAAGATGCCTTCAGGGGTTTCCTGAGTAATCCTGCATAGTGACTTATGAAGCCCCATTGTCACTCTAATAACTCAAGAGACTTTTGCACAACTCAATTGAGAAGAACAGGGTTGTGCAAGTACACTCGAGAGCACATGCATTTGCAGAGTCAGCAGCTTAGAAAAGAGTAGTGAATAGACATAATTTATTTCATCGAATGAAAGATTTAAACTGACTTTTCATATTCATTTGAACTTCTGGGGATGACTAGCATGGGCAATGGTGACTTTTGAAATTCTAGTTGGTTCTGAGAAAAATGTCTTCAGTTATGTTTCTTAAACACAAATTTATGTCAGCTTGTGAAGAAAACACTGTTCCAGAGATGTTGCTGCTCACACATGGTGACTGAAAATTTAGTTTTTGGGGAGGATATATTTCATTCTCAGGTCACAAGATGATTTTGCTGGGTGAGTAGTTAGAATTTAATTTTTTAAAAAAATTTACTGGTCAAATCTGATACTGACATTGGTAATCTCTAAAAGCAATATTACAAAGCAAAAATGAGTGAGGACCATCCTTTGCCCTTAAAAACAGGCCTGCTTCATACCTGGGCACCTCAATTCTCCTTCCCTCTCCAAAGCCTGGCAGTGGTCAGTGAGCTGCTCACTGGAAACTGTCATTCCTGACAATGAGTTGTTTTCTGCATGGTACCCAAGCATTGTCTGGAAAATATTAATTGGCCTAAGCCAAAACTGGGCCAGAGGCTGTGCTAAGTATCAATCAGCACAGGAGAGCACAGGCCAGTGTTCACTTCTATGACCTGACTTTTTCTTACTCCCTGCTATAGACAGGGCCCTGGGGATCACACAAAGCTTGGGCAGCTTTAATTCCTCCAAAGCAGAAGCCAAATACGTAAAACCCCACATGCTTGAAGCCACTCTCTCCTCAAAAACATGCCTTTCACTACAGCCAGTGTTGCAATTGTTGGGACTAACCCAGAAGTATTTGCTTTATAATTCTCTTTGTGAACTTATGAAATCCAGGGCCTTCATGCTCCTGTACTTTTAAGTGTACAGGATTTTGGAGCAATCGACACCTTCCTACTTTAGCCTGGTGTTACACAGTTTTCTCTTCCTGGTTGCCACAGAAACAATGCTCAAAATCACGCAAATAAACACACTATACTGCAATGGCACTGCCTGATAAGCTATGGACCTGTGATGTAAAATTAATGGCTGCTCAGGAGCTGGAAACAACATTTGTTTCAACCAAGAAAATCTGAAACAATTTCCTTAGGTGAATATTGCTGAAAGCAGCTCTTCCAAGTTTCCACGCTAGCCTGCTATCAGAGGGCAGAAGGATCAAAAGACATCACCTGCCTTGGATTATGTAAGGGTGAAGGATGCCACATGGCTGTGTCAGGTTCCAGCCAGGAGTAAAAATAAACTGCGATGTGTTCCTCAGCAGGGCCAATCCAGAAGGAAAGGTGGGGTCTGTGTAATTGAAATTAACTTTTCCTGACTGTTTTCATGTACTTCTATAGCACAGCACACAGATCTTGATTTTTTTAAAGAACTGTCCCTGTAGCTGGCGTATGCTTGTGCAGTCTCATTGTGGTCGTGGGGCCTAATAACCAAATGAACAGATGACAGTGACAATTCACTGATTTTTTGGAAAAGCAGTGCACTGGGAAAATGTAACCACCAGGAATAAGGAGGACTAAGGTACACTGTTTTTTCTGACCCTGCCTCTTCTTTCTCCCCTCAGCGTGAGTGTATCTCTGTTCACGTTGGCCAGGCTGGAGTCCAGATAGGAAACGCATGCTGGGAACTCTTCTGCCTGGAGCACGGCATTCAGCCAGATGGCACCTTCAAGGACCTGCAAGATAAACTCAGCACTGATGACTCTTTTACCACATTTTTCAACGAAACAGCCACTGGGAAGCACGTGCCACGGGCTGTAATGGTGGACTTGGAACCAACTGTAGTAGGTCAGTGTATATATATACATATCCCTGCCAAATGGGGATGAGGTTGCTTTTCCTCACATCACCGTGGTGTGCCACCAGTCTCCACCAGCACAAAGCAACCCTTTGGTAGCATGAAATTTATTTTTGTGTGACACAGAATGCCAGATTCTGTCACCAGTGTTACAAACATAGGAACAGGAGGATCCCCAGCAGTTTAATAGCTGGTACAGGTGGTGTGTTCTCTTTGCACCAACATTTAACTTTTGGGTTTGTTTATCATTACATTTTTGCCATTCAAATTCTGCTTTTCTTCAGTTCTGTTTCAAAGTGGAAGCCTGACGGTTTCTCTCCAGTAAAAGAAGAATGTCTAAAAATTGAGACACCTGAATTTCTTCACTCTTTTTTTCTGGAGACTTGTAGATGCAGGGTGTACTTGCCACTGACAAGTTCATGAGAAGATAAGTGGCTGGATTGAAGATGCAACATAAATTAATCAAATGCAACAATGAAAAATTGCTCTGGAGACATTTCCCTTTTCCATCAGCATCTGTTTTTTGGCATCATGACCTCCTGTGACTGAGTGTGCATTGATGCCAACAACAACCAGAATTTGTTGGCACTGGAGCACATGCAAATTCTTACAATTTCTCTTTCTTCTTCAGATGAAGTACGGGCTGGCACCTTCCGGGAACTTTTTCATCCAGAACAGCTGATCACTGGAAAGGAAGATGCAGCCAATAACTATGCCCGTGGCCACTACACCATTGGCAAGGAAAGCATTGATATGGTGCTGGATCGTGTCCGTAAGCTGGTAAATCCCACTAGTTTTGAAACAGCAGTTTGGACTCTGCAGAAGAAAAAAGGGCATTACTAAGAGCTTGTTAACTGCAAATGGTTCAGAAAAGAGATTGCAAGTCATACAGACTATCTCTTGGACATGGTCCAGAAGAGAAGCCCCGTGGTTCACTTCTCACCTGTATGCTTCCAGGCATTTTTATAAAGTGGTTTTGAATATGTAATTTTTAATTACTAGCACAGCCCTACAGCACCAATACTGATACTGAAGGGTGGATTATGCAGTTTTACATTGCTGGTTTCAGCTAGAATAACAGAGCAGTGTGAAATTCAGAGAGAGACCTGGACAGATAAGGCTCTCTACGTTATAATTTGAGACAGTGAGGAAAACAAAGGTTGGAATTATCACCACTCCTTTCCCTGGAAAACTTGACATGAAATCTATGCTGTATATTGCCCATGACTGCCCACTCCTTCAGCTCAGGATAAGCTCACACAGGAAATTTTTTTACACCTTTTTCAGCCCCTGCTGTTTCTCTTTTGCCTTCTAGACCGATGCCTGTTCTGGGCTGCAAGGATTCCTGATCTTCCACAGTTTTGGTGGCGGTACCGGCTCTGGTTTTACTTCGTTGCTGATGGAACGCCTCTCTGTGGATTATGGAAAGAAGTCCAAACTGGAGTTTGCCATCTACCCAGCCCCTCAGGTCTCCACCGCCGTGGTGGAACCCTACAATTCCATCCTGACCACGCACACCACGCTGGAGCATTCGGACTGTGCCTTCATGGTGGACAACGAGGCCATCTACGACATCTGCCGCCGGAACCTGGACATCGAGCGCCCCACCTACACCAACCTGAACCGCCTGATCAGCCAGATCGTGTCCTCCATCACTGCCTCGCTGCGCTTCGACGGCGCCCTCAACGTGGACCTGACGGAGTTCCAGACAAACCTGGTGCCCTACCCGCGCATCCACTTCCCCTTGGTGACCTACGCCCCCATCATCTCCTCCGACAGGGCACACCACGAGCAGCTCTCGGTGGCCGAGATCACCAACGCCTGCTTCGAGCCCAACAACCAGATGGTGAAGTGTGACCCGAGGCACGGCAAGTACATGGCCTGCTGCATGCTCTACCGCGGTGACGTCGTCCCCAAGGACGTCAACGTAGCCATTGCTGCCATCAAGACCAAGAGAACCATCCAGTTTGTCGACTGGTGTCCAACAGGCTTCAAGGTGAGCAGGGCTGCCACGAGCTTCCCTTTAGTGCTTAAAGGGCAGGTTCAGTGTAGCAGAAAACCTGTATTTAACGTCTTCAATCTTGTGTATTTCCCACTGAACATGGGGAAATGCAGGTATTTCCCAGTGAAAGTAAGAAGGATGCATTTATATAAAATGTGCCTTTTCTCCTTTGGATAGCTGATTGACAGGCTGCTACATATTTAAATATGTGGAAATTCGAAGCATATATGGGTTAAAATTTAAAGAAGTTTTCATTTCAGACCTGACCTTTGGAACAGCCAATGAGCATTCCCTCTGAAGCACAGTTTAAACTTAAGGAAATACCAAAATGCATAAAATTAATAAAAGAAATGCTGATATTAGGGAATCTCTTAGTTGACCTAGAAATATTATATAGCCTCTCCCCAGTGGCTACATAGCCATGTTGGGAAACATATTTTCAGCAATACAGACATTAACAGGGGAAAAATATTTGTCATATGAATGGCCCTTTCAACAATGAAAACTCTCAACTGGGAACCAACTCTTTAGTTTCGACAGAGAATCTTGGTGAAAACTCTGTTTTCAGTATTGAGTAGCTGTTAAGAAATCTACAAACTTGTCAGCGTACATGAAATAGAAGAACAGTATAGGTATTAAAATGAGTGTGTGTCATACCCTTTGACATCTGCAGTGGGTACTTTGACATGTGCAATTGCACAACTCTACCCCAGAATCTGTAACTTTACTCACGTTCCTCCAGCTCTTTGACTGCCTCCTGCTCCTGCTTTTCTGCAACCTTCTCTCACATTCCCATTTCCAGGTTGGGATCAACTACCAGCCTCCTACGGTTGTTCCTGGTGGAGACCTAGCCCAAGTTCAGCGGGCAGTCTGCATGCTGAGCAATACCACAGCCATTGCCGAGGCTTGGGCAAGGCTTGACCACAAGTTCGACCTGATGTACGCCAAGAGAGCTTTTGTGCACTGGTATGTGGGTGAAGGCATGGAGGAGGGAGAGTTTGCAGAGGCCCGAGAGGACCTGGCTGCCCTGGAAAAGGACTATGAAGAAGTGGGAACTGACTCATTCGAAGAAGAAAATGATGGAGAGTAATTTTAAAATACACTCTGTTCCTAGTGAGCACAGAATTGTCTCTGTGTCACTGTATTGCGTGTGTCAACAATTAGGTCAGTTTTTCTGCGTGTTGTAAACATAAACTTAGGAGAGGTCATATAATGACATTTCTTTATTCTATAAATGACAGGCATTCATATATTCTATAAATGACATATCCTGTAAGATATAATCAGCCGTAGTAACGCCCCACCACTCCCAGTGCTGTAAAAAGACTTGCTCTCCCTTGCACACTTAGTGTGAGCCTTTCTAAGCTCTGATGAACTCACTACACTCAATGTAGGTCATCCCAAAAAGCTGCAGAACTCCACTTCCTGCTCCTGCCTAATAGCAACAGAGCCAACAGGGACACCACAGACACCTCCCAAAGCCAGGATTCCATGCATCTCCAACCAGCTCCTATGCCAGCTATGACGCCCTCCGGGATATTTGAAAAGTCATGGCAATCAGGCAAAGCCCCAGGTGACTGGAAAAAGGGAAACGTTGTCCCCATTGCTAAAAAGGGTTGAAAGGAGGGCCCTGGTGACTGCCAGCCTGTTGGCCTCACCTTTGTGCCTGGGAACATCATGGAAGAAGTCCTTCTAGAAGGTATGCCAAGGCACATGGAGGGTAGAATTAACTGGATGCTCGTGCATAAATTAATTGGGCACTTATGCATGAAGAACTTAGGTGCTCAAATTAATTGGGAATTTATTAACACCTTTGTGCAACAAATGAGGTATTGCCTTGCTTTGCATGTCTCCTATGTGCATTTGTGATCCTCCTTGCTCATTTCATAATCTGGATGTTTTTATTATGCTAATATAGAATTCCTTTCAGGAAGGACCTGATTATAGAAAGTAAGACAACTCTTAGAAATACCAAAGTTTCTTTTCTTTCCCGACTGTGAACTTTCAGACCTTTCTGAAAACCTTTCTGGGACTGATTCTGCCAGATTTTCTCTCGGAAAGTAAGACAATATCTATCCTTTGTTGCACAGTAGTGTTCATAAATTCCCAATTAATTAATTCATGAGTGTTAATCACCTCACATTTCCCACCCTTTCCCCCTTACATTGCTCATCCTTTTTCCACCTCGTGTTTCCTGCCCTTTTTAATCTTCTTTTTCACCTCATGTTTCCCACCATTTTCCACTTCACATTTCCCACCATTTTTTTCACTCTTTTTCTGCCCTTTCCCCCTCTATTTAAATACTTCAAATGTTGGAAAAGGGAGGATTTTTCCTCAATTTAAACCCTTTAAAAGAAAGAAAAATAGAATTTCTCTTGCAATTTAAAACCTTAAGATGAAGACAATGGAGGATTTTCCCTCAACTCAAACCCATAAAACAGCATCATAAATCTTTTCCCCTTTCATTTAAACCAGAAAATAAAAACCCCCCATCAACTGATAACCTTGAATAATGGAAAAGGCAAGTTTTCCTTCAGTCCTTCAATTGATACCCTCAAAGTCACATGCTCTCACTGCTGTCCTCTGAGAAATCCCCAGAGATCGCCCACTCCAGAGGTTCCAGTAACCCCCTGAGAACAACCCTCAACACAGCCTATCCCTCCTCATCCTCCTGGGGCTGCCTCACCCCTTCTTATCCTCACTGACCACACCTGGGGCTGTCCCAGTCCTCCTCACCCTCACTGACCACACCTGGGGCTATCCCCTCATCCTCATTGACCACAGCTGGGACTGTCCCAATCCTCTCCTCACCCTCACTGACCACACCTGGGACTGTCCCCTCACCCTCACTGACCACACCTGGGGCTGTCCCAACCCTCTCCTCACCCTCACTGACCACACCTGGGGCTGTCCCAGTCCTCTCCTCATCCTCATTGACCTCACCTGGGACTGTCCCAATCCTCTCCTCACCCTCACTGACCACACCTGGGGCTGTCCCAGTCCTCTCCTCACCCTCACTGACGACACCCGGAACTGCCCTGGACATTGATTTATGCAGGAATTTCACAAATCCCACTCTGAGTATCACTCAATAAACTGAGCAAACCTTGCTGCTTTTCACATTAAATCTGAAGCTGACTAACATGAAAAAAAGTAGGCTCTATCGGGATTACTGTGGGCACTGCCGTAAAGCGCGCCCGGCTCGGGTCTGGGATATGGCATCAGGGAAAACACGGCCTGGATCGCGCCGGAACATGGAATGGGGGAAAACCCGGACAGGATTTCACGGCAATACGGAATGGGGGAAAAAACCCAGATCGGATCAGGCCAGATTACGGAATGGGGGGAAAGCCGGACTGGATTCTGCTGGAATACAGAATGGGGGAAAACCCAGACTGGATTTTACTGGAGTACAGAATGGGAGAAAACTCGGACTGGATTCTCCTGGGATATGGAATGGCAGAAAACCCAGACTGGATTTTCCTGCGATATGTAATGGGGAAAAACCTGGACTGGAATTTATCGGAATTTATTTAATAATAATTTATTTGCAAGAATACTCAGTAATAAGGAATCATTCTCTTGAAGCACTCAATGCACTTTTCGGAGCTCCTTGGGCATTAGCAGTGGCGTGGCAATTATCGGGAGGCAGCAGCTTTTGTCACAGCGACACTACACCACGACACTGGGCAGGCAGTGTGTTTGGGAACCCAAACACTGCACCTTTCACTTTTAGCCATGCCTTCAGCTGAGCCCATTTTCTGGGCTCAGACTGCTGCCTGCTACCTGCCTTGGGAGTGGCGTGTCATGACTGAGTTCCACAGGCAAAGCTTAAAATATTCTTAATACTCCTCCTAACTGAGCACCCGGGCTTTCACAGGGGTCACTGCCAGAAGCTGTTTCAGCTGCATGCTGCCTCACTAAATTTCACCTGGCAGATCTAGTTCCTGTTTAACCTCCAGCGTCCTTTTGCACTTTGCTCAGGTGGTTTCGCTGTCTCTAGGCAATTTATGGCTTAGCAGTTCATCTCTCTCCCTTCCTCCCTTCTGTCAGGCAGCCACCATGTAAGCCAGCAAAAGGAAGGGGACATCACTAAATTTAAACTATTGCTGAGAACCTCTGCCACAGCCAAGACGCTGAGTCATTTGTGCCCTTCTGCTCACAAGTCCCTATAGATGTCCACCCCCCTCCCTGTGACGATTCAGGACAGTTTTCGCTGTCCCTGCCTTAGGTTTTAACTTTTACATTGTTTCAAATCCTGTACTGCTAGTGTAACTCTCAAGTTTCTTGTAGCTTGTTGGCTGCTCTTCCCTTATGCTAAGACAGACAGAACAAAGCCTCTCCAGCTCGCTCTCCAAGGACACCCAGACCCTCCCAGGCCCTAAAAGTGTAACCCTTCATCTTGGGGTGGGAGAGGGGAGAAACTCGGGGAAATTGCATGATTAGCTGAAGTTTTAATTGGCTAATTCATGCTAATGTACAAACGGACCAAACCTATAAAAAAGAGTGAAGAACTCGTGACCTGTTGGGATCCTGACCTCATCTTGGGATGCACTGAGGCAGGAGCCTCTGGAGCCCAGAGTGTACCTCTGAAGGCCTTTCCAATCAATCCCTCCTTTATTACTGTCTAGTCTCTGTTTCTAGGTAGCCATTTAAAACATCGCTGCTGCCTCGGCTGAAGATCTCGGACTGCTGAGAACTGACGAGTTGCGCTGCCTCGGACAGCACCAAGCAGTGTGAGCAGGTTCCCCATTACCTGCCCAGAGGGTATGCACCTGGGACCTGTCCCCAAGGAAAGCTCTGATGCGCTCCAGACAACCCCTCAGAAAGCCTCCTGTGTGCGCTGTCTCCTTCCCATAGCTCAGCGAAGCCGGGCAGGGGCTGCACAGCGAGCTGGGAGTACCTGCTGCTCTCGCCTGTGCTGGCAGACCAACTGTGTGGGGACAGTTTAGCCTCAAAATGCCTCCCCGAGAAGGCACACGCAAAGCGATCTGTATGAAGGGACGAACAACAGGCAGCGAACATCCCTCGGCGCCTTTCTCCCAGCCCGCTCCGTGCCGGGATGCGGCAGCCGCTGGAGGCGGCGCAGGGCGGCTCCGAGTTTCACTTTCTGTGCCTGCTCTCGGCCGAGCGGGAAATGAAAACTGCGCTGCGGGGCGGGCACTGCCTTTGCCTGACGCGGCGGGGCCGCCCCGCTCTGCCCGAGACACTCCCGAATCCCGCTGTCCTCCTGCTCCCCGCGGATGAGCGGCTCCCGCTGCACTCCAGAATCCCGCTGTCCTCCTGCTCCCCGCGGATGAGCGGCTCCTCGAGCTCCCGAGGTGTGCGAGTCCCCGCTGCCCCTTGTCAGCAGGTGCGCTGTGAGTGTGAGGTCCAGCTCGAAGCGCTGCTGATCCTGCGGGAATTGGTAAGAAGCCTTTTTGCTGGTTTGTGAGACTGGATGCCAAAGGCGCAGTGTGTCAGGAGAGAAGGAAATAGAGAGGGAAATAACGGAGAGTAGTTTGGCAGCTAAGTGGGAAGTCTCCTTTCAGTCGCATCCCGGCGAAGTGTGGAGGTGATGCGTTCTTAGGTGCTTCCTTCCCTTTAAGGATGGCTTGTCTCATGAGTCTCTGCTGGAGCCCTTCGAGGAGCACTCGGGGACCATAGAAACTTAGAATGGTTTGGGTTGGAAGGGACCTTGAAGATCATTCAGTGAGTTCCAATGCCCCTGCTGAGGGCAGGGACACCTTCCACTGGAATAGACTGCTCAGAGCTCCATCCAACCTGGCCTCCCCACCTGCAGCCCACGACCTGCCCTAGCACCATCCGCACCTCAAGATTCCCATGAATCCCATTTTTCCATGGGAAAGGAGCTGACAGGGAAGGGATGACAAGTGCCAGGGGTAGGAGCCCTCTTTGGGCACAGGGGTACGGGGTGTGAAGAGAAAACTGGGGGTTTGTCATGAGGAGCCAGTGTCTTGGGAGGGCAGATGGAGAGTGGAGCAGGCTGGGTGAAAGGGAGGATGCTGGGCTGGCTGAGGGAGGGTGAGTGTGAGGGTAGATGATTTTGGAGTGGAGGGTACAAGGAGGGTATCACTGCTCCCTGTTCTCTGCCCAGTGCTGGTGCTGTTGCTTGTCTTGGCCAAGCCACGTGTGCTGCAGTACCAAGTTCTACTGATGCCTTAAATGGCTACTTGGAAACAGAGACTAGACAGGAATAAAGGAAAAAGGAGGCATTTATTTGAAAGGCCTTCAGAGGTACACTCTGGGCTCCAGAGGCTCCTGTCTCAGTGCATCCCAACATGGACCAGGACAGCTCATGAGTTCTTCCCACTTGGATCTCAGCATCAATTCCCCAAGCAGAAGCCAGGCAAGGATGGAATTTTCCCAAGCTTGCCCCCCTGTCCCCAAGATTGGGGTTTGCAGTTGTTGGGCCTAGGAGGGTCTGGGTGTCCTTGGAGAGCTGGAGAGGCTTTGTTGTGTGTGTGTGAGCATGAGAGAACAGCACTGAACGAGCTCTAGGGAACTGCAGAGTGACACTGGGCAGGGCAGGATTGGAAACATAGAAAAGTTGAAACCGAAGGCATCACTACCCTGACATGAAATGGAGACCTTGGTCCTCCAGGGAGAGAGGAGAAATGGGGGGCAGGAGGAGAGCCTGCTCCTCAGTTCCTCGGCTCACTCACCACCTGTTTTGTATACTTGTGCAGGGAAAAGGAGGTCAAGTGCAAATCTTACGAAGGCTGTATTTCTGATAGCCAAAACGAGGTGGTTCAAAGGGTCAGGAAGTTCTGTTTGTGTCCCTGCTCCCACAACAGGATTCCTGATAGAGATGACTCGGAGAGAGTTTCATAGAACAAGAGACACAAATCCCCCTGTATCCCCCTGCACCTTCCTGCCCTAAGACCACTAAGATCTTTCTACTTTTTCCTCAAGTCCCCCAAAGCCATTTAGCCCTGTGCTTGATCTTTAATCCCACTTTTAATCCTCCCTTTCCTGACAAACCTGTGTCTTGCAGGTTTGCTTTATCCCCAGTACCTCCCTTAGCTGTTGTTTAGCTACCTCTGCTTGGCCTGCCCCTCTCCTTTCTGTCTCTTTTGACATCCCCACTGCCTGTGAGCATCCCTTACCTTCTGGCTGATACTACACCAGCTAAACCCACCAGCCCGAGATGGGCTCCCACTCCAGCTCGGCTTTCAGAAACCTGAATGCGTCATTAAATCATTTCCAGGAAAACAGGCAGTGCGTGTTCAGGCTTTATTCTGGCTAGTGAGAAATCAGATGAAATTTCTCTTTTCCTGCCTAGCTGTTCTAATCACCAGGTTTAGGTATAAAAAGCAATGTTCTTGAATCTGTCTTTAAATGTCGGAGTTTATGGGTTTTTTTTTCCCCAAATAAAACTTCTCAGCAAATTCGACAATATTTAGTGGATCTTAGTGTGTGACACTTAGAGATGAAAAGTAAAAAATCAAAAGTACATATGCAATAAGTATACTTAAGCCTAAAGGTAATAATTGTGGAAAAAATCCATTTCTAGCTTTTCTACCTGAATTTTCAGTAACTTTGATATTTGACACTATTAGGCACAGTTAACTCAAAAACTTGCTTTTAAAGCAATGGTTTTCTTTTCTTATGAAAGATAGAACCAGGATTTTGCTTGTTTTCTTTTCTTAGCAGCTTTTCTTCATTCTTTCAGTGCTTGGCCTTAGGTTGATTTTACATAATGTTTAACGTTTCTAGAATAATAATTTCTGAGCATTTATTTTGGGTCTCCACAACCCCTCCTTCCCCGTGAATATCCACTTTTTTCTGATTCTGTCTGCACGTTGGCAGCGGGCTGTTAGAAAGTTTAATTTTTGCATAATTGCATTTGAAATTTTGCCGTATGGTTTTGTTGGTGTATTTTTATTTTGCTTTAGTAGCTGAGTCACGGGAGACTGTCAGAATAATGGTCTATTGAATACTCCCTTAAAAATCAAGGCATTATAATGGTTCTCTTGCACAAACAATTACTTTGCCTGTGATCACTTGAAGGAACAGAAAAAGAAACTGATATGTTGATGCTTAAACGTCTTTCAAAATTACAGTCCAAAGTGCCACGGTAGTGCTGTGACTCAGGCTCTTAAAACCAACAGAGGGAGCCCAGGAGAGAAACCAAACGTACTTATCTGGTCAGAGGAGAAGGTGAAACTTGACCTTTTGAATTCTTGGGCTACTTTGTGTGGTAAAACATCGCTATTTCTAAGCAGAGGAGTTTTGCAACATCTGCCTTTTGGGCAATTGTAACCATCTTACTTACCAAATCTTTTCAAACAGGGATATGTGGAGTTCCCTGGCTAGATGGAGCTGTTTCTGTGGAACTGAAGGTTCGTTTATTTATTCAGCCACAAGAGGAAGGCAGGATGAGCAATTGTTGTCAGACTCCCTTTCTGTTCCCTTAGCGATAACCTCAACACCCATGTTATTTCAAATATCCCAAATGCTGTTGCAGTAATCTTACTGATTTTACTGATATTCCAGGCCATGGAATGAGGCCCTCAGCAACCTGATCTACTGGGTGGCATCCCTGCCTGTGGCAGGGGTGGGTTGGAACTAGATGATCTTTAAAAGTTGCTTTCCAACCCAAACCATTCGATGATTTTATTATTTATTTCATTTTATGAAATGTCATGGACGAGTCCTGTGTTTCTGGATGCTCCCACTCTTTCTGATCTTTATGATCTTTTTGTGTCTCTCTGCAGTCCTTCTGTCCTTGAACAATATTGTTGATGGGACAAAGGAGTGGACGTCAAGAAAGAAGTGAGAAACCAGAGCTGGCACTAAGCAAAACCATGGAGGCAGAAACTGTGGTACAAAATAATAAAGAGGAAACTGAAGAGGTGAAGGCCAAAAACCAGAGGCTGGCATCAGTCTTTGGTGTGGCAGACTTAAAAAATGGTAATAATGTTTTGCCTATTCTTTGCTCTCATAGTTTCTATTTTTAACACCTCTGTCCACAGGCTTCTTTTTCTCTTATTCCTTGCATCTTCACTGAGGAGTATACAGATTATTCTCATTTTGCCTTGCCAAGTAACCATTTTGAGGTTTTTGGAGAATGGATTACCTGAAGATCTCAGAGCTTTTTCCCCTATTTAAGTGCTCAAAGTGGCCGTTGCAGCCAAAAAGGTCTAGTTGCTGGCTCTGTCTCTTTCCAGTATTGCTGGATTTGCTAAACCATGGACTGGGACCTAGTCCTTCTTCTCATACAGGCAGCCTTTGCCTCCTGTTTGTTGTTCTATTTTATGTTTAGGTGCATTATGAGAGTACTGAAAACAGAGGAACTGGGGGAAATCTGAGCAGCATTAGGCAGGCTTACTTGGAATTTTCCTGTCAGTTGCCAAACAAAAGCAAATGTTATTTGCTTGAGAAACAGAAGAATAGATAGAACACCTTTTCAGGTCAGACCAAGACGCTGGGCCTACACACTGAGCGACTGAATATGCGCAAGAAGAGTCTGAGAACTTCAGATAATTTTCACTTTCTTTTCTCGTACCTATGACCAGGCCTCACTTCCTCTTTTTTACCCTCCAGAAGCGATTGGGCTGTACAACCTTGGGCAGACCTGCTGTCTGAACTCCCTGCTCCAGGTGTTCCTCATGAACATACGCTTCACGGGGATACTTCGAAGGTACCGCCTGCCTGAACTGCCTGAGATATTTCCATCCACTTGTTGTCTCCATTCCTTTCTCATATGGGATGAAGGCTTGGGTCACTGAGGTGCTGTGGGGAATGCTTTTGGTCCCTGCCTTGTTGTGTGTGCCATATACAGACCAGGCCCTGCAGAGGGAGAGGTTGCAGTGTTCTGACTTGTTAGACATCTCTGATTCACATCCTGAACTGAGCCTTTATGGCTTGTATCTCTCTTTTCCATAACAGGATGAAATTTTATCCCAGGTTTACTCACAGGCCGTTAGCCTTAAATGGCTACCTGGAAGCAGAGTCTAGACAGGAATCAAGGAGGGATTGATTGGAAAGGCCTTCAGAGGTACACTCTGGCCTCCAGAGGCTCCTGCCTCAGTGCATCCCAACATGGACAAGGACAGCTCCCGAGTTCTTCCCACTTGGATATCAGCATCAATTCCCCAAGCAGAAGCCAGGCAAGGATGGAATTTGCCCAATCTTGCCCCTTCCTTCCCCAAGATTGTGGTTTGCAGTTGTTGGGCCTAGGAGGGTCTGGGTGTCCTTGGAGAGCTGGAGAGGCTTTGTTGTGTGTGTGTGAGCATGAGAGAACAGCACTGAACGAGCTCCAGGGAACTGCAGAGTGACACTGGGCAGGGCAGGGTTGGGAACATAGAAAAGTTAAAACCTAAGGCATCATTGAAATAAAGGATATGTCACGTGTAGCCATATCCACTATTAATTTTGCCACTTTAGGCATGTAAACATAAACCTGCTGTAATCCCTGGCCTCTGGGCCCTGATTGCCCTGGCCAGGCCCTGCTAGACAAAGTCTTGTTGCAGATCATGAATACATAGCACTACTTTGTTTTGCTTGGCTGTTGTCCCTGCGTGCTTTTGAGGAGGTTTTGGGCTTGTGTCTCCCTACTGATCACACTAATAACTGGTTTGATTTGTTTTCAATTTACACAGTTCACTGCAGCTTTAATCATCTAAGTGGATCGTTCCTATTCAGTCCTTTCTTACATGCTCACTACTGTGCAGAGGAGAGAGAAAACAAATAATAGACATGCAGAGACCAGAAGTGTCATAGCTGTTGTTGTTTAGGGGTTTAATGGAAATAGGGTTTTTTTGTGGGTAATTAGGTAAAGGGGACTCACAAGTTGGTTGTATTTAGGAATGTGCATTTTTAAAAAGTTTACAGTATTTAAGAAAGCTTGTGTTTTCTTTTTGTTGGTTGGTGGAGATGTGGTTTTTTGATGATTTTGGTAGGAATTTGATGCTGTTTATTTTATTATTTTATTTTTAGAAATTGGATTTTTTGAGTATGTTTTTTGATTCTGTTTTGGTTTTTTGGTTTTTTTTTATGGTGAAACTGTTTTTCAGGAGAATTTTTCCTAGAAAAATTTGAATTTGTTGTTTCTAGAGGCCAGAAAGCACTTGAGGTCCCCTGAGTAAGGGCCATGCCAACTTAAAATTTTGGCCTTTTGTTTTAGCACTGTCAGCCTGCACTGTGGGATGAGCTAGTGCAGGTGGCTGCTTCCCGTTTTTCCTTCTTTTGCTGAAAATGTACCCGTTCTGGTTCCTCTTGAGCTGCTGCCTCTGCTACTGACCTGTGCTCCTTTGGGTGTGATGTCTGAGATTTCTCCACTGTACTTGATTACCACTGGTGCTGCTTCTTCCCCTTTCAGAATCACAGTGCCATCATCTCCTGCGCAGAGGAGGAACAATGTCCCGTACCAAATGCTCCTGCTGCTGGAGAAGATGCAGTGTGGCAAGTGCAAAGCTGTTGGTCCCACAGATCTGGCTTTCTGCCTTTCAAAACACAGAGTGAAACGTAAGCAGCCCTGCCTGGTGCCCAGCTCTGTCTGCAGACCAGGGTGCTTGTCACCCAGCACTTCCAAACAGTGCAGACTCCAACATCTCCTTCGGGAATTCAGGAATGTCAGGAGTTAGGTACACAATGGCACAATGCTCTTTGCAGCTGCCTGCCAGCTGTGAGTGCAATGCTGTGTGTTACTTGTGAAGAGAGGACAAAAAAAAAAACCCTGCTGGATATGTTTGCTGATATCCAAAGGGTTGGAAGGCTATCAGACTGCTGGAAGATTGAGCTATGGGTAACTGGCCAGGAGGAAAGGGCTGTGCAGGGCAGAGAGGCCAGTTCATTGTTTGATTTGTCTTGCTGCACTGGCATCATGTTAGTGAAACAGCTGCTGTTACTTACGAGAAGAAAGGGATAGTGTGGAACAGAGAATGAGTTGGCACAGATCCCCTTCCTGCTCATTCTTATAAGACCAGAGAGAAAAGATTGTAGGCTAAACCTCCCAACTGGTCAAAGTTCTAAAGGAGAGAGGTGTTTAATGCATGGGTGACCAGTGACAATGGGATGCCAAGGTCTGTCTGTGTGTACAAACACACAGGGTATAAACAAATACCCTTATCTTTATCATATAGAAGCCCAAACAGGAGACCACTGAAAGGGGAGGTGCCCTGACCTTTATGAAATAGGAACACAAGATAAGCTCAATATCCCTGCTTGCATCATCATTCCCCTGACTCTGAGTGGCTTTTCAGTCATCCATCACTTCCAGTTAAAGAGGGACAGGGATCAAGGGGTTTATACTCTCAAGGTGTGTGAGATATGGATAGGCCCTCCTGTCATTTTTATCTCAGCACTCAGGAGCATTTTAGCCTTCATGGGGCATGAGGGGATGGGGGAAACAGGTCTTTGGAGTAATAAAGAATCTTCTCTGTATGATTTGTAAGGAGGATTCAAAGGGGACTGTTCACAAGGGCATGATAGGACGTGTGACATAAAAGGGATAGGACAAGGGGTTATGGCTTGAAACTGAGAGCAGGTTCAGATTACATATTGGGAAGAAATTCTTTACTGTGGGAGTGGTGAGACACTGACATAGGATGCCTAGAGAAGCTGTGGATGCTGCAGCCCTGCAGGTGTTCAAGGCCGTGCTGGAAGGTGTTTGCTGGTCTAGTGGAAGGTATCTTTGCCCATGGTGGGTGGAGTGGAACTGGATGATCTTTAAGGCTGCTTCCAACCCCAAACCATTCAATGACACTGTGAAATGCAACCCTCAGCTCAGAGAGCCATCTGAGCCCTCCTCTGGTGGGCATTGGGTATCCTCTTGTCCCTGCATCTGGTGAAAGGACACGACTTTTGCACGGGGCAGTGCAAACCCTCCTGTCTTTTCCCACTGCCTGCTCAGGTCACATGGAGAAATTGCAGCTTGTGCCCAGTCTAGGCTCTGCCTCTGCAGGGGGGGAGCAAGGCACAAGAGACTGGATCTAAGGAGGGACAATAACTCTCCCTTTGCCATTGGTGGGAAGTCTGTGCTTGGTGCTGTTCGTGATACTGATCGAGGTTGTGTTCTCTGTTTGTGCAGTGTTTGTGCAGCATGATGCTGCTCAGCTCTTTCTGACTCTCTGGAACTTGTTAAAGAAGCAGATGAAAACGCCAGAGCTGGTAAGGATGAACCTTTGCCCTTTATCATGTGTGGTTTCCTCTGCTCCTTGAAGGATCCCATTCACTTAAAATTGTCCTAAGTCAAATTTTTAAAATTATCCCCTCTTTCATTGCGTCTTTCAAATGGGAAGGGGAGTCTTTGTTTAATAAGTCTCAACATTTTTGAATCACAGTTAAGTCTTGCTCATCCTACTTTCAGGGCATTCCAGTCTCCATTCTAACAGGAGAGCTGATTAATAACTAAAAGATTGATCTTTCTGCAGCATTGTATTGAGTTATATTTAATTTCCTTTCCCCCCATATTTCTGTAAGTATTTACTGGTGTATCTTGACACAGCTTTTCCATTCTTTGAAGTCCGACACGTGCATTTCATTATAATTAGTCTCTACTAATTATAATGTATATGATGTTACATATATAATGTACATTATGTATATAACATTTCCTGCCACTGGACTGGGAAGAGAAAAGTGACTCTTCCCGTACTGACTGTCATCATTTTATTAATACAGAAGACAGGCTCCTGTTGCAGTTTCAAGTGAATAAGAACAATTCAAAGCAGATATTTAACTGATTTTATAGGCTTGTTTTTCCCCTCTGTTGGGGAATGAGGGGGAGGAGTTGTTCTCCTTTAAATTGTGGGAAGTACCCTGTCCTCACAGATCACTGTCACATCTTGGTTCCAACCCTGAAGCAGTAACCTTGCTTGAAATGTGTGACCACATGAGCTTTCCCACCCATAGGGAAACAGCTCAGCTGCCTTCTCCTCAAACCTTGTTCTTGCCTTTTGTTTCACCCTCCAGGCCCAAGAGCTGAGTGATTTGTACACTATCTGCATCCAGGAGCATCTGGCCTGTCAGAACTGCTCTTTTGAAATAAAGAGCAACAGCACCATGTTAACCCTTCCACTCCCAGTGCTGGATGCCAATTCTCACAGGCTGAAAACTCTGGTGAGTTTAGTAGCTTTCCTTAGGAGTTTAGTTGTTAAGTTTAGCTGTTTCCTTAGGAGATGATTCCTCTCTGTTCACTGTGGGAGCCTTCTCTTGCAGTACTGGTGTGTCTTGGTTTGAGACAAATTTAAAGGAAAAATATCTTCTGATAGAAAGTAGGTTGTAGTTATTTTTCTCTCACTAGGTGCGAGAAAAGAAATATTTCTTCAGAGGAAAGGGAAAAAAATAGAACTATTGATTTAACAAACATATAGGAAAAGAATAAAAATGCTAAATAATAAAATTTTTCATTGTGGAGAGAAATTTGGAAGAATTTAGAGTCCTTCTGTGGGTATGGTGTCTCTCTCTCTTTTTTCTTTGTATCTGGGTCAGTGTGGGGGTCTCCTTTAAGGCCCATGGAAGGTCTCTCAGTGAGGTTTTGATGTTCTGGTGTTCTGAACAAGTCCAGAAGAGGAGAAGAAGAAACTAAAGTTCTAGGAAAACACAGGAATTTCAATTCTCAGTTTCTCTCATTGGAGAAAAAGAGTTAAGAGTGGGTGGAAAAGCTGAAAGGTGTTTTCTTCTTGCTCTCTGCAGCAGCTGGAGCAGTTAATATTCTCTGCAGTAGAAGAACAGAGAGGAGTAGTGACTTTGAAGCACAGAACTTCTTGAAAAAAGTTCTTCTGGTTGTTTTTTTTTTTTTTTTTTTTTCTTTCTCTCTCTTCTCAGGCTCAGTTTAAAGGCACAGAAAGGCACAGGATTCATTTTCTGGGCATAGAGTAGGTGATATGGGATATATCATGAAGTCACACCAAGATATGGTGTCTCCTGGGTCTTATCTAGAATCCTTGCAAGGGTCTCTGTAGAGTGACTGGGACTTCGGGACCCCATTCACATTTTTTCTTCTTTGTTTGGAGGAGTTTTAAAGTTCACCAAATATCTGTTGGGGACTGAAAAACAAAGGCTGTGAATTGCTTTTCTAGAAAGAGGTTTGATGAAATACTCTGTGAGAGACCCAAACTACATGATGATGTGCACCTGGGAGAACTCAGATACCACAGAGTGGTGCCCTAGATACCTTGGCATCCCTGTGTTTGCCCAGTGTCCTGTCACTGCAGAATCAGTGCTGCTCTTGGATGTCCAGATGCAGCAGTGCTGGTGGCTGTGTGTGTCCTGCTGGATACAGTGGATTTTTCAAATGCCAGTGGACCACCAGAACTTACTGATTCTCTGACCACTTTATACTGTTTCAGCATAAAGGAACTTCTTTGCAAACCTCTAAGGCTTAGAAATAGGTATAAAGAACACTTATACATCAACACTTTCTCTGTGGAATATGTGGGACTCTTTTTTTCCCCCAATTAATGCAATCACAGCAGCAGCGAGGAGAAATGAGTTACCTATTTTTTTTTTCAGGCTTCTAGGCAGTTTTTTGTCCTTTGAATAAAACACACCTGTAGCTTTGCTCTTTGCTTGGACCCTCTGAAATAATGTAGAAATAAAAATCCAGCTTGAAGGAATTCAGCTGAAAGAGATCTCTGTCTTCTTAGGAGGACTGTCTGCAATACTTCTTCCACCCAGAAGAGCTGACTGGTCAAAACATGTGTTTCTGTCAACAGTGTGGGAGGAAAACAACTTTTCTGCAGGTAATTGGAGAATTATTTCCCCATATCTCAAACCCAGAGCTCTCTTTAGGACTGGGGAGGATGGGAAAAGGACTCAACCATATCATTTAAGAGGAGAACAACACCTCAGATTTGTCAGCACAGCAGTGTCAGTGAGGTATAAATGACAGGTGTCTTTGCTCCTGTTAGGACATGCCCTGCTGTAGAAGTAGCTCTTGCCACAAAACAATAGAACAGAAGTCAGTGAGGGATGTAGCATTTCTGTGCCAGCAGAAAAGCTGCTGTTTGTGTTGTGTGCCCACTGTGGGCCTTTGCACTGCTGTGTAGCTCCAGAGGTAGACAAGAATATGTCACTGGAGCTGGTCAAGGTAGGATACTGTGGGTGATTTCCTTCCTCCCCTGCTCCCCCCAGTTTTTACAGTATGAGTCTGTGCCAGATGATGAATTAGCTGTTTCATGGGGAGCAGGTGCATTAAGGAGAGTGGTGTGTGAGGAAGGCTGCCTCAGCCCGAAGCTTGGAGGGGACTTTCCACAGCATTGCCACTGTTGGGCTGCCTCTGAGGCCACAATGCATCCACGTGTCTTGGTGGCAGCAGCAGTGATCCCAGCAAAGGCAGGGCTGGAAGGAATGAGCTCTGAGCCTTGGTGTGGTCCCACATCACAAGGAAGTCTCTCTGCCTCTCCTCACCTTCCTAGTGCTACCCACCCAGGGCTAGGAAAGCACATGAGAAATGAAGCAGCACTTGAGACACCCTCAAGGCTGGGTGCTGATCACACTAAAGCTGTAAAACTTGGTTGTCACAGCTCTGTTACGTGGATGTGCCTTGTGTGCAGCTGGGCTAGAGAGGCTTGGCATCTGCTGTCCCATGGAATTGGCAAATATTCACCGGAGCACTGACTGTTCTCCATTCCACCTGCACTGGGTGGCAATTGCTGTTTCCACCCCACCTCCCCAGGGTTTGTTCCTGTTCTGGTTTGACACAAATTTAGAGAAAAATATCTTTTGCTAGAAAGCAGGTTGTAGTTACCCCTCCCCCACTAGGTTTGGGAAAAGAAATGTTTCTTTGGAGGAAAGGGAAGAGGGAAAAAAACTATTTGTTTAACAAACCCACAAGAAAAGAATAATAATATTAAATAATAAAATCTCTCACGGTGGAGAGAAACTTGGAAGAATTTAAAGTCTTTTTGGGTGTGGTCTTTCTCCTCCCGGAGTTGGTGGAAGGTTTCTCAGTGAGGGTTTGATGTTCTGGTGTTCTGAACAAGTCCAGAAGAGAAGAAGAAGAACTCAAAGACTCATGAAAACTCTGTCTCTTTCTTTCAAAGAAACAAAGCCGAGAGCTGGCTGGAAAGCAAGGAAGGGTGTTGTTTTTTGCTTTCTGCTGCAGCAGCTATCACTTTGTACAGCAGCAGAACAACAGAGAGAAGTAGTGACTTTGAAGCACAGAACTGCTTGAAAAAGTTCTTCTGGTTGTTTTTTCTTTCTCTCTTCTCTCAGGCTCAGTTTAAAGGCACAGAAAGGCACGAGATTCATTTTCTGGGCATAGAATAGGCGATATGGGATACATTATAAAGTCACTCTAAGACAGTTCCCTAGTTTTCAACTGCATTATTTATTGCTTTACAGAGCATGAAGCTTGTCCATCTGCCACAGACTCTGACCTTGCACCTAAAGCGCTTCTGCTTTGAAAGATCATCTCACACACACAAGCTTAGTCACTACCTGCCATTCCCACAGGAGCTTGATTTCAATGAAGTCTTGACAGAAAATCAGTGCCAAGCAGATGACAGTGAAAAGGTGAGATACTCCTAAGGCCCTGTTCAAAAAGGGCAGATTTTCTTCTCCTCTCTGCTCCAGCCTCATAAAATTTTAAGAGAACACACCTTGTCTCAGTTCAAAGTGCCTGACTTAAAAATCTATGTCTCAAACTTCACCTGTGCCTGGTGTTGTCTCACATCCCATAGTTTTAACTGGTTCAGTCAACATTCTGTGCTCGGAATGAATCACCAAAGGCACCAAAACTGGAGCTTCCTGCTTTAAGGACAAAAGCCAGGCTTTGCAGATCTCACCTGTGCAAGACAGGGGAACTCTAATCCTGGCAGTTCCCGTGCAGTTCTCTTGGCATTGTTGGCCACAGAGTTTGATATTGTTGGCCACGACAGCTTGGCCAAGTAGCTGAGATGGATCTGCCCCACTGTGGATCTGCTTCTCCTGCTGGGAAATAACAAGGAGAAGTGAGGCCACAACAAAAGTCACCTCTGCAATGTTGGCTGTGGTGAACTGCCTAGTAGGTGATGGGGATTTCCAGCACCCAGAAAGAGAGAGAAAAGAGAGGAGGCTGCTATGCTATTTAAATTGTTTAATTCATCTGAAGGCAAGAGTCTGAGGGCAAAAGCAGCCAAGCAGACTTAGCAGCATAAGTTCCCTAGTAGCAATTTTTTCTTCTCCTTCTAACTAACTTCTTACACTGGGATATACATTATATTCACTAATTAACCAATCAGAATAAAACACGATTCTAACTCTACTTCTCTAAACCTGTCCAAGCTTACTTCTGATTTACAAAAATAGAGGTAACTCTTACTCAAGTCCTACATAGAATTTACATGTATGGTCTCTATCTGTTCTTTTTGTTTAGGTACATAACCTGTCTAAAAAATGCCAGTAATGTAACAATGTTTATATTTTGTCTAGGACAGGGTACTCTGTGAAAGGTAGCACTGCTATATTAAAAAACTAGGTTTAAGGGCTTTTTAACTCAACTAATAGAGTTTCTCAGTATTTATGGCCCTTAAAATATATTTCTACTGAAAACTAAAGTTTATACTTCTATTTCATGTTTGTGTGACTCAGTTTCTACAGTGATTTTAATTCAAGGCCTGTGTTCTTGCTTGTTTCTGGGCCTGAAGGCCTGAGACCCAGAGGGGCTCGCATTCCAACAGAGAACCTCTTTGCTACTCCTTTGCTGTCCTGCTGCCTTTTTCACGATCCCCTGGTCTCCAGGGAGGCTGCCAGCCCACAGCTGACAGGCAAAACTCTGAGGGGAAGGGCAAAAAAGGCAGGATACTCAAGGCCAATCTGATCTTTTCCCTTTTTCTTTACAAAATGCACGTCCTTGCTGCGCATTTTGTAAAGAAAATGAAGTGCATTTTGTAAAGAAAGGCTGCTGCTTCTCTGCAGATGAGAATTGCTGCACTGAGAGTTGCTCTCTGTGTCTCTTTGCAGGCTACCTGGCAGTATGAGCTTTTTGCCGTGGTTGCTCACTCGGGATTCACCAGCTGTGGGCACTACTGTGCCTACATTCGGAGCCTCACAGAGTGTAAATGGTATTGCTTCAACGATTCTGAGGTTTGCCAGGTGAGCAGGTCAAGCCACGTTTCTTTTGTACCACCCTGGGCACTCCTCCAGGTCTCATCCACTCTGACTGGCTGCTCACTAAAGAGAACCTGGAAAGGCAACTGAGGCTGCAGAGCTTTGTGCACCTCTGCCACAGGATGCTCTGGGCCGAGGGCAGAGTGACTTTCACTTCTGTACTGGTGCCAGGATGATTTTTTGCTTTTTCTTTTATACCCCTCTCACACACTCTTTTATACAGTTCTATGTGTTCTCAGTGCTTTTAGCCCCACACTTGTACCTTCCCAAGGCTGAGAACTCAGCTCAGCCCCACGGCACTGTTAAACCAGGAGAGCAAACATCCTGGGAGCCCCAGACACCAAGGGCCTCTCCAGAACACATTTTGGAACCTCAGCCAGGCCCAGCCAGGGGGAAGGTTCCTCACAACGAGGGCTTCACTCCAGCCTCTCTCTGGGGAATCTTTGATAAATATGTTAATTTTGCAAGGCCTATAATTGTGTGTATTTCAGTGTGAGGTGGGTGCATGCATTTTGGGGCATTCCACCTGGACCAAATGCTGCACCCAAAGATCCTGAAATAAATACTGAAATAAAAACCCCTTTTCCCCATAAACTGTGTTTTGGTTTTAATTTTAAGGCCAGGGAAAGGCAACAGTACCAGGCAAGGCCTCAGATTCTGCTTTGTGATTTGCAAAAGCTGCCATTTGCTGAATACCCTTCTTGATGTTCCCTCTATCTGTTTAATGTACATGTTCAGAAAAGGACCTGGTTTTCCTCAAACAGTAAAGCAATAAACCAATTTACTGAAAGGTGTTTAGCTCCTGGAAGTGGAATGTGTCCATCTCTTAAGAGTTTTCACCAGGCTCCTTTTGTGTGTTTTTCTTCTCTAGGTATCGTGGGATGATGTTAAGTGCACCTATGGACATTCCAGCCTCTACTGGTATGCAAACATATCCCTGTTTTTTCCTGATGCTGCTCTGGACTTTGGAATGAGGGTAGCAAAGAGAAGAAAGACAAACTTTTTGGGCTGGATATTGTTTGTGGTGTAGTGGGGACGTGGGAGAGGAGAAGAGCATCCTTGTGTCCCAGTTACTCTGATGGGACTGCATATCCTGTCCTGGGAGCCTGCAGGGACACTGGGAAGGCACTAATGGGCCTGCAGGAGTGGTCTTGTCCCTTAGGATTGCCCCTTGGACCCTCCTGCATCCTGACTGAAGTTCGATGTGTCAGTCAGGATTCCTCCATGCTTTTTGTTTGGATGCACCATAAGAAAATGAGCTTATAGGAGGGAGATAATCTCTCCTCTACACTACAGCACTGCCAGGGAATCTTGGCAACACTGCAGAGGGCTAGTTTAGTTAACCTAAACCTCAGAAAGCTGAGCAGGAACAAACCTGGGACATTACCTGCAGCCTAAATCTTCAAACATTCCTTGTGATTTGCTTTCTCTTTGCCCCCACAGGAGAGAAACAGCCTATCTCCTGATTTACATGAAGAAGCAGCCCCAGTAGCCCCACCCAGGAGTACCAGGATGTCTCAGAAAGCTGTGCACTGTCCATGGGGCTCAGCACCTCTGTGCCAGCATGGACATGCACCAATGCTTCACGACAAAGACATTCTGCACTCAGCAGCCTCGGCCTTTGCATTTATTTATGAAAGAAGAAGCAGCAGACACTCAGCTAGAGAAAGGATCTAAGAACTGTTGCAAACAGAAATTCTTTCTTTCGTGTATTTTTTATATTTAAGTGATTCTCCATGTTGGTTTCCTCTCTAGAAGATGGTGAAGTTGGTCCTTGTCTCTGCTGCCTTGACATTTTCCTGAATGCTGATGCCTGGATTCCAGTCCAGGGGAAGAGTTTGGCCCAAAAGCCTGTGTGATGTTCCAGGGAGGTGTGGGCTATGACTGGGGAGCTGTGGGAGCCAAACAGAGCCAGTAAGACCAGTAAGAGCTTGAGGTTTACTTTGTCCTTTTAGCACCATTTAGATGCTGGCAAGCTGGGCAGGAGACCCCCAAAAATCACCCCAGAAACAACTGGAGGAAGGATCAGAACCCTTATGACACACACACCTTAAAACCTCCCTGAAAATAAACCACTGCAGGGGCTGAGATGTGTAAGGAGGTGTTTTAAATCAGGAGCTATTGGAGCAGTTCTGATTTACAGGATGAGTTTGTATAAATTTGTGCAGGTGATTGTTACTTTAACAATCACCTGGGGTTTATGTGCATTTTCTTTCCTGTAGAGGAAAATATTCAGAGCAGCAGGGATTCTGAGGCTAATTAGTGATTTTGCACAATACAGGCCATACACAGGGATAAGGGAAGTGAGATGCCTTTATGTGCTTCAACTTTTGGGATTTTCCTTAAATATTCTTCACCTGGTTGCCAACTGGAATTGTCTTGCTCTCTCCTTTCCTTCTCTGCCCACAAAGCAGAAATGTTCCTCAGGCAGAGAAAATACTCTGAAGAAATCAATTTTGTAAAGAAATTGAGTAATTTTTAAATCTCCTGTTGAGTCTTGTCACTCAGTGCTGTTGGTTCAGCCTGGGCAAGATCACACAGTTGGAGGGGAAAAAAATAAGGAGAGCTGGAAAGAAAGGCTGGTGATAGGTGACAGTGGGAACAAGGATGTTCTAAAGGCTCATCACAAGGCTCCAGGGGTGAGGAAAGTTAAAAACTTTGTTTGTGTGGCTTTTAAAGCACTCGTGGCATTAACTCTTGATGTGCCACAGTCTGGGAAGAGATCAAGGATCCCAGAAACTGAGATCTGGAAGTACCTTCAACCTAATATACTCTATGACTGTGTCTTTACAAAGGTGCTGTTTTTGTGGGATTGGGAAATTATAAAATTAGATGAAATTTATATAAATTATATAAAATTATAAAACTAATGTAGATATAATACCATCTTTGTATAACCTAATTTTATTTTGGTAATGATGGTGAAGTTCACAAATCATGTCCATTTTCTGTTGATATGTGGAAGGTGAATTGAGAAATCTTGGAGCATAGCTGTGAAATGACTTTTCCATGGTGTAGCAGGTATTTATTTTGCTGTATTAGCAAGGTCCATTATTCTGTTCTACTCTGTATTTGTATTATTTATTCTGTGGTGAAGAAATCCCAGTGTATTATTTATCATCAGGCTGAGGAATTTTCAGCCTGTTCACCTTCAGGAATGCATTGCCCTCTTTCTAAAGCCTCTTGCAATGGGTGAGTAAGATTCAAGTTTCTGTTTGCTTTTCCAACACTTTGCTTCTGTGAAGGAGCTGAAAAAAGCTGCACTTTCAGGAACTGGGAAGTTAATGGGATTGGAGACTGACATTTCTAATTAGCTATAACTTGAAATATAAAAGCTTATGCTTATGAAAAATGCCTTAAATGTGTTATAACCTTCCAGGGATGTTACCTGTCAAGGAAACAATGGCAGAGATATATTTAAGAATCTTTTCAGTCAGTGAAAAAAACCCATTTAATTTCAACAAAAAGTAATCAGTGTTTTTGGAATAAAATAGAAAATCAGTCTTGTGGTTTATTCTTGGTCTGTTCTTCCTAAACACTGTGAATGCAGCTGGGAGGCTCCAGGCCACGTGCACAGGGGTGAATGCTCACATCAGGAATTCAGGGTAGAGCTGCTGCTAATGTTTAGCTCCAAGAGCCAAGGCAAACCAGCTAAACCTGGACACTTCACCCTTGTGCTGGAGGCACAATGAGTTTGTTTTCAGGTTTGCTGTCATGTGAAAGCTTGAATTGCCTCCACATGCAGAAGGGCCAGGGGAGAGTGGCCATGCAAGAATTCAGGTTTAAAACCTGCCCGACCTGAGCTGCTCCTGCAAAAAGTCACCTTGGCTGCCTCTGTGCCCACAGCAAAGCCCAGCCTTGTGCTGGGTAAACTGCCCAAGGAGATGTTTTCATCCAAGGAGCCCCCTTTCAGCCCAGCTCAGTGCTGCTGTGCTGCTGAACAGGTGTAACACAGAGAGTGGAGGGGACGTGGAGTCCTTGCTGGGGGTTGCTGACATCCAACAGCTCCCGGCATTTCTGCCAGGAACACTTTTATACCAAAGCACCACCACAAAGGAGTGGGGGTTATTTATCCTGTGTTTGAGTCACCATGCAAATGAAGCCCAGAACCAATAGCAAGGGCTTTGTAAAGGCAGATAATGCCAAGAGGATGTGTGTGGAGAGATTAATGTAGGTCCTGGTAATTCCTCGGTTCCACTTTTTGTTTGGTTTAGGATTACCATGCAGTAGCAAATGACACATTCTCTGCTTCATCTGTGCCAGACTCTTCCTCAGATTCAGATATTCCCCACCTTCAAGAAACACACAGAAAACCAGAAAAAAAAAGTAAATGTATATAATAAATGTCTCACAAAAGTCTACGTAATTTACAAAAGCACTGAAGGACAGGGGTGTGACAATGATTCAGAGAGTCACGGTCATCACAGATCTCTCCTTTACATAATCCCTTTTTTCTCACAAATAAGGAGAAAAACCACATAGGGAAATGAAATCTCCACCCAGCAGCCCTGGGTACTCTGGGTTAAACCCGGCTTTCATTGCAGAATTCAGGCCAAAAGGCCTGATCTTTTTGACCTCAGAAATAAAATTTAAAAAGGTTCTCCCAAATCGAGTGACCACTCATCATACAGCAGCTGAGAGCAAANTAAAATATAAAAACACAGGTGGTTGGTGCTATGGGGATGAAGACGTATTGGGAATTTTTTTAACAATGATTCCTGTGTGGACAGGTTTATGCTTTCTCCTGAGACAAAGAGCTTTGTGGCTTCTGGTGATGTGCTCAGGACAGGTGAGATGAGAAATGGCTCTTGGGGCATGTGCCAACTCCCCAAATACCACTTTTCTTGGAGAAAAATGATGAGGTTTACAAAAACCTGTAACCTCAGCCAATGCAAAATTGCCATGACGAGTTCACTCAATAAATTCACTCAAGGAGCCTGCAATTGGTTTTTAAGTTCTTTGAAGGGTGAGATAAACCCAAATCCCCACCTCCTCTCCTTGCAGCACTCCTGCCCCTATTTACCTTGTCTGCAGCCAGCAGGCAGGCAGGAGGGAGGGAGGGGCAGAGCTGATTTAAAAGGTTTTGCAAGAGCCCACAGGCTCTCGTTGCCTGCGGTGCTGGGAGGAGACCACGCATGGCCACTCACCTGGAGCTGCCCACGCGTGCGAGGATGCCCATCCTGGGCCTGGGCACCTGGCAGGTACCTCCTGGAGCTGGGGACCTGGGGTCAGGCAGGTGACAGTGGGAGATTGCTGACAATTGTGGTAGATTTTTATCACCAGTCTCCTCTTTGGGTCATGTTGGACTCCAGGAAAGTGGGAGAGCCTTTCCTGTGGCCCTGAGGGGTCTGAAATACCCTTTGGCTCCTCAAAAAGACACAGTTTTTGATCTGTGCCCCTCGAAAGAGCTTCCAACTCTCCTGGATGAATTGCAAATATCAAAAGTGTGAAATAGATTGTAGTTTAGTTTATCACAGGGTGAAAATTTGTAGTATTGGGGTTTTGTAGTGTGGAGGTGAATGGAGACAACGTGGAGGATTCAGGGTGGTGGCCCTGGGTCTTTCTTTCTCCTTCACATCCTCCATCTCTGCTGCGAGGTGAGCACAGGGTGATTGCTGGAAGGGGTTTGAGGTGGAAGAAACGTGTTAGAAAGAGTTGAAAGTTATTGGCATAGTATTGCTAACCCTGAAAGGATTCCTTTAGGCACTTTTGTGCCTCACTGGTTCTTGCAGCCTTGAATCTGTCGGATTGCTTTCAGTTTGATAAAATGCAAACATCGCAGCTGCTCTCTCTTCTAGATGTTGCACTGTTTTCTTCTGATATCTCAGATTGTTTTTCTTTGGCCAAAGAAACCACTTCTGTTTTGGGATTTGTTTTCATACTTTGTATTTGTACACTGACACTGATTCTGTGCTGTACACACGGACACAGACAGACAGAGAGGATCCCAGAAGCAGAGCAGGCTGAAGGGATCCTTCTCCTTTCCTCTCTTTGTTTTATTATAAATATCTCATCTAAATATCTATTCATATTAAAGCCTTCTGATTTCTGATCCATCAATCAATGGATTCTGAGTTTTTGTTGGAGAGGCCCTGAGAGATCAGGGCAGCTCTCAGCAACAGTATAGAAGTGAAAATATTGTATGTTGTAACTCTCTATTGGGTAAAAAGTCTTTGAAAACAAAGTGCACATGAGATCTTGTGCCTTTTGCACCACGGAATTCATAGAGAACAGCCAGGTCAGGCTACAGTCTGAACTTTGAGAGAAGAAAATAAAAACAATCCGAGAAACTTCTGCAAGAGGTCTGACTCCTCCTCTCATTGGTGTGGGACACTGATAGCAGAGGAGAAAACCTCTAAATCCAGGGCTAAGGCCCCAAGAGGGTCAGGAGAATGCAGCAAATCCTGTGTGTGATGTTTCCTTTTGAAATATTCCAGGTAATGCAGGTATCTCTTCCCAGCCTTCAGGAAATCTTTGGGGTGAGTGGAGGTAGTCAGTAGGTAGGAGATTTTTCTTAGCTATGGAAAAGAATTACATGCTACAAAAAGGAAAACTTCTGCCCAGATTGTTTTTCTTGGTATTTTGGGTTTTTTTCTTTGGTTTTATTTTTGCTTTTGGCACTGGGTATTAATATCCCAGCATGCCATGTAGGTGTCATCTTTGACGAGTGTAGGTATAGGAACTTAAGGGGCAGTAAGTGGATCTGAAAATGGGAATTTACAGTAAGTCCTTAGAGACTGAGGATAACTTATTTTTATGGCAGCAGATGAGTATGCAGTACTTTGCAGGACTAGAATTTGGGTGGTTCTTTACTTGCAAATGTTACCTAATGGACTTCTGGTAAGAGAGTAGGTTTAAGAATACACTGAATTATAAATGTAAAAGGAGTCTGGAAATAAGCTGAAAATTCTAAGAAATGGCTCTTCTTAAGAAAGATAAAAAGATAGGAAAAGTAGTTTTTCCCCTGGATCTGAGATTGGAAACAAAATATGTCAAATCCCAACTTCCCAACTCCATGAAAGACTTTGCCAGTCACCATAAGAATACCTGAAGTTCTTGCCATATTTTTGGGTCAGTTGATGCTAATCAGCAGTTAACTTCATGTGTACAAACGGGGGTGAGTTTGTTTAATGCTTTGAGTCTTTATTTTTTTATGATGACAAAGGACACTGAGAAGCCTAAAGCAATTAAGGTAGGCTTTAAAAACCAAAGTGTGCCTCGTGGGGAGCATCTCAGGGCACAACACTGTGATGGAGGAGCTCTCTGAAGGAATGTGTTGAGCTGCTGATAGAAACTGGGTGGGATTAAGCAGAAGGAAAATTTGGGGCACATAATCCCTGCCACCACAAAAAAATGTCTTCTGTTGTGTAATGGGAACAGGGCCCAAGCCCAGGGTGATTATTTCACTGAAGCTATTTGATTTCAGTGTTCCCACAGCAGCCTCACTGGGTGCAGTGAGGGGCCTCCCCTTCACCAGCGCCTCTGACTCGAAGCCCTGCTCAGAGAGCACCTCGTGAAATGAAACAATGGATTATTTTTTCCCTGAGAAACATCTCACATGACAGAGTTTTATGTAACCTCAGGGTATTGATGCCTTAGGATTTAACTTTTATATTGTTTCAAATCCTGTACTGCCCAGTGTAACTCTGATGCTTTCTGTAGCCTGTTAAGTGCTGTTCTCTATGCTAAGATAGACATAACAAAACCTCTAACTTGCCCTTCAAGGACACTCAGAACAAGAACTGTAAACCTTCATCTTGGGAAGAGGGGGGCAAGCTTGGGGGAAATCACATAATTGGCTGGGATCTGGTTGGTGAATTTATGTTGATATGAAAGTGTGAAGCACTCATGACCTGTCATCCATGTTGGGATCCACTGAGGCAGGACCCTCTGGAGCCCAAAGTGTGCACCTGAAGGCCTTTCAAATAAATACCACCTTTTTCCTTTATTCCTGTCTAGTCTCTGTTTCTAGGGAGCCATTTAGGGCATCACTATGTTGTTGCCTTTGCTCTCCACTGACTCCTCCCCTCAGAAGTGATACCAATCGCTCCCACACTGCAGCTTTCCCAAGCTGCAGCAGCACCCAGAGATGAGGTGCCCCAAAGTGCCACCATTTGGCCACTGCTAGCCTGCTTCCACTTGCCTGCTTCCCCCTGCTGCCCTGTTGGAAGGGACGGGATGGGGAAAGGGGCTGCCAAAAAGAAAACTTGTAACACTTTCAACTGGCTATTTAGTTGTGTGTAGCCTTGTGGGGAAAAAAAAAAAAAAATTGCTGCATTTTCTATGTTTTTGTTGTTAATTTAGGTGAACCAACTAAACACCTTTTGACTGGAAAAACTTGGAGAAGTGATATGATTTAAAATAAAAAATGAGTAGAAGGTTGTCACGGTTTTGAATCATGTTTCTGTTTAGAGTGCCATTTTCTGGATTCAGTCATCAAAGAGCTCTTCAGTGTCTCCAAGCCAAGAACCTGAAGTGATTTGTTTTGCTATTAAGTACCAAGTGTGTATTTTACCCAGGAGGTGGCACTGTCTGTAGTGTTTTGAGTCCCCTCACCTCCCTGTCCTGTGTCAACAAGAGCTGGATTGTTTTTGTGCACATTCCAGAGGTGATTGGTTTCCTCATGTCACCAGTATGCCACACTGAAGTTGCTTTTAATTTCTGGGGAAATTAGAACTTATTTCAAGATAGCCTCGTGTCCCAAGGTGAACTTCCAATCCTCAGAAAAGGGTGGATCAGCTCAGGCAACTACCAGCGACTCCCTTGGCCATTTGATTTCACAAAACTAATGAAAGCCAGGTCCAGACTGGAATACCTCGTTATTCGGGGGCTTAAAGGCGCCAGATGTGGAGAACAGCAAACTCCTTAATCTGCTTTTTAACAAATCACTGGCTTCTCTCCTGGTTTCAGTCTCTCCAGGGAGCAGCAAGAGAGGCGGTGAAGTTTGCCGTCGATGTTGGCTACCGCCACTTTGACTGCGCCTACCTGTACCAGAACCAGAGATCGGGGATGCGCTGCGACAGAAAATCGAGGAGGGCGTGGTGGGGCGAGAAGAGCTCTTTGTTGTCAGCAAGGTGTGTCCTTGGGTGGTGTGTCCCACCTGAGGCCAGCTCCTGGGAGGAGAGACAGAGTCCCGGCGTGGAAAGTGCCGCGGGATGAAGCCGGTCTGGGAATTAACTCCTCTCTGTCAGGGCAAAGCAGTTTGTGGATGGTGGGGGGGGAAGGAACAGGTCAACCCTTGAGAAACAAAAGGCTTGGTTTGAGAGGGGTTTTTTTGTAGTCCCTATCCATTGTCAGCCATGGAGACAGGAACTGAGGCCGTGCTCTCGGTGGCCTCTGGGATAGGAAGCAGGGCTATTGTATTTGTGGTCACTCCTGCTGCGCTGCTGGCCTCAGCCTGTCAACTCCTCTATGTTATGCTTTGTTCTGTTTTTTCCCCCAACAACAATGGTAGGAAAAATAAAGTAACTTCTATCTGCTGGAAGCTGGCGGGTCGGTTTGCACCGGGTTCACTTATTTTCTTTGTTACAATTGTTGGAATTTCAGAGTGTCTCATTCTCATTTTACTTACCTGACAGGCACTGCAAATAAAATCAGGTGCACACAAGTGGCAGTTCCTCAAGATGAGAAGGTGGGCCACATCCTGAGCTGCCTCAGTGTCTGTGCCGTGTGTTACCCTGCCAGGGATGCTCTGCCATAGTGAGGGCAGGAGAGCAGCTCCCAGGCTTTGTGTTCCCCCACAGCTGTGGTCCACCTTCCACGAGAGACCCCTGGTGAAGGAGGTGTGCCAGAAAACTCTTGCTGCCCTCCAGCTGGATTATTTGGATCTCTACCTGATGCACTCTCCCATGGGATTCAAGGTATTGTGACTTTAACTCTTGGGATCCATCTGTTGGGGCTCTGCCCCTTTTGCCTTTGGGACCAGACATGTCTTTAGTCCTCTCCAACGAGGAGTGTTGGTAAACCTCATTAGGACATAATGATAACCCTCTGCAGGGACAGGCCTGAAGGAAAGATAAGGTGGTGGCTGCTCAAACTAGGACTTGTAGTACAAAAACCACCTTATTTTTCCCTGCACAGCATTTCCAAGTCATGGATCAAATTACCATCCAGATCACATTCCTCTTACAGTCTGGGGTTTGGCTGCCATTTCCTTATCCAGAATTGGTTGTGATTTACTTAGTTCCGATTTTTCTCTTCTCTCTCTACCCCAGGTTAAACAAATCCTCGTGTCCCCATCGTGTCACCTCCCTGGCCTTCTCCCAGCCTGACTGAGGCACACAGAAGTGCCTGCCCTTCCTTTGCCTGCAGGACAGAGTCTCAGGAGGCAGATTTTCTTGAAGATTACTCTGTTGGTACAGGTTGCTCGTTTCAGCCACATCTCACCCCACCACCAACATAAGTCAGGATATCAGCTCAGTGTCTCCAGCTCCACTTGCTTGCCCAGATTTCTAAGTGATATCTTTAAGTACTTATAATTCAGCTGACCTTAATGTTGCTTTTCTTTTGTGCTGATAGGCAGGAGAGGAGCTATTTCCTGCAGATGGAAACGGCATGATCATTCCCAGCGATACAGATTTTCTGGCTACGTGGGAGGTACATTCATCTACAGGCCAAAAATATCTTGCTAGTTTGAAATAACAGCCTGAAAACCCTAAGCTTTCCACTGTGGGAATTGTTCTGAGAGAATTTCTGACACAAAGTATTCGAGATTGCTGATTTCTCTGTGTCCTTGGGCTCCTTTTTGTGTCACTGTGCCAAACTTTAGGTATTTTTACATCTACTGCTTACTAAACTGGCTGGGTTGGCATGACAAGAGGAAATATTTGGCTGTGTGTGTACCCTGCAGTGGCTCGAGCTAACAGATGCTGCTGCTCTAGTCCCTACCCCAATCTCTGGGCAATTTTTGGTGGCTTTAGTTGTAGCCATGGTCATCTCTAGTTGCACCTGAGCTGTCCAGACCCGAGGAAAGCCAACATGTCTGTGCCAATAGACCAGAGTGCCTAAATTTCCATCTCTAGAAGGCAGTGGAACTTGGCCAAAGTCCTTTGCTAAAGCTCTGTGTGCAGAGACCAGGCTTGGGCATGAGTTTAAATTCCTGCTTGGCTGATGGTTTGGGCTTCCTTTCCCTTCCACTCCCACCATGTGCTCAGCACAGCCAGGTCAAAAGCAGACAAGAGACTCACCAGATTCAGAAGAATTCACTGATGCTTTTTGCCTTCTGTCAAATAAGAATAAGGCCCATTTTTGTTGCTCATTCAAAGGAAAAAAGTGGATGTTTCAGCCTGCTACTTATGACAGCAGCTTCAAATGAAAATTATTTCTGCTTTGGAAGAAGGGTGTCTTCTGCTCTAAAGGCTGGTAGTAGATAATTTTTCCCTGTTTATTTTCTGCTGGAGGTGGCAATCTAATTAGGGCTGTCTGGCCATTTTATTGATCATTAGTGTGAAAGAAAATAGGTGATGGAGGGGGAACACAGTGCTGCTTATCCTATAATCCAGCTGCTAAGTGGCACATCTCTCTTGGGAAATTAATCAGTCTTGACAATCAGTATCCATCCTGTTCTGGATGTCTCATAACAGCTCCTTGTTGAGCTGCTCTGTTCCAAATAAGGTGCTTTTTATTATGGGATGACTATTTGGTTAGCTGAGGAACTCCCCTAAAAGAATCTCTTTCATCTATGTGAAGGTCTGCCTGGGGATACAATTTCAAAATAATGATATTTTACTGAAATAATAATAGTGCAGTAACTGTGTGAATATTGCTGTTATTTATCTGTATGGTGACACATGATGTGAGTTCACATACTGTTCTAGTGAGCACAGCTCAAGAGGACCCCAGCCAGGAAGACTTTGACCACTGAAGATAAAAATGAGAGAACTGAATTCAGTAGGAAGTCTGACTCTGTGGTGTTTCTAGGCTATGGAAGAGCTCGTGGATGTGGGAATGGTGAAGGCGATCGGAGTCTCCAACTTCAACTGCAAACAGATCCATCGGCTCCTGAGCAAGCCAGGCTTAAGACACAAACCTGCAAATAATCAGGTGAATTGTCCTCCAGCTCCTCAGTATGGACATCACACCTGTCTGGGGTGTTGCACTGGATGGAACACCTCTTAGAAATCCTTTAAAAACCCCATACCTGCAAAGAGAGCCACCTTTCCAAGGCTGTTGTGGCACCACGGTGATGCTAAACCTTGAGGTACCTTCTGCTTCTGAGAGGTGAAACCTAATTTTTTTGTTTGTTTGTTTGCTTTTGAGATTGAAAGCCACCCCTATCTTCCTCAGGAAGAGCTGATTAAGTTTTGCCAATCCAAAGGGATCTCTGTCACTGCATATTGTCCCCTTGGAGCACCCAACTGGCCAGGGTAAGAATGTTTTGTGAGATTTCTTTCTCAGATGTAGATTGGAGTCAATGCAGTAAACCAGTCTTAGGAGATGGATGAAACCTCAGAGTATAACTAGTGTAATTAGAAAAAGATTTACTAATTCATTAAAATCACAGCCACAGAAGCCTCACACTTACTGTGATATTCAGTCCACTAATTCATACCTGTGCTGCTACTACAGCTTCATATTTTGAAGAAAAAAGGATCAATTGGTTGATGAAAGCAGAGATGAGAACTCGTGACTGAGCTTTGGTGAGCTTACTAAACATGTAGGAGAATTTCTGAACTAAAAAAAACTCCCACCCACAACAAACCAAACAAAAAAACAAAGCAACATATGCTTATGAAAATAGCAACTTTGCAGTCCTGCTGAGACAAAGGGAGTAAGTTTTTAGATGGATAACTTGCAGAAATTTTGCTTTTACTCCCATCTTCATGGCTTTCTCTGACCTGGGACAGGGCACTTGCCAGAGCAGCTGTGCTTGTAAAGGACAAGATGAAATTCTTGGGATCTGGATCAAAGAAATTCCCAGCCTGATCCCAGGCTGGACATAAATGTGTTACAGTGACCTATTTTTACTAGAAACTACAGGCCTCTTCTCATGTACTCACTTGTTACACAAGAAAAGAATGAAGGCAGGAACTGAAGTAAAAACATGTTAAATTAAAGTATGTAAGATGATGCTTTTTAATCATTTAAATAAAATTCTTATCATACAGGGTTGAGGAAGAAGACAATGGAGCATTCAACTGCTGAAGCCTGTTTTTTATTTTCACAGGTCCAAGCCTGACCATATTTCCCTTTTTGACGACCCTCAAATTAAGGAAATTGCACTGAAGCACAACAAAACCCCAGCTCAGGTTAATAGTGGTCAGAGTTATTTTCCCTGCTGACATCTATTCTTCCCACTTGTGCTAAAGCAGCTATTTACAGAGGCATTATGGAATAATAATATGGAGTTCCAGCTTGTTGTACACAGTTTAATGCTTTAGAAAAATACCCTCTCTACCTTAGTTTTAGTGATGTACAGATTACCAGTGCCTTTGGGCTTTAACTGGCACTCTGGCTGCCTCTCCACACAGCATCCCTGCCAATCCTGAACTCTTGCTCAATGCACTCCCATGTTGTCATCTCAGCTTCAGAGATGGATAAGGATTTAATGAGCTCATGTAGTAATTAGGAAGGGTTTAGGTAGTGCTTCTCCTCTGTGAACCCTCTCTGATTACCAGTGGAGCTGCTCTGTGTAACCATGCAGGCACCTTTGGTATTCAGCTTTCAGAAAGCAGGCAGCACTTCTCCTCTGTAAATTCCCTACGTGTTCCTGCAGGTGCTTATCCGGCTCCAGATTCAAAGAAACCTGAGTGTAATTCCCAAATCTGTCACTCCACAGCTCATCAAAGAAAATTTTAAGGTATGAGGATACCTTAGAGTCATTAATGGTATTAAACTACACAGAAGAAAACCTCCACTCTGCCAGTGGTACAAACCACCCCCCTCAAACCTAGAACTGGCAAAACCTTTGTCAGATACCACATAGGTTATTACTTCTTTATGAATGCAAAAAGTCACTTTAAGGAGCCAAGTCTTCCTTCAAACACATCAGGTAAGAGCTGAACTCTTCCACCTTGTGACCCTATCATGATGCAGGCCGACCCCACCAGCACTGTAACCTTACACATTTATTCACTGCTCTCCACTTCCTAGTGCTTCAGCCTGCTTTTGGCATTCTTTCTGCAAATAAACTTTCATGCCTCATGGCAAACTGAAGTAACCCAGCTGCTTGGGACCTTGCTGCAGGTGTTTGACTTTGAGCTGACTGAAGAGGAGATGGAGACCCTGCTCGGTTTCAAGAAGCGCTATCGCATCTGTGCATTAAGCGAGTGAGTGCCTCCTCCTCCTGCAGGCTTTAGCAGGGCTGGATTGCCACTGGATATCCTCTTAACAGACACTGTTTGACAGCCCCACTTTAAAAGGAGAGGGAGCCTTAGCCAACACCTGTTCACATCTGCTGGACTCTCACATTTGGGTTTATTAGAGCATTGCCTGTCCTGTACAGGTTGGGAACACTGGGATTTCTGCAGGCACAACGTTCTTTAGATACTCTGTACTGGATGCATACCAAACTGCTGTCTGAAAATCAAAATCAGCTGGAAATTTCAAAATAAATAAGCAGCAATTTTCCCCCGTTTTCTTTGGCTCCTTTACATAAAGAACAGTCAGAGTAAATAAACTCCAATTTAAGAATGAGAGTTGTAAGGTTTTTTTTGAAGGGAAGAGCTATGCCTATGTACTCCTGCCAACGTTATCAAGGCAGTGCCTAGATAACAGAATGGTTAGATACAGCCTCACCAAGACCTGCATTTTATTCAGTTTTCCCAGGTTACCCACTTGCCTAAGAGCATCCTGTGGGCTTGGGAGTTCCCAAGAGAGATGTTATCTCTGGGAACTTTGGCTGAGCAAAAGATACATTATCCTTTGAGAACAAGGTCACTGATAGATGGAAAGGTTACACAGCACTCACTTCCACTGCCCTGGGTACACTGGGCAGACACATGTGGTTTTAAATGCAGCTCTTTTAGTCCTGCAAAGCTTTTACCAGGGAAAAAAAAAAACCATTTTCCTTAAAACTATATTCTTAAAATGTTTTACTTTTCTAGATGCAAAAATCACAAGGACTATCCTTTTTTTGAAGACTGACATAGGCATCAGCTTCACTGATGGGGATCCAGACCATTTATTGTTGTTTCAAGCAATTTGCAATATTTTGTGTATAAATTTGTAATAGAAGTGGAATATTATTAAATTCCATGTATTAAAACATGGGAGAAGATAGCTCACAGGCATTCTGAAGAGTGATCTTTGAACATGGATGCATTTGCTTCCCTTTTTATCTACCAGTTGTATCAGTCCTTTATCTGCTCTTGTAACACAATTTTCACTTGCAGCAAAATATATATTCTCTTATACTATTGGGAGTAGGGAAAAGCAGTTTTTGTCATAAATATAAATCAAAAAAAGTTTGACTAAGTGTAGAGAAAAACTAAATTCTCTGATTAGTTAAATTTTTAGACAAAGGTCAATAAATACACTCTCTTTTAATTGTCAATACCAGACAATCCATTTAACATCAGATCTTAATGAGCTGACATGCTGCTTGAGATGCTTAGTTCAGTAATTTCAGTGTAACAGACTGAAAGCTCTTTAGAGGACACTGCTGAATTATGATGATTCAGGAGTTCTTAATGAGGTTTCCTATTTATGAACTGCTAAAAACTAATAAACTAGTAGGAGATTTGTTGTTTGGTTTGTAATATCTGCAAGAGTATATAAATACTGCTTTTATCAGTAGAATGGCTGCAGTTAAGACTGTGAATCCCTCCTAGAAAATCCAAAGTCTGATAAAGGAGACACACAGGAATTATTTTGTTTGGCAGCTGTCATATTTAGCAAGCAGAAGCCAACAGTAGATTTTCACTCTCCTGTACTGTTCCCTAGGTACTGTTTGCTTGTGTTCTGACTCAAAGGATGTCTCTGGATACTGCTCCCTTTGATTAAAAAAAGTCAGTGCTGCTGCAGCCCATGCTGGTGTTTTAATGAGGTGTCTGTTAATCAAGTCTTCTTGCTCTTTAACACTTGACTCACAACTCCTGTAACTTGCTTTAAGCTCTTGCAGCCCAGTGTAAGAACAATGTGGGCTCAGCATTGCATGCAGAGAAGAAGGACAATTGTATAATTAAGGTTCAGGACTAGGATATACACTTCATGCATATCCTTTTCCAACTGATTATCAACCACAGAGACAAAGGAAACGATGACATATCTTTAAGCTACTTCAGACTTTTCCAAGATGTTTGAATAACAGGTGCTCTAGAAACAACAGAGCAATTCCCATCAAACTGGATTGACTACAGCAACTCTTCTAAAGAAAGAGGTATGAAAAATCTATCAGGGATTGACAGTGAACCAGTTACAATGCAGTGATATGGACAGGGAGGTGCCTGTAATGGGCATTCTCTCTCTTTCTCCTCCTGAGCATGGTACATTTAAAAGGCCACTTGCAGGATACCATCCTAGATGCAATGAGAAAGTGAATTCCATGGAAGATGTTCTTCTCCCAAGTACTAAGCCTGTGGTCACTTGTCAATCTACAGCAGTAGCAGCAATACCCACTTAAAGCTGTAGTGCACAGCCTGTCTTGAAATATTCTCTACTTCATAGGAATTTTCTAACTACATTCCAATTTAATCACAGCTATCAGACTTGAAGCTATTTACAGGATGTTTATAGACCATGGCAGGCAGGAAGTCAGACTAGATGATCACAGTAGTCATATAATAGTAAAAAATTCAAAACAAGTTAGAAGCCAGAGATTGTGCATTTGTTTCAGAGACAATAGATCTTTTTCAGCTGCAGAGACTTCAGTAAAGGTAAAAGGAGAAGGATTTGGGTGGTGTCAGTTACTGGGAAATAAAGCCCCCCTGTTTTGCCACAGAGGCACAGCCCTATTTACAATGTGCCTGTCTAGCAGAGAGTTGCTGCCTCACAGCAAGCACAGCTCTGAGCCTGCTGCCAGGAGCTGTATGGAAAGGTTTAGTGTATCCCAAATTAATTTTCAGTTTCTATCAGCTATGCAACAGTGCTCTTACACCAAACACACAGAGACATCATTCCTAGTCAGCAGTGACATTATCTGTGCCAATGAGCCCAGTAAAATGAAAACACCTTAGCTTGGCATTTTGTCTTTGTGTCACAACGTGGTGTCCCCTGACTTCAGCTTTTTATTGTGGAGTTCATCTATTCTGGTAGAGTCAAGCCTCATGAAAAGTTCCAAAGGGGCTGGGTGAAAAAAGTAAAATGTTATCTCTGTGTTTTGAAGGGAAAACTGGATAACACAGGTAATGAACAATAGGTAAAAATCCAAAACTCTTTGCTGATCATCACTGCTCAAGTTTTCCATCTATTAGAATTCCAAGCTCTCTCCTAGTGAGGTCAACATCATCCAAAAGCAAACTGAATGAGAAGCCAAAGACAGTGAGATACAAATGTGTTTAATGAACTTTTGGCATGTAACCCTGCACAGGAAGTACTGGTCCTTGAATCTTGAACAAGACTTATTGTTATCACACAGAAGACTGATTAGGATAATCAATGGCCTGGGAATAATTAATACAGATGGCTATTAAATAGATTAACACTTTCCTTGACCTGACACCAGTACAAGGAGCTGTGCCAGATGTTTATCAAACCTGGAGGAGCTTGCAAAGTTTGACTGGAAACAGACCAGTTGTTATTTCCTCCGCTGTTAAAACCAGCAGCATCAAATGAATCTAGCAGCAAATCAGCCTGAAACAAGCAAGAGATGGCAATTCTCCACAACCTGTGTGTGTGAAGCATCATTCCCTTGGAACACAACAGATTCTGAAGGTAACTGAACAACAAAGAGTTAACTGATGGCTGTTAAACAAAGGAGAACATAAACTGCTGTCAGAATATTTACAGAACACTCCACTGCAATGCTCAACTTACTCATCTTCAGCAAATTATTTTGACCCCAGCTGGAGACAAGATGCTGCAAGATGTAGATTTTTGGTCTGATTCAGTTCAGCTGTTCTTATGAGCAGCTACCAGCTGGATTGTACTCAGGCCTGGTGCAGTTCAGAAAAGATTTTACATTCAGCTTTTTTATTTTATTAATTTAGAAAAAATTGGGAGTTTTGCAGATGTTTGTACTAGTGGGCCTGTACCATGCACTTTGAACCAATTAAAATGCAAGAGCAATGTGGCCTATTTAAGAATTTTAAGAGCTGCCTGACAGCTAAAATAAACAAGGTCCTTCCAGAGTAAGACAGGGCTCTGTACTGTTAAAGAAACCAAGGGCAAGGCAGAGCGAAGGATGACAAACTAGGGGAGTATTAAGTGACTGAAATAAAAATAATTTGTCCCAAGTTAACTGTTATGTGCCCCAGTTAAGCAAAAGACTCCAGATTTCTAGCTGTAAGTTCAACACAGTGAATACAAATTAAAATCCAAAGGCAGGATTTTTTTTTCTCATTTTGATTACTGTAGTTTTCTGTGCCCCAGACTTCACAACTCTGAAACAAGTGCATGCCATAGTGTTTGTGCAGTCTTGTGAGCTCAGCAAGAGGAGAGGTCCTGTCTCCTTTCCCTCTGAGCAAAGCAAACACTTAGAGAGCATCATATAAAAGTGATGCCAGCCAGGCAGGCCTGTGTATTTGTGTTCCAATATCAGAAGTAAAGCCATTTTCTCTCAAAGGAACACCAACTGCAACTTGAAACAATCATGCTGTGCCTGTCAGACTATCTGTGCAGACCTCCAACCAGCAGGATGCCAATTCCAAATACTTCTTGTATTCTCCTCTACTACCCACAAAAACTTGAAAAACTGGTATCTTGTTTTCTTTAATGGGATAATTGCTGATTTTCTCTACCTGTTTTCCCTGATAAATCAGTTCACCATAATTCTTTGCTACCACATAAATGGATCTCTCCCGTGAGATCCATTTTCCTTTAAACATGAAATAAAGGCCTGCTAATCTGGTATCATTTGGAGCAGTGAGTGCAGCTGGAAGTGAAACAAATTTTGTGCAAGTACTGATTCTACCAGTTCCAAGGACATCTTTTTTCTGTTAGCTGCCCTTAATCTTTCCCACAGGCTGGAAATCCTCTTCCCAGGGTGTGCTACAGTATCACACCAGCTCAGCTGCTGCAGCAGAGTCCAGAGAATGTCTAGGAAGAGGCCGACAAGGTGGAGCTGAACTACGAGTTCTTAAATTAAGAACACAAAACAAAACACAACCACTTTTCATTGGAAGAGCTACAAGACTGTATTTGTCCTTAAAAATGTCTTTGATCAGATACCCAGAGATCTATCAAATCACAACACAAAAACAAATGCTGTGAACAGTTTTAGCAGGAAGAGCTCAGCTAGCAGGAATGTGAGGCTCCGGATATCGAACTCTTTGATCTTTCCACTTTACCTTTTAGGAGATTAAAGGAAATCTCTGCTCTTGTAGGCACAGAGCATGGCACAAGCATGGGGGTATAACGGACTCTGTTTCACTGTAACAATTCCCAGATCAACCTGGACTGAAGGAAGACTGCCTCTTCCTCTATCTCAGCCTTAATTATATCCACCCTTGGAAAAGCAATCCAAAACCATTCTGGGTGACAGGGATTCCTGGCACTCCCTTCCCGTGAGTTTCTGCCTACAGCCTGCTTTCTGTTCAAGCTCGTGCATCACTACCCCTGCACTCAGGTGCTTCTCTGCTTTCCCTCTATTCCCACTCTCACATTCCACCAAGATCCCTCTGCTGGCTGAGTGCTGCACTGTGTCCCAGAACGACCCTTGCCAAATTCCTTCCCACTAAGTCATCCCATGAAACACAGAGAGAGCCTGTTACAATGCCACTCCACCCCGAGTGCTAGCTGCTCTCCCTTCTGCTGTGGAGCACTTCTGTCTCCAAGTTGTCCCCAGTAAAATTCCTACTCCCAGAATGGAAAATTTCAGGCACAAGCTTTCATAAAGTTACAGTGAAACAAAACCAGAGGAAACTAACAGAACCTGATGTACTATTCTGGAAACCCTGACCCTCAATGTAACTTCTTGCCAGAACACACTTGTCACAAAAATGTTATTTGCAAGCAAGTCAACATTGCCCCAAACAGTTTTCTGTCACATCTCAGACTAAGCAAAGAACATCAGCTCTTCTGGCTTTTTTAGATGCCTTAGGGCTTTTGTTTATCACATTAAAGATGCCCAAAACACTCTCCAAGCTGAAGCTTTCTGTACATGCTTTTAAGCCCAGAATTTTAAGTGATTTATAATCAATTTATATTAGAAGGATCAGCATTAGAGGAGCATATTGCTTCAAGTCAGACACTGATCTTCTCTTCCTCATGCTTTAAGTTAACTTAATCTTGTCTGTTCAGCCTGTTGTAAATCGCTGTGACCAAAAAAGTGTTGTATGCCAATTCTGGTCTCAGCATTATTGGAAAGATTTTCAAAAATACTTGGAAAATTAAAAAAAAAAAAAAATCTGCTTTCTCAATGTAATGGTTAGTATTTATTAGGAAGAAAAATTTTAAATTAGTATGGCTCCTTAGTCAGACTTCTTTTGATCAGAACCAGGAAACAAACCACCTATTTCACAAATACTTTGATATCAAATTGCCTTCATGTTACATTTTAACCTGGCCAAGTTCACTTTTAGGTTGGCTATGCAGTTATGGAATCACAATCTTACATTTACCATTTAGATTGGTTATGCATTAACAGTCCTGGTATCTCCCTTCTTCCATCTGTTCAGAGAGAAACCCCTTTCTGCCAGGCCTGCACAACCTCCTCACATCCCAAATTCACTCAGACTTCTAAAAAAACTCTCACAGGAATATGCAAGAAAACCACTCCACATTAGCCACTACTTTTACCAGTGCCCATAATGCATTTTGTGAACAGTCTTGAGCAGCTCTCAGGTGGCAACAGCTTTAAAACCACTACATGCAAGTATTGTGAAAACCACAAAGGGACAAACACCCCTCACCTACCAGAAGTTTAGTATCAGCTTATTTTTCTGTGCTCCCTGAACAAAGCATTAAGTTTCTGATCTCCTAGCTCAACAACACAGGATCTTCTTGGAAACCCTTTTTTACTCTATGTGCCAATGGTATCAGACAATTCTACAATGGCACAGAATTCCTTCCTGCATCACGTGCTCCCTGCTGGAGAGGGCAACTTTTCTACTGCTTATGAAAACAGTCCCATAGGATGCTGTGTAGGCTTCAAGTCTTCAGTGGAATAAGTTCTCTACTAGCCAAAGTAAAATAAAAACTGAATTAAACAGTTGGTTGTCAGAACCAAAACAGTTCTATTTAAAGAGAGGCACAAACAGACTCATTGGCCACAAGTTCAACCATGAGAACAGCAGGCAGCTCCCAGGGCACACGTAAGAAGTCCAGATCAACAGATGATTTTGTGGGGGATGGTAATTTCCTTGCTTTTGTGTAATCTCTAGAGACAGCTGATATTACACAGCTGCTCCAGCATCACTACCAGTAGAGCATTGCTGAAATAACCATCTCATTACACACAGTAATGAAACTGTATTTTATTATAAGCAAAACAGCTTTTATATCACTGAGAAATCAGGATCTATACACTTTTCAAAGAGCTACCCATGTAGAAACCACTTAGAAATCAACTTATACTTCCAATTAGAGGGAAAAAAAAAGGTATGGAGTGTTACAAAGAAACAAAACCAACTCCAAAGTAATTAAAAAAAAAATAAAAAGCAGACCTCCTAAGTAATATCCTGGTCCTTCCAGACAACAGTAGTCACTAGCTCCAATTCACAGTATTCCAAAATAAAAGTGACTGCTCATTCAAACTTGCTTGATGCTTTCTGCTTACCCATTCCAGACTTGCTGTTTGGCAAAGAAAACCTACTAGTCCACACAGTGTGCTCTTCAGAACCATTTCAGTGTTTCCTTCTTCCAAAAAAAAGAAAACAGCACAAAGTCACTGAGTACATATACTGCATCCTTGTGGGGAAAAAAGAAGGAGAAAAATGGGGGTGTGGAAGGGTGTCTGATGCAGTGAAAAAGCTACATAGACAACTCATAGGCAACAGCAGAAGCATATCTGGGAAGCCTGGAGAAAGGCAGGAAACCATCTTCAGTATTCTGCATTGAAAGGGTAGCCCTTGTGAGTTTTGCACCTGGAGGAAATCAAAAAGCCAAGATTATCTCCTGTCCCAAAGACATTGTATCCAGCTGTAGCCACTTCAAAGAACCACCAAGGGAGGACATGAACTGTATAAAAGCAAAGTCTGTTTCTCTTTTCCTTGGTGACATGCTGCATTCCCCAACAAAAAGAATTTGAGTGCCTTCTGTTGTTTGGGTGATGGGACCTAGGGATGCTTTGTAGACAACTAATTCAAGGTTTTGCTGTTTACTGACAGGAATATCTCTTTTGCAGCATTCCAAAGAAGATTTCATATCTGGCCCTATGCTTCCAAGTTGCACATCCTCATGTTATATTTGAATATTCATCTATTTTCCCAACAACAGAAGAACATACAGATTTTTTAATATACCTAAGAGTCACAAGGAAGAAACAACACAAGCACAGCTAATCAAGATTTTAAGTCCGCATCATGCTCATTCCTCCAATATGGAGAAACCAAAAATTATTAATAATTATTCCTCCTGTTGCAATTCCAGCTACAAAGAGTTTCTTGGCAACTGAACTGAAAATGAAGTTTGCTCAATGCTCGTCATGTTTTGCTTCATAAAATGAACATTTAACAAAACTTACTCTGGAAAGTTATTTTAAGGATGAACCCTTTGAAAATTGAGTTTGCATACCCTGAATTTCAATTAAGCCTACTATCTCTAACTTCATTTACTGAAGCACATGATAATTGCTTAAAGAAAAGGAAGTGCCACTCACATCATCATTTCACAAGCTCTCCAGTTTCTATTAAAGCTGAGAATAGTTGCCATCTCCTCTTTAGACAATTCAAAGTCAAACACCTAGTAAGAGAAAAAGCCAGAAATCACCTATTTGAACAAATCAGTGCTTGTAAGAAAAAAAAAAGAAAAAAAAAATCACAAAAATCAAAGAACAAGTCCATAGTGTAGTGTGCTCATTAATAGAAGTGGCTGCTTCATGAAGGGAAAGGAAAAAGACTCTACTGTCTGGATTTCTGAGACTTCTAGCTGGAGTGGGAGAAGGAGGTGAGCAGGGAGAGGCAGGAATTATAAATCTCAAGTTGCAGTTACACATGCCAGTTGTTTTGAGAAGTTTGGGGAGCACTGTGTTGCAGAATGCCTCCATCCTCCACTTGTGAAGGATGTATCTTTCTGTGCTATGCCAAAGAACCAGCTGCAAGACCCCCATATTCCATCTAAAGCCATTAAGTGTTTGGAAGCAAAATCCTAATACTGGGTCCAGTCCAAGACCCCTGAATCAACAGCAGCAACATGGTTTATGGACACTAGGGCTATTTCCTTAAAAGTGCTTGCTCTACAGAAGTCTTTTGTGGTGTGCTACTGCACTCAGGCCCCAAACAGGCTGTCAAATGACTCATTCACATGACACAGAACAGGAAGAATCACAATGTGACCACTCAGATTATCAGGATATAGTGTTTCCTAAAGCTTGTTCACTCCTGTTCTCCCACTGTCATCTTAAATTCAGCCCTCAGGATGCTGTAGGTAAACACATGGAGAAAAAGCCCAGTCCTGTCATCAGAACAGCACCTGGGAAGGGTGAGAAAGGATCACTGCTTGCTGTGCAGGGAGAAGCCAAACCATCCCTGGACATGCCATGCATAACTCCATGTTAGGAGTTAGCTGACTCCTAACGACTCACCTGGAAGTTCTCCACGATGCGCTGGGGGGTGACAGATTTGGGGATCACAATCACATTTCTCTGGATGTGGAACCGAATGAGAACCTGCAAGAGGCACATCACTGCATCAGAGAGAGGATGGCTCTTGTTCTATGGCAAGCAGAGCCTGTTTAGCAGTTACTTGCTGTAAATGGTACAACTTAACAGTTAACCCACTCTTTGGAGTTGCTTTTCAAATTATACCCAAATTCTAAGCAGCACCTCCTGAAGTGCACATAGAGGAGTGGTGGAATCCCACGAGCCCTCCTTCCTTCTCTCCCCTGGAGTTCAGTGACACTCAGTTCCTTTCCTTCCCACCCAGACTTTTGAGTAGGCTATTCAAATGTTCCCCTCTTTGCAACAGGACTTGAGATGGCAAACGTGGCAGCATCTGAAGATGGGTCAAGAAAATGTTTCTTGTGATGATTAGAGCACCCTTGCAAGCCTGCATTGCTACCTGACACCAGAGGTGGAGAAAGAATGGAGAAGGAATGGAGAGCCAGCCTGGCCTCTACCTTGTCATTAGCTGTCCTTTATGCTGTGCTACAGGGAGGGGTACTCTGGCACCTACCCACCTGTGCTGAGGTCTTATTGTGCTTGGCTGCAATCTCCTTGATCTTGGGGTCATCCAGAAGAGAAGGATCCTCGGGCTTAGCCCTACACAGAGAAAGTAAGATCAGTGTCCAGAAACCTCCACGGGTCCAACCTAGTACAGATCTGTATCTGGATGAAAAGTGTAGTCTCAGTGCTGCCAGCATAATCCACACCAGCTCCCTGGCAAACCAATCTTACCATGGTCTGTCAGGAGAGCCAAGGGGGCTGTAGGCTGTCACTGAAATCCCTTTGGATTGGCAGTACTTGATCAGCTTCTCCTGGGTAAGGTATGGATGACATTCCACCTGCCAACATAAAAGCAGAGAGATTGACAGTGACTTCACTGCTTTAACATGTTCCAGGGATTAGTTTTTACTCAAAGGATGAGTTTTGTGCTAACTTATAGTCTCTTAAGCAATATTGTGCAGCCTTTGTTTTCTCTATGCCCCACCCCCTTTCTCTATTTATAGTAGTTCTCCTTGCAGTGAAGGGTCCAAGGACTTTAATAAAACTCCTTAAAACTTTGCTGATCCAGATCATCTCCAGCATATGGGATGACCAGCTACACAACTTCTTCAATAGGACAGTAAAATGCACACCCAGGAGAGCTGTAAAATCCCAGCAATAGGATTGCAGACCAGGGAAGTACAAAGTTCTCTTTTCATCCCTAATTAAACATGCCATAATATTTTTTTGCAGCTACCATATTAACTTCAATGTCAGCATTGTTTCATTAGTCTTTATTGGCTCTGTGTCAACGCTCACACTAAACACCTCTAGTCTGAAAATGGTGAGAATGGTTGCCTTCTACAGATTTTAGACCTTCAGCCCACTGCCCATTACAGATCTTTTATAAACACACACACACTTAGCATGAACTTCCATAAGAATACCTACATAATGGAATGTTACCCCCTAACAGTGGATCTGTGTTCTGCCAGGCAAATGCACTGATATGGAGTATGGGACAGGAACTATTCATGTGTCAGGAGGCAGTGAATGAACACGAATATCTGATACTTTGCACAGAGGGACTTTCAGGATAGTTGCACACCAGGGAGCAGGACTTCCTTCAGCAGGCAACATCAAGAGCCATTTTGACTATGCTGCCATTTGAGCCTCCTGCAGCTGCACCCTGAGGGCAGCCCCTGGAAACTTGTGCTGCTGGCAGGTGGAACAAGGGAGTGCAAAACATGGAATCAGTTTACAGTCTCGAGCGCTTTATTTGTGGTTCTAGCTGCCTGCTGTTATCAGAGGCCTGCATGCCTGTTTCCCCTCTGAGACGTTGGAATATTAAACAGAACAGAGAGCTCCATTTTTAGAACAGATTATACATATTTATTTTGCTTCAGCAGTTGCAGAAAGACAACTATTTAAGAGTAACAGAGCATCTAGTTTCCTCAACTATTCAATAGGTAGAATTTATGCAACATAAGCAAGGCACAGTCATCCTCACCTGTCCACTCAACTTGGAAAATTAAATTAGGTACCAGCATGATTGCTTTGTAATTACTATCTTGCCAAATTAATTTCTCACTACAACTGAAACCAACACACATCCTGTCTGTATTCAAATAAAGAATGGGAATGACATGAAAGACAGTGGATTACATGTGAAATATCTGCACCGAGAAAGTGTTTTCAGGAAGCTCTCTTGCTATTAGCCCAACTGGTAAGTGTGAGTAACAGCAAGCTTTCAGGCTTGCAAGCATTTCTTCACAACCAGTAGTTTATGCAGGATGGGGACCAAAGACCCAGTACTTTGTGCTCAACTTGATTATAGTCAGTAATTGTTTAGAGCTTGAGAGCATTTACAAGTGTGAGAGGTCCAAAATCAGTGACCCCTACCAGAACAAGGGTAATTATCATGCAGTGATAGTGGCAATGAGGTGTGGCAGACCTTGAAAGGTATCATAAAACTTACACTAAGTTTTCTAAAAGTGTGTTGGGTACTGATCATGCTCAAGCTACCACAATAAATGACCCCGTTTTACTAATCTGGTATCAATAATTGACTACAGTCCTTCAAATGCCATAGGAATCCAAGTCAAGTCTAGACAGACCCCACAGGGGTCTATCCTGAGACTTGTCCTCTTCAGCAACCTGTGCCAGTCTATAATCATGTCAATCTTGAAGGTGATGCCAAACTGTGGAACAACCAGCCAAAACACTCAAGGGCAGGACTGCCACTTCAGAAGGGCCCACTCAGGCAGAAACAACAGGCAAACAAAACCCTGAAGGAATTCAACAAGGCTGCACATGAAGCCATGTACCTGGGAAGGAAAAGCCCCTGGCAATAACACAGGCTGGAACCTGACTACCTGTAAAGCAACTATGCTAGAAAGGACCTGGAGGTCACAACAGGCTGAGCTAGATAGGAGCCAGTAAGTGAGCATCAGGAACACAGCCAGTAAATCGTGAGAAGTGATTATCTGCCTCTAGTCACACTTGTCAGAGCACCTTCATAATACTGTGTCCAGTTTTCCCTCTCCCCAGCTCCCCTCAGCAGCAGAAATATTGACAGACTGCATCAATTCAGCAGAGAAACTCCAGGATGGGTTTCCAGGGTCTGGAAAACCTGCAGTACTGGGAAAGGCTGAGGGAGCTGGGCTTGTTCTGCCTGGAGAAGGGAAGGCTTTCAAGGCCTCCTAGTAGCTGCTTCTCAGTACCAGAAGGAGGTCATTCAAAGACAAGCCAAGCTATTCAGTGGTGCTTGGAGGAAGGCAACAAATGCAAGCTGAAAACAAGAGAGGCTGAGACTGGATAAAGGAGAACTCCCTCTCCCTGCCATATGCTCAAAGCAGGGGGTCAGGCAGCAGAGCACATTGCCTAGGGAGGCTGTGCAGTCTCCATCCTCACAGGTTTTTGAGATGGATAAAGCCCTGGACAACCTGGTCTGATCTCAGGTCTGATGTTCCTCTGAGCAGATCATCTTTTCCAAGGGCTCCTGCCATCTAAATTTTCCTAAGATTTCATTCAAGTGCTGTCTATACAACTTCTACTCTATTGCCTACCTTGCAACTCCATTTCCTCCTTCCTCCTAACCTTCATTAAGTCTTGAATCCATAAAGCATGTTCCTGATCAATTCTCTCAGTTATCAGCAACAGGAACTGGCTCCACCACAGAAATACTATGAAAAGGTCATCCAATTCTCTATATAAACATACACCAAGTCTTACTCTATTGCAAGGAAGTTTTTAGAGCTGACCTGGGTTCCCCCTCTTTCCTTCTATAAGAAGGGAATCTGAAGCTGCTCATTGCCAGTGATCCAAGCAGTACCACAGAAAATTCATTAAAAACCCAGCACTTCCTGCATCCAGAAGCAGCTGGAGGGTGGGACTGAGACAATACGCTGTGTCCACTCCAGCCTCTCTTTCTATAACCTTATTTCAAAGTAAGATCTTTGTAATTTTCTTTAAAAACCCACAACAAATGACCATACAAAAAAAGAACACCACCAAACACTTGTCTCTGCCACTTTGCATCTTACCTGATTAGTTGCAGGCTTGTACTTCAGTCCTGGCTTGTTCAAGATTCTTTCAGTCTGCTCACGGTTGAAGTTGGAGATTCCAATGGCTTTTACCAGGCCAGCATCCACCAGCTCTTCCATGGCCTGACAGAAAGAAGCACAAAGTCAGCATCTACTATACAAACACAGGGCCTGAAGAGCACATTCTTCCTTGTTTCCTTCATAAGAAACCTAAAATAAGAGTTTAGATTTTAAGAGTTCAAGCTTGAGGAAAAAACCTCAGAGCACTGCTGTATATGTGCCATTTCTCCCATGCTCAAAGGACTAATTCTTTGAGATTATGGAAATTCACAGCAAGTTAGAAAATAATGAATTGATACATGACAATTTGCTATTGTACCAGTGATTCCTACCAAGTAATTCCAAGTACATGAGATTGTCTTCTCTTCTCAGCAGTCTCTGATGCTGTCATTACCTTCATCAGTCTAAACTTTCTCCTGCTGTGGCTGAACTTACCTCCCACGTCTCCTGAATATCTACGTTGCTGGGAATAGCCATGCCTTTGTCATCTACAGGGAACAGCTCCTCTCCTGCCTGTCAGTGAGACAGAAATTGCTTGAAACACACGTTATTGGGAGGTTAACACCAGCTGAAGACAATGACACTATAAATTCTTATTACAGGACAAACTAATCCTTATTATTATACTAATTATCTACACACATATTCGACACTAATACTCACTACCTATAGTCTTCAGGCTTTTGTTTTGTTTTCACATGGTATTATGGCAGTTTTTTTGCCTACAGCCAACCCAATATGGACAGATACTTCTGACAGACACTGTGTCTCCTGGCTCATCAAAATCCATATGGTTTTAACTTAAGTCTCCACTTGTAATACAGAAAGTAGAAGTATAGCCAGTTTACAAAAATACACAGTTGTTACCTGCTCATAATGAAGTGTTTGAGTGAAATGCACAATAAGGACCCAGTTAGGACTGTCTGCCAGGTATCAACTTCATTCAAAACCAGTTATTTTCTACTCCTTCATTATTTACAGCACAACACATTTTCATTTTGATAGTTCTGTCCACGTGAAGCTAATTTTAAAAATACAGATGTTATGAAGAACAGTTCATCTTGGTAGCAAGAGGTAGAAAGAAAATTTTGATCCAGCTCTCACTGAAAAACTAAGCTTGGACATACTCAAACTGAGACATCAGTTCCTTTGCATGCAGTCAGTAGAAGAGTTAGGAACTAAAGAGTTTAACTCCAAGGCCTGTGGAATGCTAAAGCTCCTATAGCAAAGGTCAGATCAAGCCAGATTGTATTAAAGTGATTAAAGATAGAAATGAAAGACAATTTCTCTTATTCTGTGATTCTGCAACATGCAGAGGAAAGAATTTCTGTCAGACAGCAAAGTACAGCCCTCTTCCCACAAAGAGGGAAGCACACCATTGTCAGTTAAGCATACTTTGGATTGGCAGAAGGCAACACTAGCAATAAACAAAAGGAAAGAGATATAACCTCTGCTTCCAGCAGGGAAATCCATCCCTAGGGTTCAAGGTCTGTCTCTTCCATGACCAAAAGGGCCGCAGATACCATGCAAGCAGGGATCTCAGAGGTAAAAATCAACAACCTGGCTCACATGGCCACAGTAAAGCTGAGCACCAGAGCAGTGATGGTACACGAGAGACACAGCATGATCTGTGCAGCTGGAGCAACCACCGGGCAATAAAGCCACACAGCTCTTCAAAACTGCCACTCACAGACAAAGCCAAGGGCACTGCTGTTACCCTACCTTTAAACCAAGAGGCCAGTGGATGAGGTAGAGATCCAGGTAATCCAGTTTCAGGGCAGCAAGAGTCTTCTGGCAGGCTCCCTTCACCAGAGGCTTCTCATGAAACGTGCACCACAGCTGGAGACAAAAAGCCAAGGCACATTGTGACCTCCTGGGTTAAAGCTCTAGGAACTCTTCTGTACTGTTCAGCAGGGTGTCTGTCCCCTTTGGAAAGTGATGTGAAACCATCCTACAGCTCTTCAGGCGGGGTTTGTTTTGTGAGCAGGACTGACCTGTGATACTGGGCAATGTGTCCTGGCAGACAGCAGACATAGTCTTGTTTCACTTATTAAGACTTAAACAACACCTAATAGAAGGTCAGGCAGTGCATGAAAGAGAATAGTATAGCTTCATGCCAGAAAAAGTTGAAAGCACCAACCCAAGTTTGTGGTATGGACCCTGCATAATTCTCAATACAGGATGAGGTAAAGTAGGAATCTCAGGAATGGCTTAAGTGATGTTCGAATTGTTCTATGCTGCACAACAGAGTAGGTAAGTAAAGAACTGAGGAGTTACTTAAAAAGAAAAAAAAAAAAAAAAGGTACTCCCTAGTATATCCTATATTACCAGACCCATACCTTACTGACCACGAAGAGGTCCTCTCGTTTCACAACGCCTTCCTTGATTTTCTGCTGGATCCCTTCCCCAACTTCGTTTTCATTCTGGTACACATAGGCACAGTCAAAGTGGCGGTACCCAGCATCGATAGCAGCCATCACCGCAGCTGTTACCTTACCTGGGGGGGACTGAAAAAAGCGATGCCAAAAAAGCTCTCATCAACACAGCGCCGAAGACCTTTCTCGCGGCAAGCTAAAACTGAGAGAGCCACCACATCCAAAGCAACCCCCAGCTAAAATAAAGCCAAACTCCGGCGGCGGCCTGGCCGGGTATCGATGACGCCGGCAGCGCTGCGCGACCACGACAGCGCTCGCAGGGCCCGGGCCGCGCTCCTTCCTTCCCCCCTCCCCACCGCCAGCCCAGGGGGAGCGCGCCCCGGTACCTTCCATGTGCCCAGCCCCACGATGGGCATCTTGGCGCCGGTGTTGAGCTGCACGTAGTTCGCCATGACCCCGCCAGCAGCACCACCCGAGCAGCTGCCGAACCCCGCGCCTTTAATAGCGAGCGGGTGGCCGGGCCC
>VZTN01013902.1:764052-785738 GCA_013400515.1 Erpornis zantholeuca | reverse complement strand
GCTGTCGGGGCGGCGCCGGGCCTCGGCCGCGGGCACGGAGCTGCTGCCGTCCCCTGCCGGGGGTGAGGAGCAGGAGGCGTCTGTGGCTTCGTGGTGGTGGTGGGGGATAGTCCCGCAGCCCCCGGGCTGTGCCAGACGGGCCTGGCCCCGGGGCTGCGCTCATCGCACACGCAGCCTCCCGCAGCAGCTCGGTGCCCTGCAGCCACATCCCCGCGGTGCAGGTGACAGAGGGGATATGAGACGGAGCTGTCTGAGAGCTGTTGGCGCGTTGTGTGCCTCAGGGCCTGGAAGCGCTGAGCCCTTTGCTGGAGCAGTATGTCCTCACCACAGGGCCGGTGGTCCGGGTTGGGCCTGCTTGTCGGGGTCTTGTGGCCCTGTGTGCTGGTAGAGCCACACGACAGGAGAAACCTCGGTGTGCCTGGCTTCTGAGAGCCTTGAGAAGCTCCTGCCGAGTGGGACAAACGCAGCTTCCACTGCGAGCTGTGGCTTAGGAGTAATTTAGGATAGAGGGAATCTAAAGAAACACCCCAGCTTTATTTTGAATTTTAGAAGAGGTTTTTTGGAAAGTGTTTTGAAAGTCGCAGAAGAGAAACAGTGATTTTTTTAATGAGTAATATAACGATTGTACTGTGCCTCTGCCTTTAGGGAAGTGCTGAGGACATTGCAGAATAAAATGCACGATTGTAATTGTATGTGGTAGTGGCCAGCAGTCTCACATCAGAAACTGGCTTTGATGCTTTTGCAGACAAGCATTCGCTGTTCTGCTGAAGACGTCACAGCGCAATGGAAAAACCCAGACTCTCCTGGGAGGCTTTGCTGCTTATTCACATGTGGAGAGTTTCTTCAGGTGTGAGCGTTTGCTCTGGGTGCCTCTCCCTGCTCTCTGCAGGTTTATATTTTTTGCTCCATTTATCTTAGGATGGCAAGGTAATTGGTTTTCCTCTTTAATGTTCCTCATGTTTTGTATCAGCACATTCAGGCGTCCCTGGCAGGATGTTATGTGCTTTCACTTGGATCACAAAACCTTTACACAGCTCGGTGCTTATCTCTTACCACTTGGGTTGAATTTTCTCTGATGGTTTCATGTCAGAGAGATACCTCCGTCTTGTCACAAGAGGCTTCAGGCAGAAGTTCTGTATTTTGTTTTTGCTGTTTGCTCTCGTGAGTTGGCGCTTTCCCCTCAGCGCTGTAAGACCAGTCAGCTTTCCATTGTTTGCCTCCACCGAAGGTCTGGTGGGGGCCTTGGGGGAGGAAGAAGTACTGCACGTGTCATCCTGTGACAGCCAGCCTGCTAAATCTTGTACCCTGTGTCCTTGATAACATGGCCATGTCTTTACAGTGAGCACTGACAAAGAGGAACTGTGAGGGGAGGAGGGTCTTCCTTTCTTTTTTTTTCCCACGTGCACTGAAGCAGGAGGCGTAATATCATGAGTTTTCAGTTTGTTTTTCTGACTTCGCATTTAGTGACTCTAATTTCACCGCAAGTTGTGACTTTGGTGACCAGCAGTGTTTGGAATCTGAGAGCAGGGCCCAAAATAAGGGAAGTGGGTATGTCCTTATGGACAGTGTTTACCAGAGAGACCCAGTGGCCTGCTGAAAAAATGTGAAGGCAAAGTCAGGGGGTGACAGTATTGCAAGGTGTGATCATTTGTACAATGAAGGGGAAGAGCTGCAGGGCTATGCAGCTTCTGAGCTACTGACAGACACAGGCATAGCTTGTGGGGTTTGGAGGTGAGGGTGTCCAGGTTTCAAGCTTGAATCTCTGGGAAACACAGCAGGAATTTCTGCCTGGCTTGGAGGGGAGATTTATCTTGCTCAATGAGGGGGTTGATTTCAACCTCTGGATGACAGGAGGCAGATCTGAGTGGCTTGGCTGGCCCTGACTGTAGAAGACCTCAGCCTCTTTTTCACTCTGAGCTCAAATCAGCCCAGGAGCACATCTTGGTGGATCTCCAATATTCTCAGAGCTGATGATGCTTTTAGTCCTCATGTTTTTGTCCTTGGCACAGCCAAGGATGAGGAAGTGGTGCAGTCAACCCTCTGTGGTGATTGTTGTGTGGGAAGGGTGGGTTTAGCACAGCAGGTGAAGCCTGGGCAGGGAGAAACCATGAACTGCCCCAGGTTGGTCAGGGCTGATTCTGGCCAGCTCTGAAAGTGGCCCTGAACTTGGGGTGACTGAGCTCTGGCAGATGGGAAGCACCTGTGTGTCCCCCACAGTCCCCCTGGCTGGTGAGGAGGGCAGCACCTCACTCCAAAGGGAATGGCTGCTGAGGGTCCTGTGGGCTGGGCCACCCCTGCTGGGCAGGACAGCAGCAGCCCTGGGGACAGTGGCAGTCCTGGGGACAGCAGACTGCCCACCCAGGGGCCCTAGGACACAGTAAGCAGGACTGAGTGGTGAAAGGAAGCATCACCCTGCTAGCCACCCTTGGTTCCAGGGAGGGACTGGGATGGCCTGGATGTGATCTGTGGTGACAAAGGTGGGGTGGAGAGGAGGACAGGGAGGGGATTGGTGTTTGGCTTCAACAGAGGCTGGGGAAGGGAGAGAAAGGCATTTATTCATCTGCTTTTCTGTGTTCTTTTTCCTCTCCTCAGTACCTCAGTCACAGCCCAGAGGTGGAGCAGTGAGAACTCCGGAAGGAGCAACGATCTTGGCCCTGGGAATACCCAGTAGTGGAAGTGGAGCAGCCAGTGCATGTCCAGGGGTGAGTACACACAGTACTTCAGGCAAATGCCTGAAGAGAGGAGGTGTCTGGGCAGACCAGTGCTGGGTGGGAAGATGGCTCAGAAGAGAGAGACAGCTGCTTTCTCCCCTGGCATCTTTGGGGAAACTGAAAGCTGATGGCAAAGTGAAAACAAAGTCTCTTCAGGCAGGCTGAGTTGCAAGGTTAGGTAGGCCTGTGGAGGTGGGGGTTCTGCTCCCCAGAATGTGAGTGCTCTCCTGACAGTCCTTTGCTCAGAATGAAATTGCAGAACTATTGAACACTTGCAGCCACTGTCCCTGCAGTGGCTGTGTCAGTGCTGGGGAATGAGCAAATGGGTACAGCTTTTGCCTTGTAAGATCAGAGTTCTGGGAAGTTTGGATTCTCTGCTACTAGCAGGCACCACCCTTCCAAAGGGAGGGAGGCTTTAGGATCCACCAGTGAAGGGCTGTGGAGAGCAATGGCCTGATTCTGCTGATCCCACAGATGAGACTGCCCTGCAATTGCTTGGACTGCTGGATGGTGTTTACAGGCAAGAGGGAAAGGATCCTGAAAAAGTGGTGATCACTGGTGCTGTGGCCTGAAAGTGCCAAGGTCTGAGCACAGTTACTACTGGTATCTCTTGATAAGCCACTGGCACATCAAGGAGTAACTTACACGTTGTACTGGATGGTGCCTGCCAGAAGATGGGCAGATTAGTGGCATGACCAATGATGATGCTGGGAGTTCAACTTGGAAAACGTTTTAGAAGCAGTTGGAAAATGTGTTGGCTGTTGCAGTGTTGATCCTGATAATTTTGTCTGCTGGACAAGGGATGGGTTTAGGATGTGTCTTGTGTTCACAGTGGTGAGGTGTTAACTACACCGGTCTGCAGGGGCAGGGGGTGGGGTAATGAATATACAGTAAGGTTATGATTATTTTAAAGATGGGGTTTGAATAAGGGGGGAACAATTCTTAATATATCTTTCAATTAAGTACAGGGTGGAATGTAAAGAGCATAAATTGCAGATGGTATCAAGGGATGGCAGTGGTGACCTGTGAAACAAAGACCCTGTCTCACGCCAGAATTTAAGCTCATGGTGCTGTGCCTCAGGAATACTTCTGGAGACATAGGTGCACTTTTTGAAGGAGATCCAGGCTGCAAGGACTTAATTCCAAGGGGACTGCAGTTGGTGGATGAGTAATGCTTGAGCAAGGAAACCCCTGAAGGCTCTATGGCCATTGGGTAACCCATGCTGGAGAAACTATGCACTAAAAAAGATAGTGGTCTAAAACTTTGTATCATAGCAACATTGTACCTTTGTTGTTTGATAAAAATGTGTATTTGATGTCAGCAGAGCTAAGTCTCACCTCAGTTTGGGGATTACAGAAGATTTTATGGGTTGCTTCCTTTAGGAAGCTGCAAAGAAAACATCTTTGGATCACATTTTCATGATTTGAAAGTGGAAATTTTTGGAAAGAAGTCTGCAAGGTGCTTGATTTCCTGAACAAAGGTCTTACTCTTTTGCCTTGAAACCTAGCGTGCAACTTTATGATTGTGTTTGGGCACCTGCCCAGGCGTAGGAAGCAGGAAGGTAACACAGCCCCAAAAGCAAATAGCTCCTGATGTCACCTGGGGCGGTGGGGCCAAGAGCAGTGGCGGATGGGTTGCTGAAGGGGAAGGCGGATGGAGCTAGATGGGCAGGAGGTGCGGCCAGGAGAATTTGGCCCCGAGGCTGACGGGGCCAGCGGGGATGCCGGCAATGTGGGGGCTGAGCTGTCCGTGCTGAGTGACAGAGGGGACGTCCCTGCACTGCCGGGGCTGGGGCCGCTGGCCGAGGGCTGGCCGCCCTCTGCTGCCCGCAGGGGAGTGTGCCCTGACCCAGGGAAAATCCGCACGCTCGGGAGAAAACCTGGCTGAAAACACTCCCGACCTCGCACCTGCGTGTTTTCTGCTTATGGATTTTTTTTTTTTCCCTAAGGTAAGTTTTTCCTAAGTAGGGAAAACTCCTCTCTCAGTTACTTCTGGAGTGATAAAACTGCTGGCCTTTAGTTCCAATCTCTCAGATTTTTTCCCATAACTGCCAGCTATCCTTCCCAGCCTGTTGTGTTGAAGCAAGATAAATTATGAATGTGAATGTGTAGTTCAAAGTCTCTCCTTTGCTAAATTGGATTACTCAATCCACATTTTGACAGAAAATTATTACAGCCCCCATTTTATTATTTTGGAACAATTTTACTGTATCTTTCAGAAAGAATAAACAAAAGATAATCACTGAATACAAAATAAACAAGAAACAAATGTAAACAAAAGATAATCACTGCTGAGACCTCACTGGCTGCAGGAGGAGAGATGCAATAAGAAAGTTGGATAAATTGATAGGAAGAATATCAGACCGAGCTCTGAAGGAGGGCAGGATATGAGCATCTTCAGTATTCTGCATTGAACGGGTAGTCCTTGTGAGTTTTGCCCCTGAAGGAAATAGAAGACTTCATTTTAGTCATAATTTTCCTTTCTAGTGTGCTTAAAGAAGCCACTAAGGTGGGATATGAACTGTGTAATTGTAGGATGGGTTTGTTCCAGATTTGTTTTCCTCTATAATAAATGTTTTTGGTGCACTTGGAACATCACAATGACTTCATCATCCAGGCTCTTGGCATTCTAGGCAGTATTTAGATGTAAAACCTCTGTGTATATAGTATTCATAACTTAAGAGTTTGGAGAAAAACAAATGCTGAATGTTACCACTTACATGCTCATTGTATAGACTCTCCAGTTTCTGTTAAAGCTGAAAATAGTTGCCATCTCCTCTTTAGTCAGTTTGAAGTCAAACACCTAACAAGAGAAACAGCTGGAAATCACCTCTTTGAACAACCCAGAGGCTGTAAGCAAAATCCACAAAATTAAAGACAAGTCTGCAAGGGTAGCTGGTTAGAAGAAATGAGTGCTTCATGAAAAAGGCATCTCTCTGTATCACTAAGAATACATTGGCAGAGGGAACAGAAAAATTCATCCAAAGTTGCAATTATACATGCCAGGTGTTGCAGGACACTTGGCAAACTCTTCCATCTGCCACTTGTGAAAGATGTGTCTTTCTGTCCCATTCCAAATGCACATCTACAAAACTTCCATATTTCACTTGGTCTCTCTAGGCTTTTTGAAATCCCAGTGACCAGCTGTAGTCAAAGACCACTGAATTAACAATAGAGCACCATGGTTTGTGAACGCCACAACTGTTTTCTTAACACTGCTTGCTCCATGTAATCCTTTTGTAGTGTGCTACTGCATGCATTCAAGTGCCAGTGAAGAACCATGTGGCAATTAATCTCCAGTCTGCGGCGTACAAGACACCATGTAAAGTGACTGCTAAAATTATCAGTATACTGTTTCCAAAGAACTTGGTTCATTCCTGCTCTCCAGTTGTGACCTTAAGTTTAGCCCTTAGTAGAGTGTGTAAACAGACAAAAAGCCCGGTTCTTGCTTGAGCAGGAGCTGGGAAGAATAGTAAAGGATCACTGCTTGCTGTGCAGGGAGAAGCCAAGCCATCCCTGGGGGGCAGCACCCAGCTACTCCTGATCCCTCACCTGGAAGTTCTCCGCAATGCGCTTGGGGGTGACAGATTTGGGAATCACAATCACATTTCTCTGGATCTGGAAGCGAAGGAGAACCTGCAAGGACAGAGAACTGAATCATTCCTCCTGCTCTGGAGGAAGCAGAGTCCGTTCCAACAGCTGTTATGCCTGTTTCAAATCATTCCTGTCCCTGCAGCCCCTGCTTGCCCTGCCTGGAGAGTAAAGAGGGAAGTAGCAGAGCCTCATGTGAAAGGCCTCCTTTCCCACTCAATTTTGGGCCAGTCAAGTCTTCCTGCTCACCCAGACTTCTGTCAAAATTTCATTCTCTGCCAAGAAGACTGGAGATGAAGACTGAGACATTACAGCATTTGAAGATGGCTCAAGAAAATGTTTTGTGATGACAGTCAGAGCACACTTGAGAGTGTGCATTGCAGGCCACACAGAAAACAGACCTGCACTGCTGCCTCCCAGCAGAGGTGACTGGGAGCAAAGAGCCAGCCTGTCCTCTACATTGTCATTAGCTGTCCTGTGTTACAGGGAGGGGTACCTGGGCTGTGGATTTGTTGTGCTTGGCTGCAATTTCCTTGATCTTGGGGTCATCCAGAAGGGAAGGATCCTCTGGCTTAGCCCTACACAGAGGAGAGAGAGCACCAGAAATCTGGTTTGAGATCAATGGCTAATGGTACACTGACTGCCTCAGTGCTCCAAGCGTTATCCATGCCAGCTCCCTCACAAACTGCAAGCAACCTTACCATGGTCTGTCAGGAGAGCCAAGGGGGCTGTAGGCTGTCACAGCAATCCCTTTGGATTGGCAGTAGTTCACCAGCTTCTCCTGGGTGAGGTATGGATTACATTCGATCTGCCAACAGAAGAGTACAGAGATTGCTAGAATACAGCTGTGACTCACTCCAGGGACTGTCTCCTAAAGGCTGGTATTTGTCCCCACGTGCCAGTCTTTGCAGGGGGTTATTCAGCCTGTTTTCTACAGCACCTACTTCTACAGTGAGATTTCTTTTTGCTCTGGAGAAAGAGCATTTCATGGGGCTCATCTCTGGGTTCTTTGGTGCTGGTTCTTTGGTATGTTCTGAGGTCCTTCTCAGAACAATGTCTTAGCAAATATTGAAAACTGCAGTGCCTTGTATATTCAGCAATAATGTGGAGTGGGATGAGAAGGACATGCTCCTCCCTTGTCAGTTCTATACATAAAAGCTCCTTTCTCATGAATTTGTGTGAATGAATTCCATAGTTTTCACAGAGATGCTATTTTTTTTTTCCTTTTAGCATGGTCTTTTTTTGTAACTACATGGAGAGGAGGGACTGGCAGGCTCTGGAGACTGGGTGAACTTAGTACTCTTAGTGAACATGCAAGAAGTACTGATTTCAGAACTCTAAGAGATATCTGAATCTGAAGGGATAAACTTCTGCAGCTCCTGCATACAAGGGGGCAGTGCCTGCTGTATGCAAAGACTAGGTGGTGGTTTTTTTATATGTGTATATACAAACACTTTTAAAAAATTTTTACATAAATCAGGGTAGATACCAGGAAGCCACTAGTGTGTCAATAAATGCTCTGCTTCTGTATAGACAGATAAGTGACCTCCCTTTTTCAGCTGAGCGACTGAATTGTGGATTCCTGCACGAGAAGAAGCACATGTTGTGTGAACAACTACCTGCTGTTAATAACAGATTGATGCCATTACTAATAACAGAACAAGTATTTTAAGAAGTTCTTGTTGTAATTTGTGTACCACAACTTCATTCCTTATCAGGACACAGATCTACAACATCTTTATGTGTACTCAGAAATAATCACAGGGTGTAATTGTGCTGTGTCTGCTTTGTTCCCCCTTCTTGCATCTCCTCATCCAACTGTAATTGGATCTTTATAATCCCAGAAAACCAGTCACCTGCAGTTGCTTTGCATCTCACCTGGACATTTGCAGGCTTGTGTTTCAGTCCTGGCTTGTTCAAGATTCTTTCAATCTGCTCATGGTTGAAGTTGGAGACACCAATGGCTTTTACCAGTCCACAGTCCACCAGCTCCTCCATGGCCTGACAGAAAGAGGAGCACAGTCAGCACCCAGTATACAAGACCGAAGGAATTCTTCCTGATGTGGCTTCATTTCCCTTCAGGGGCAAGGAAAAACAACTGTTTGGAGCTGCAAAGATTGGTTCCTGGGGGAAAGTGCACACCCCCAGGTGTATTTGTGCCATGTCTTCCATCTCACCCAAAGACTCCTTTCTTGTAAATAACTCTCAGTAATTTGCACATGGGAAATAAGGTTAATCAATAATGTGTTCTTGAGGCAGCACTGGAGAGCTGTAGTGCAGGCTGTGGGTAAAATTGCAGCCTAATTCATTTCAGCAAAGTGTATTTGAGCAGTTTCAGAACAGTGGTGAGGACAGTTCTGTTTCTGTTACGGTCAAGCAGTCTGGCTTGCAGCTTCACTAAAGATTGTCAGGTTGACTGAGCATGTTTTTTTTGAAAAGCTACACTGTATATGGTGCAACAAATATATAAGAACTTTGTGACTGCTGAAGGTAATGAAAGCCTGGAAAAGACTGCCAGTAACAAAAAACATGATTTCCCACTGTGGCTGAACTTACCTCCCATGTATCTAGAAAATCTGTGTTGCTGGGTATAGCCATGCCTTTGTCATCTGCAGGAAACAGCTCCTCTCCTGCCTGTGAGTGGGAAAAAAGGCTGAAACACTCTTCTTATTGGCAAGTTAATACCAAGACAACTGAAGATCATGATAGCTTTAGCTACTAGTACAGAAGATACTAATATTTGTCTACATTGTTCTTGGCAATTTTGCCAGCCATCTTTCCTAGTAGGAATGATCAGGAATCATTCCTGCTGCTAGGAATGTCAGGTGTATCTCCTAGACCCAGCAAAGTGGTGACTCACTGGAACACATACAGATAAACAAGTCACACCACTTGTGGAACAAAGTGGAACAACCAAGGTTCCTGTACTCCTCTGATATTCCTTTAAGAGAGAACTGGTTTTCTTGAAAGACCTGCTAAGGTCCCAGGAACATTTAAGTCAGGTTTAGGCCAAGCCACATCTGCTGAACAAGGTATTATGTAAACACATAGGTGTCCTGTGAGGGGAGCCTCAGTTTGAGTTGGTGGCAAATCAGAACAGCCCCGATGTACAAACTCAGAAACAGAGTTTGTATGTCCACATCCTCATCTCCACATTGCTCCACATCCAGCATGCAGATGTCAGAGTATTATGCCATGACACTTTTACTCAAGGTCTTTGTTCACATAAAACTAACCATGACAGTTTTGCAAGTGTGGCAAAAAGTTGACAAGCTCAAAAGCAACAGATGGGATGGAGGTCTTAACCTGTCTGCAGCAGAAAGAAAAAGCCAAGACTAGACACAGACTGAGACATCAGTTCCTTTGAAGCACATGAAGGATGAGATGTATTTCATGTACTTCTGACATGGAGGTCAGAAAGTCTCACCTTTCGAAATCCAAGGTCTGTGGAAGAACTTTAAGGCTCCTACAGCAAAAGTCAGCTCAATCTGTACTGTATTAAGGACTCAGAGATTAAAGAAAGAAATGGAAGACAGAAACATTCTCTTGTTCTGTGATTCTGTAACATGCAGAGGAAAGAATTTCTGTCAGGCAGCAAAGTACAGCCCCCTTCCCACAATGGAGGAAAGGATGATTTAACCAAAAGTTAAGCAGCATGAGTCAATCTTTCAGCCAGAGGCCTGACCTTAGTGCTGGGTATGCCTCCCTGTTATCAGGAGGGCAGAGGACGCTGTGCAGGCAGCAGTCTCGGGGCAGAGATCAGGGACCTGGCTGATGGGGGCAGAGGAAAGCAGGATGGGCAGCACTGGGGCAGTGCTGGCACAACAGGCACAGGCTCTTCCTGCCCTGCTGCAGCAGTGGTGCTGCAAGTGCTCCTGGCACTTCTGAGGAGCTCCCCCAGGAGTGAAAACCAACGGCCCTGCTATTACTGTACCTTGAACCCCAGAGGCCAGTGCATGAGGTAGAGATCCAGGTAATCCAATTTCAGGTCAGCGAGAGTCTTCTGGCAGGCTCCCTTCACCAGAGGCTTCTCATGAAAAGTGGACCACAGCTAGAGAAAAAAAAACAGGGCAGATCGTGACCTCCTGGGTTAAATCTCTTTCCTGAAGAAGGAAAAAAATTGAGCACTTTCTGGGGCCATTTCTGCTTAATATGTATTTTGAACAGTCCCATGAAAATGGAGAATGTGGAACACATCTTAAACAATGCTGTACAAAATACAGTAACAAAAAGGAGTTTCTATCAGTGTGGGCCTGAACTATTCTCCTAATTACTCTACACTATAGCACACAGCCTTTCCCCACTGCTCTGAATTTCTCTCTATGCATATGTTGTCACAAAGCAGGCTTTCCCCTGGATCCTGGGTCACCTTACCTTACTGACAATGAAGAGGTCTTCTCTTTTCACAACACCTTCCTTGATTTTCTGCTGGATCCCTTCCCCAATTTCATTCTCATTCAGGTATGCGTAGGCACAGTCAAAGTGGCGGTACCCAGCATCGATGGCAGCCATCACTGCAGCTTTTACCTGCCCAGCTGCAGACTGGAAAAAGAAAGTTAAGATCCCAAATCAAATCATCGAGGCCACTTCCTAGTTCCCTGGCAGTAAAGAAACACATACAATGGGGTTTTAAGTAGTTTTTCCATGCCACATTCTTAAAGCTCTATTCATCTTAGAAGTGCAGCCTGCTGGGTTTGAAGCCAGCCAGCCAGAGATGGACCAGGGGGAACCAAGTTTTGTGCCAGGGAGCTCTGCAGTATCTCTTGTCCAGCACTCCTTGCTTCCCAGTGCTGTGTCTAAGAAGATAAAAAAACTGCCCAGCTGTGAGGATTTTAGTTTATGGGGAGGGCAGTGGTCTACACCTTAGTCATCCACATCACTGGAGTGTTGTACTGTGGCCTAGCCCAGTTCATGCTAGGGCACATCCCACCTGTAATTTGAAGTTATGTCAGCTGCTTCCTTCAGAGAGAGAGAGGAGATGTGCGTTTGTATGTGTTTCTATGCCCTGAAAGGGCCTGTGAGAGCTGTGCACAAAGAAATGTTGGCCTATCTTGTTCATACAAATCCAGCAATGTTTGTTTCTAAGCATTGTATAGATCAGGGATTTTGTAGTCATCGTAACAACAGCGCAAATCTCTTTGTCAGAACTTGCTCGAAACGCATGAATGGTCTTCTAAAGCCATACCGTGGTACCCGATGATTCGCGGGGACCTCGCCCAGTTACTCAGCGCTACTCAGGAAGCATCAGGGAGGTGCTCCAGTGCAGTGGCACGGGAGCCTTGGCTTCGGGAAGGGGCAGGGAGAGGGGCCCGGGAGGCCGCGGCAGCCCCCGCCCCCGGGATAGCAGGGGATGGATGGGATCCGCGCATCCCGGGGGGGTACGAGAGGCACGGAGCCTCTCTCTCACAGCCTGGGGAGACCCAAGGGTCACCTCTCCCCCGCGGCAGGAGGGGGACGGCAGGGACGGAGGGCACACCAGCGCCGCGGCTCTGCCTGCGGAGAGCACCGGAGGGACAGGGCATCCCCGGCGGCATCCCGGCCGGCACCGAGCCGAGCTGTCCCCGCTCCCCGCCGGCCCCCGAGCGCTCCGGACCCCTCCGGAGGAGATGGCACCGGGTGCAGACCCAGCCCCTCCGAGAGCGAGCGAGCGAGCTAGCGCGGCCCGCGTTACCTTCCATGTGCCCAGCCCCACGACGGGCATCCTGGCGCCGGTGTAGAGCTGCACGCAGGTCGCCATGGCTCCAGCCGGGAATGCTGCTCCGTAGTAGCGCCCGCCGAGCCCTTTAATGACGGCGGTGCCGTGCCCGCCCCGTCCCGGGACCCGCCCGCCCGGGAGAGCCACAGCCCTGCGGGGACAGCGCTGCTTCCCCCCGAGCCCCCGCAGCTGCTCTCTGGGCTCCCTCCGAAGGTGGCATGATGCTTGGGATAACAGGAGAGGAAAAGTTACCTCATCTGTAAGAGTAAATTAGCAGTTATTTTAAAGAAGTGTGTTATTTTTAGTGTTGGGAGAGGCTTCTTTTAATGTTGTTTGAAAGTTGCAGAAGAATAATAGATGTTATGTCGAGGCCGCCTGAGAAACTTTGCTGCATGCTTGGAGAATTTATTCAGGATTCAGCTGTGAGCATCAATTGGAAGTATAATGGTGCATTCTTCTCTGTGTGTCTTTCCCACAGCAGATGCCCAGCTGCTTTTTAGCTCTTTTTTGCCCTGCTTACCTGAGGGCAGACAATAGTTTGTCTCTGTAATCCTCCTGTTTTTTTGTCAGCGCCATCAGCCATCCCCAGCAGGATGTGATGTTTTAGTTAACATCACAAAATAGTTATATAACACAGTGTTTGCCTTTTACTTTTTCTGTTTCCTGGATTCCTTCTCTGTAAATCTGCTCTGAGCATGCTCAGACTCTTGGGGTTTGGTTCAGGAGACAGTGAAATCAAAGATTGTGCTATTAGGAGTGCCGGTGACAGTATTAAAATCAACATGTCTTCATGTGATGCCTACTGCCACCTTAGTTTGGGGGATTTTGCATTTCCCTTTTTCCTTCCTACTGTCCCTCCCTCAGTTCAGGGAAACAGATACCATCCATCTGCAGAGCTGTAGGAAAGTTCCAGTCGTGGCCTTGTGTTTGGTGGCCATTCCTGCTAAGTGCTGCTGATGGTGGGTGAGGGACTGGAGCTAAGGTTAACAGAATGAGTCCTGTCAGAGAGGTGGACTATGTGGTGTTAGCTGGGCTCAGAGATCAGTTTTTCATGCCTGACCTCTGTCTTGATCTTAATTATCAGCAGAAGTCATGTGGAGACTTGTCCTGACAAAGACTTGCCCTTGACAGAGCCACCCTGTTTTGAAACATCAAAGTGATCACCTGCTCTGTTAGAAGGCAGTCCCCTTCAGAATGATGGTGACTGCTAAAGTTTATGCAATATGCACTTCACAGGGTTTTTTTTTGCAGAACAAAATGTTGAGTCATGCCTGTGATTTGCTTTTACAGGGCAGATGAAGTACCACTTTGCCTCTGCTCCCCTTTGTATTTCCTGGATGCTCAACATAGTGGTGTTGTGCTTTGACTCCAACTGTAAAAAGTCTCTGTGCAGAGAGAATTGGCAGAATCAATCAGATTTTTACATTGCTTTCTCTGTGGCCTGTGAAAGCAGGGGTTTGATTTTTCCCAATGGTTTCTTGATTGAGAGATGTGTCTGTCTTTTAGGAATTATTTTTGGCACAAGGTTTGCATTTGCTGTAATGTATCCGAGGTCCATTGTCCTGTCTCTTGTAACTAAAATGCTCAAGCCAAAAGCATAAGTTTTGTTTACACCTCATTTGAGAAGAAAAGCTGCTTTCTTTTTAATCACATAAAAAGGCCAAGTTCTTTTTGCATTTGTCATGGGGTAAGGGAACACCAGACAATGTGATAATGCTAAACTAGACTCACGAAGTGCATCAGTGGAGGAAAAGCCTGGCAGGGAGAATGTGACACATGCACTGAAGGAATCTTGGTACAAATGAGCTATGGATGATAAAGCGACAGGAGAATGATACCTGGAAATAGTCACAACGTATAATAGTGTGTGCCCCTCATAAAATACTCCAGTGAGTCAGTGTGGCCTCAACCTGGGGGAAACACAGCACTCAACTCTGACCTGTGTCAGGCTCTGGGCAGTGGCTCAGCACTAACACATGCTCTTGCACCTCATGTCCTCATCATTTTGGATATCTGCATGGGTGTAGTCATGTTTCCCCAGAGCCTGTTTTACTGAGGGCTTGTAAAGCTAGATTGATGTCAGCACAGCCTGGCAGCCAGATCAGTCCACTTTCACCACAGAGCTCTCCAGCACTTCCAGTTATTCTCCTGGCACTTTTGATGCCTTAGGCTTTAACTTTTGTATTTTTCCAACCCTGCCCTGCCCAGTGTCACTCTGCAGTTCCCTGGAGCTCGTTCAGTGCTGTTCTCTCATGCTCACACACACACAACAAAGCCTCTCCAGCTCTCCAGGGACACCCAGACCCTCCTAGGCCCAACAACTGCAAACCACAATCCTGGGGAGAGGGGGGCAAGTTTGGGGAAATTACATCATTAGCTAAAGTTTTGATTGGCAAATTTATGCTGATATACAGCATTTATGCTGATACCCTATAAAAGAGTGAAGAACTCATGACCTGTTGTCCATTTTAGGATGCACTGAGGCAGGACCCTCTGGAGCCCAGAGTGTACATCTGAAAGCCTTTCAAATAAATCCCTCCTTTATTCCTGTCTAGTCTCTGTTTCCAGGTGGCCATTTAAGGCATCACTTTCACAAGACTCCTCCCACAATTCTTGTCTGCACCAACTGGTCAGTCATGGCTCATTATATCCAGTTATTTTAACTCCTAGTCATGACAAGTTCTTGATGCCCCTGTGACATTCAGTCTCTCAGCCTTTCTGTCACCTGTCAAGGACCTTTCATCCATGCACTCACACCTACAAACCAGTGATGTACAATGCAAGTAGCTCAAGCTTGTCTAAATGTATTCACTCACTGCATACTGAGTTAAATAATAGTACAGCACAAGCACTAGGTCAGTCAGCACTGGGCCCTGATACTATTAACCCTCACAAAAGCTGTTTTTTCTTAATCATCTTGTTCTCAAGTAAGTCTCCTGACCACCAGTTGCTCAAGATACAACTCAAACTTCCTATCTGGTGTGGATGTTAAGGATCAGAATGCAGCAGACGCTCTGCAGGTGCCCTGTGCCCAACAGCCGAAGGCACACACACATGGACATATGGACACATGGAGTGCCACACTGTCAGAACACCTCCCAGCTACCCCAGCACTGCCCAGCCAGGAGGGAGAGGCTTGTCAGAGGAAACCTTTATTCATTCACAGGGTTACAGTGAACAGAGCGGTCCCAGCGAATCAGCACAGCCTGAAGGGAACACAACACTTGCTCCAGCGTCAGGCTCTGGGCAGCAGCTCAGCATTAACATGTACCAGTTGCACCATTCCCTCTCTGTGTCTGTGCTGTATCAGACACCTGCTTAACACTGCCTCCCTTCTCCCCCCAGTCTCTGTCACTCTGGGCTTTCAATAGCCAGATACCAGCACTGGCTACCAACCAAATCAGCCCAAAGTGATACCAGTGCTGAGCTTTCCAGCAGTTTCAGGTGTTGGTCTCCTGTTGCTTGTCGACCCACAGTCCATACCAAGGCTTGTCCTGCTCAACTATTCTTTTCAGCATTGCTCTGTCAATGCTTATCACACCAAATTATTTGACTTTTGATCAAGACAAGATCTTGATGCTCTTGTGACATCATTTAAAATTGAATAGGGATGATTATTTCCGATTACATTGTTGATGCAAACTTCTTGGTTTGTTAATTTTAACATTAGAATAGAACTTCTAAACCAGCAGTAATCCAAATATTTTTATTTTGGTCAAGAATGAAACTGATCACCAATCTCTGTCCAGTTTGGACCTGTAAAAAAGTGACTGAAATAAGGCCTAGTATGAGTTTGTATCCATCTGTAGGTCTGGACACTTCTCCCATTTATTCTTCTTTCCCAGAAAACTTTGGGCTGTGCTCTAGAAGTTAATTGTTGTCTTTTACCTTCAGGCAGTGATTATGTGATTATTCAGGATGGAGCTTTCTCCTGCACTCACATATCTCTGCAGCCTTAAGCAGTGTTGATGCAAGACAGAAGATAAAATCAGTTGCTAGCTCCTTCTTCTGTTTTCTCCTTTGCCATTTCAACCATGCAGAGACACTGATGTAACAAGAATTATCACAGCCCATATTTTGTTCTTCAGAACAACTGTACTATTTCCTTCAGAACAACTTTGCCATTTCCTTCCACCAAAGCAAAAAACCCAAAGTCACTGAACACATCCTGTGCCTTTACTGGCAGGAGGGATACAGTGTGTAAGCTACATAGTGCACAATTTGAGGCAATGGTAGAAGCTCATTAGACCCTGGAGGCCTCAGAAAGGGCAGAAAAAAACCATCCTCAGTATTCTGCATTGAAAGGGTACTCCTTGTGATTTTTGCACCTGGAGGAAATCAAAGAGGAAAGATTACTCAAGGCTAAAATAATTGCTATACAGAGCAACAGTGGGTGCACAGAGGAGCCTTCAAGGGAGGATCTGGACAGAGTAACTGCACAGTGAACTTAAGACACTCAAGAGCATGGAAACAGCTTCCAGGACCAACAAGTTCCAGAATTTTTCTATTATTTGGGCCCTGAACAGTGGTGGGACCAAGTTACTTTCTAGATAAGAGTTAGAATTCTCACTGCTTACAGAGACAACAGCAGATTTTGGGGCCTTGCAGCCAAGACTTCCTTGGCTTCCAAGGTGCATATCTGCAAGCAGCTGAGCTTTGTACTGCACAACAGATGGGTCATTCTCCAGCACGAGCACCTATGTAAGAGCTGACATCAATTTATAATACCCATAGAAAAATTTACCTCAAGTTTAAAACTGCCTAATGCTCATTTCTCCCATGTGGACAGCCAAAGTCATCAATTAAACCCCTCATTTTGGAATTCCAGGCATACAAAGTTTCCTGGAGAATGGATTTACAATGAACACACAGCAATGACTTATACTCATCTTTCAGTCAATAAAGCATAACAACAGATGCTTAATCCCCAAATTAATTCAGATTTCAAAATGTACCCAATTTAAACAGCTATACAAGTTCCTGTGAGATCAGAATAAAGACTGTTGAAAATATGAGTTTGAAGGACACAGACTGTCACTTACGTGACCATTTCACAGATCCTCCAGTTCCTGTTTAAGCTAAGAAGGGTTGCCATTTCCTCCTTAGTCAGTTCAAAGTCAAACACCTAAAAAGAGAAAACCAGCTGGATTTAACTTCTTTGAACAAATCAAATCAGAAGCAAGATTCACAAGACGAAATAACAAGTTCATATCAGAAAGGCTGCTGGTTACAAGTGATGGTTTCATGAAACATGGAAAGGAAAATAAATATCTTTGGATTTTCGAGACTCTACTGGCAGAGGGAAGAAACAGAACAGGAGACACCATGTGAAGTGCCTGATAAGGTTATCAGCATACTGCTTCCAGGAGCTCTGTCTATTCTTCAGCTGTAGTTTTCACTGTAGCCCTGACTTCCAGACAGACAGAAAGAGCCCAGTCCTCTTGCTACAGGAGGACATGGCAAGGGTGAGAAAGGATCACTGCTAAGCCATCCCTGAGGGGCAGCACCCAGCTCACTCCTGATCCCTCACCTGGAAGTTCTCCACAATGCGCTGGGGGGTGACAGACTTGGGAATGGCAATCACATTTCTCTGGATCTGGAAGCGAAGGAGAACCTGCAAGAACAGAGAACTGAATCATTCCTCCTGTTCCAACAGCTGTTTTCCTTAAGCTACACCCACTTCTGCAGAGCTGCATTTCAAACCATTCCTGTCCCTGCAGCCCTGGTTGCCCTGCCTGGAGAGCAAAGTGGTGGAAGCCCCCATGGAAGGTCTCCTTTCCCATCCAGTTTTGGGCCAGTCAATTCCTTGTCTTTGCACCCAGAAGTCCTGCAGCATATACAAGGCTTTCATTTCTGCAAGAGGACTTGAGAAGGGAAGTGACAACTGAAGATGAGTCAGGAATACTTTCCTGACTGATGGCCAGAGCTATAGTAGCGTATCTTGTAGGCCACAGAATGAACAACCTGCATTGCTTGTTAAGACCACAAAAAGCAGTGCTCTTCACAGGTAGCACCATAGAGGCTGCTCCCTCTCTCCACACATACATTCCTAAATTGCTGTGTTACAGGAAGGGGTACCCACTGTGTGGCACCTACCCACCTGTGCTGGGGTTTTGTTGTGCTTGGCTGCAATCTGCTTGATCTTGGGGTCGTCCAGAAGGGAAGGTGCCTCTGGCTTAGAACTAGACAAAGTGAGGGAAAAAAGGATGAAGCAACAAAGAATCACTTCAGAAACAATTCTATCTAGCCCCATGAATTAAAAAAATATATATATACACTGCACATTACTCAATTAGTCTGAATGTTTCAGACTTAAATCACACAAACCCACTTGGAAATTACCCGTCAGGACGTCCAAGGGGACAGTATGCTGTCACAGTGATCCCTTTGGAGTGGCAGTAGTCAATCAGCTTCTCCTGGGAAAGGTATGGATGACACTCAATCTGCCAACACAGAAGCACAGACTGAGAGCTGCAGAACTACTGTAGTTTTCCCTTTCTCCAGAGGTTTCTCTGAATCCTAATTACAGGTTGCCGTCACCTGACCCTGCAGGTGGCCTGTGTGACAATACAAGACTATAATTCTATAGGGCACCAACTTTTATAATGAGTTTTTATGTGCTTTTTGGATTTTGTTCTGAGAGGCTTTATAAGAATTATTCATTATGTCCGAATGATTGCTCATCTCTGGATTCTTCATGCCTCCAGTGAGAATGGTTATTAGCAAAATACTCCAGAGTGAGTGGTTCAACAAGATGAGACAAAAAAGAAATACTCTGGTTTCTGTTTGTATGAAGAAATGTCCAGAAAGATGGATTTAAAGTACATGCTGCGTCTGCTTTGTTCTCCCCTTTTCCACTTCCTCATTCAACTGTAATCAGAACTTTATAATCCCTGAAAAGTATTCCCCTGCAGTCATGTTGCAGCTCACCTGGTTATTTGCAGGTTTGTGCTTCAGTCCTGGCTTGTTCAAGATTCTTTCAGTCTGCTCACGGTTGAAGTTGGAGATTCCAATGGCTTTTACCAGGCCAGCATCCACCAGCTCTTCCATGGCCTGACAGAAAGCGGAGCCAAGTCAGCGTGCAGTGGAAAAGACATGACTGAACACATTCCTCCTGACATGCTCTGTTTTTCTACATGGGAAGCACATTTTTAAAAGCTACTTTCGTGAATTCTTTCCAACTAATTCTGCATTCATGGATGAACCATTCTGAAACTGCCGAAGTCAACGCCACTGCTGAGGACAGAAGATGTGACTCTTCCACTCCGGATGAACTTACCTCCCACGTTTGTAGAATATCAGTGTTGCTGGGGATAGCCATGCCTTTGTCATCTACAGGGAACAGCTCCTCTCCTGCCTGTCAGTGACAAAGAAAAGGCTTGAAAATCTCTTGAGAAGTTCACTTAATACCATGAGAGCTCACAACCACAATACCTTTAACTTCTAGTGCAAGGGTGCTAATTCTTGTCTACATTCATCCATTCCGTCCTGAGAAGTGGAAGGAGCTTAAGGCATTTCTGCTGATGCCTTAGGTTTTAACTTTTATATTGTTTCAAATCCTGTACTGCTAGTGTAACTCTGAAGTTTCCTGTAGCTTGTTAAGTGCTGTTCTCTCATGCTAAGATAGACATAACAAAACCTCTCTAGCTTACTCTCCAAGGACACTTAGACCAAGAACTGTAAACCTTCATCTTGGGGAGAGGGGGGCAAGCTTGGGCAAATTCCATCCTTGCCTGGCTTCTGCTTGGGGAATTGATGCTGAGATCCAAGTGGGAAGAACTCGTGAGCTGTCCTTGTCCATGCTGGGATGCACTGAGGCAGGAGCCTCTGGAGGCCAGAGTGTACCTCTGAAGGCCTTTCCAATCAATCCCTCCTTGATTCCTTGATTCCTGTCTGCTCTCTGTTTCTAGGTAGCCATTTAAGACATCATTGCCAGTGACCATTCCCTATACAAAAAGCTTTTTCTTCTGGACTCCTGGAAGTGATGGCTCACCCAAACACCTACAGGGAAACAAACCAGTCAGAGCTACAGCCTCACACGTATTCCCTTCAGGCACTGTTCTTTAGTTCCCACTTAGGAAGAACTGTTTTGTTGTTTTTCCAGAGAGGTACCAACACTTTGCTCTACACAACACCAGATCTGCTGAAAAGAGGTATTGTGTGCACTGACAGTTCTTCCATGACAACACTCCAACACTAGAAAAAATAGAAGAGCCTTTGTGTACAAGTGATGAAAATATGCCAAGAATGAACTGTGATTAGCAGCTGTTTGCTGCTCTCACCACGAGAGAGTTTCATTTTCATGTCTCATTTTCATGGCTTTGTTAATATAAAGTTAAAATGAAGCGTGAAAAAAAGATGAGCATCTCAAAAGCAACAGGGAGAAAGGGAAGGGATCAGACTGCAGGACAGAAAGGCTGTGACTAGGAATATTCAAACTGAGACATCAACTCCTTCACTGATCTTGGGGGCCTGAACTCTCTCACTGAAGTTTTACCTTTTAAATTCCTGTCTCAGTGGAACAGCACTAAGGTTCCTACAAGGTCAGCTCAATCTGTACTGCATTAAGGACTTGGTGATTAAAGAGAGAAATGGAAAACAGAAATGCTTTCTTTTGCTCTCTGATTCTGTAACACACGAAGGAAAGCTGCAGAGAAGCAGCAAAGTGCAACACTCCTTCCCACAAGGAGTGATTTTGAGATGAACACACCCTGGATTTGCAAGAGAAAGGGAAAGCAGCCTGTCTGACTTGGAGCTGGGAGACCTGCCTCTAGTTTTCAGGCCATCGTTCCCAGGATCAAAGGGCTATGCAAACAACTGCCTCTGGGGCACAGACCAAGGGCCCGAGTCACACAGCCAGGGTGAAGCTGAGCACTAGAGCACTGCTGGCACAGATAACAGGCATGTAATTGTCCTTGTCAGCCACAACAATTGTTGGGCTGTTAAGAGTCACAAGAAGCAAAGCTATGGGCATTGCTGCTACTGTACCTTGAAGCCAAAAGGCCAGTGGACAAGGTAGAGATCCAGGTAATCCAGCTTCAAGTCCGCAAGAGTCTTCTGGCAGGCTCCCTTCACCCGAGGCTTCTCGTGAAACGTGCACCACAGCTGGAGACAAAAAAAAGCGCAGATTGTGACCTCCAGCACAGGAACGCTCCTTGTTCTTTGGAATGAGATGTGGAATGAGGCTATCCTAGAGCTCTTCACACGCATTGAGGTCTGGGCTGGGCCCGTGATACTGTGGCAGCACAGGAAACAAGAAAATAGTACCAGGAATTATCTCATTTACATTACTAGCTTCTCCAGTGCTACGGCATCTATGTTAAATAGATGCTCCTACTGTAAAAACATCACAGGTAAAACCAGTACGTCCATAATCCATGACCATCTGATCCATACCTTACTGACCACGAAGAGGTCCTCTCGTTTCACAACGCCTTCCTTGATTTTCTGCTGGATGCCATCCCCAACCTCCTTCTCGTTCTGGTACACATAGGCACAGTCGAAGTGACGGTACCCGGCGTCGATGGCAGCCATCACCGCAGCCGTTACCTTACCTGGGGGGGACTAAAGGGAAAAAGGGCAGGACATGTCTCGGTGAGAGACTCTGCGGTGCTCTCCCGTCCCGAAGCACGGCCGCTGCGGTGCCCGCCTCACCTTCCATGTGCCCAGCCCCAGCAGGGGCGCGCTGG
>VZTN01013902.1:749517-763987 GCA_013400515.1 Erpornis zantholeuca | reverse complement strand
CGCAGCCAATGGCGGCCCGCCCGGCGGCCGTGGTGGCGGAGGGCGGGCAGAGCGCGTGTGGGGCTGGCCGGGGGCGCTCCGGCCTCTCCTCCGGGAGAAGCGGGGAGTTCCTTATCGAGAGATAAGGGCTGAGCGCAGGTGTGTCCCCGCCCGGCTGGGGTCTGTGCAGGGATCAGCTCCTGCAGCGCCCTGTCCCCGTGCCACAGCTTGTCCTCCGTGGTGCTGTTGTGGCGTGTCTCGCTCGTGCCAGGTGCCGGGGGGTTGTGACACTCTCGGTTCCCCGACGGAGACACAAATATGGGACAAACAGTTTCACTTTGGGATGAGTTTGCGAGTTATTTCGGAAACGATCACTACAAATCGCTTCATTTTTAATGCTGGGGGAAAGTGTGTTTTAGTGTCTTTTCAAAGCTACTGAAGAGCAGTGAGTTTTGTCACATCGTCCCTCTGTCTTTAGGGAGGTGCAGACCGTGTTTCAGAATAAAACATAAAAGTGTAGAAATAAATGGTAGGTGACTTCTTAATTTCACATTAGAAACTGACTTTGAAATTTTGGAGAGGCAAAATATGCTGTATGGATGAGGTGTTCACAGTATTTTGGAAAAATATCAACAGGATCCTTCAAGTGCTCCATAATAGCTTATTAGGGCTGCTTGGGAGGCTTTGCTGTTTGCTTGTACTTGGAGAATTTATTCAGGTACAAGCATAAATCAAAAGTATGTACAATGGTGCATTTTTCTCTGGATGCCTCTCCCATAGCAGATGTGCAAGATTTATTTGCTTCATTTAACTGAAGGCAGACAAGATAATTAGTTTTCCCTTTAATCTCCCTCCAGTTTTCTGTCAGTGCTATCAGCTGTCCTCTGCAGGATGTGGTATTGCATTTTAATCACATAAGAGTTACACAACTCTCAGGCTTATCTTTCATCCTTTCCTGGGATTCCCTCTCCATAGATCTGCTCTGAGTCTGCTCAGCTTCTTGGTCTGGTTCACTGCTTAGAGAAGTCGGTGAAAAATGCAAAACGACACATTTTGCCTTGTCTGCAATGCATTTTCTCAAGTGAGCCCAGAGAGCCCTGAAGTGCTGCTTTGTTCCTGCTTTCCTTTGCATTCCCAAGGCCCTCGAGCAGGTAGCAGGTGCTGTGATGGTGCTTTGTGTGAGCAGTGCCATGTTCAGAAGCACTCAGTGGTGAGAGGGTTTCAAGGCTTGGCCTAAGAACTGCCAGAATCCATCAGGTTTTAGGTTTTGTACCACAGCAGCACAGAGCTGTGGGCTCTGTGAAAGCCTGCAAAGCCTGGCTGCTCAGCCAGTGGGGTGGGATCTCCTCTGAGGCAGGGCAGAACCCCTGCAGTGTTTGTTCTCATTCTTCTGAGCCTGTCTTTTCTCGGGAGGGGTGTGGAAGCCTCCCATTCCTGCAGCAAGGAGCTGGATAGAGTGTGTGATGGCAGTCTGCCTCCTGCTCCAGCAGACACTTGGGTTGTGTGATGGCCAAAATGTCCTCAGTACCCACCAGGGCTGTGCCCAGGGCTCAGGGGCTGTGGCTGGTGAGGAGGGGGCAATGTGGGTGCTGAGGGATGGCAGGGGAAAATGCTGAATGTCCCAGGCACAGATGCCAGGATCTGTGTCCCCACAGTGCAGGTGGCTGCAGCCCACCCCTCTGTGCATCTCTGGGTTGGAAGGGTTTTGGGTTTTTCCTACAGTGGACAGAAAACTTTCAGCCAGTTAGGTTTTTTCATTTTAATTTTATTTAACACACGTGCCACCTCTGATGAAATTGTAGATCTGTGGGGTGTTTTTTTGTAGTTTGTCAACATCTGGTTTCTGCTGATGCGAGACTGAAGGCAATCACTGAATGGTGGTGCCGTAGAAAATTTTGTGCTGTAGAGAATGTTCTTTCCTTCTTCCAAAAACCCCAAATTTCATGGGATAAACATCCTTCACTGGCAGCACCAGGGCAGATTCAATAAGAGAACTTGATAAAGTTAGAGCAGAGGCAAATGAGACACCAGAGCTCTAGTGAAGACCATGTTACAAGCACCTTCAGTATTCTGCATGGAAAGGGTATTCCTTGAGATTTTTGGATCTGAAACAAATGAAAGAGAATGTTATTTTCACATGTGATCTAAATGTTATGTAGAGATGTGTTGGGTGCATGGAGGAGCCACGAAGGGAAGGTCTGCAAGAATAGGTGGAAATATATGTCCTCCTTTCTCTAATACAGACAAAGATGAGTCGAACATCCAGAACTCATTTTTTGTAATTTAAATTACAGAGAGTTTCCTGAAAATGAAGAATTCAAAATTAGAATGTAGTTTGGTTTAATTTGTTTTTGTTTTGTTTTTAAAATGAAAATATTAAGCCCTCTTCTGAGAATGTTATTTTTTGGGGGACAAACTAGTTGGAGTTTGAGTTGGTGTGATTTTTAAATAAATTCAATTTCATGATACCTAGAAGCTGTGGCACAAAATTCCTTGTAAGGAATATTCAAAATTTAAGATTTAGAAGAAAACAAGCAGTGTCACTTACATGGCCATTTGACAGATCCTCCAGTTTCTGTTGAAGGTCAGAATAGTTGCCATCTCCTCTTTAGTCAGTTCAAAGTCAAACACCTAAACAGAGAAACAGGTGGAAATCACTTCTTTGAACAAACCTAACAGAAATACAAGCTTAAAGAGCAGCTCCACACTGGAGAATGCATTTTCACTCGTGGACCACTGAATTAAGAAGAATTATGGACACAGGGACTATTTTATAACATTGTTAACTCTAAATAAGATATTTCTGGCATTTTCCTGTGTGGGGATTCCAAGCAAGCTGTGCCTGTTCATTCATCCTCAAGCCATGAAACAGGGAATAATATCATGTAAGGATTGTTGATTAAACTCTCAAGAAGTAGGCCTGGGTTAACACTCAGTAAAGTGTTAGTTAAGCATAACAAAGAAAGAAGCCCAATCCTCTTGCTGCAGGAGGACATGGCAAGGCTGAGAAAAGATCACTCCCAAGCCATCCCTGAGGGGCAGCACCCACCTCACCTGTGGTAACCCAGAAAAAGATTTCTTTTAGGCATTTTCTGCCTGACAAGATTCTTGCAGCACCAAGACAGTCAGAGTTGTTGTCAGGCAGAGAAAAATGTTAATATGGCAGATGTTTTGATAATGTGTTCTCCTTGGCCAATGAGAATTTCTATTTTTAGATTTGTTTTCATACCTTATCTTGTACAGACACACAGAGACTGTTCACAGACACAGAGACACCTCCAGCCAACAGGCTGGAGAGAGAAAAAATCTGTTCTGTTCTTGATAATATCTTGATAATAAAAAGCCTTCTAAAAAATCTATGAACATAAGTCATTTTGTGGACAAGCCCTAGAATTAGGGCAACATCTTTCCAACACTCACTCCTGATCCCTCACCTGGAAGTTCTCCACGATGCGCTGGGGGGTGACAGATTTGGGAATCACAATCACATTTCTCTGGATCTGGAAGCGAAGGAGAACCTGCAAGGACAGAGAAGTGAATCAGAGAGAGAATGGCTCCTGCTCTGGAAAAAGCAGAGCTGTTTTCCCCAAGCTATACCTGCTTCTGCAGAGCTGCATCTCAAATCATCCCCATCCCTGCAGCCTTGGCTGCACTGCTTGGAGAGCAAAGAGGGGAGTGGTGGAACCTCACAGGAAACCTCCCTTACCATACAGATTTGGGCCAGTCAATTCCTTTCCTTTGTACCTGGGATTTTTAGCAGTCTATGCAAGGCTTTCATTCTCTGCAAGAGGACTTGAGAGGGGAAGTGACATCTGAAGGTGGGTCAAGAATCTTTTTGAGGGCCAAAGAGTTAATAATAGTGTGTCTTGGAGGTAATATAATAAAAAAATCTGCATTGTTAGGGAAAAATCAGAGTCCCACAATTCATGGGGAAGGGGTAGAGGTTCTACTGATGCCTTAAGTTTTAACTTTTACATTTTCCCAACTCTGCCCTGCCCAGTGTCACTCTGCAGTTCCCTGGAGCTCGTTCAGTGCTGTTCTCTCATGCTCACACACACACAACAAAGCCTCTCCAGCTCTCCAAGGACACCCAGACCCTCCTAGGCCCAACAACTGCAAACCACAATCTTGGGGAAGGAAGGGGCAAGCTTGGGCAAATTCCATCCTTGCCTGGCTTCTGCTTGGGGAATTGATGCTGAGATCCAAGTGGGAAGAACTCGGGAGCTGTCCTTGTCCATGTTGGGATGCACTGAGGCAGGAGCCTCTGGAGCCCAGAGTGTACCTCTGAAGGCCTTTCCAATCAATCCCTCCTTGATTCCTTTATTCCTGTCTATTCTCTGTTTCTAGAGAGCCATTTAAGGCATCAAAGGAAAGTGACATCTGAAGGTGGGTCAAGAACCTTTTTGAGGGCCAAAGAGTCAATAATAGTGTGTCTTGGATGTAATATAATAAAAAAATCTGCATTGTTAGGGAAAAATCAGAGTCCCACAATTCATGGGGAAGGGATAGAGGTTCTATCCTTTCTGGAGCTCTGCTTTGCTAAATTGGGAAGGAGTACCCACCTGTGCTGGGGTTTTGTTGTGCTTGGCTGCAATCTCTTTAATCTTCGGGTCATCCAGAAGAGAAGGATCCTCCGGCTTAGCCCTACACAGAGAAAACAAATCAGTGGCAAGAAACCTCCACAGAAAGATTCAGCATAGCAACAGAGATCTGTGTTTAAATGAAGAAATGAGTGGTACACATGTAGTCTCGGTGCTTCTGATGCCAGAATGATTTTTTGCTTTTCTTTTATACCCCTCTCACACACTCTTTTATACAGTTTGATGTATTCTCAGTGCTTTTAGCCCCACACTTGTACCTCCCCAAGGCTGAGAACTCAGCTCAGCCCCACGGCACCGTTAAACCAGGAGAGCAAACATCCTGGGAGCCCCAGACACCAAGGGCCTCTCCAGAACACATTTTGGAACCTCAGCCAGGCCCAGCCAGGGGGAAGGTTCCTCACAACGAGGGCTTCACTCCAGCCTCTCACTGGGGAATCTTTGATAAATATGTTCATTTTGCAAGGCCTAGAATTGTGTGTATTTCAGTGTGAGGTGGGTGCATGCATTTTCAGGGCATTCCACCTGGACCAAGTGCTGTACCTCAGGATCCTGAAATAAATACCGAGACAAAAACCCCTTTTCCCCATAAACTGTGTTTTGGTTTTAATTTTAAGACCAGGGAAAGGCATCACTTCAGTCACAATTCCCAGCACCTCCCTGGCAGATTGCAAAGCAGCCTTACCATGGTCTGTCAGGAGAGCCAAGGGGACAGTATGCAGTCACAGCCAGCCCTTTGGACTGACAGTACTTGATCAGCTTCTCCTGGGTGAGGTATGGGTGAGATTCAATCTGCCAGCACAAAAACAAAGAGTCTGACAGTGGCAGAACTGTTGCAATATTGTTGTGCTCCATCAATTATCTCCTAATCCAATTAGAGATTGCTTCTTTTCTAATTTGACAGTGGGCTGCATGGTCATACCATCAATACCATCCTTGGTATTGAAACCACCTGTTTGATACAAAGTGCTTATACAGGTTTTGCTGGGAGGGTTTCACAAAGCTCATCTCTGGGTTCTTTATTATTCCAGAAAGACTCTTTTCAGGGAAATGCTTCAACATCCTTAAATAGTGGTTCTGCAAGGTGATTAAAAAAACCCAGCTGCTGTGCTGCAAAATATCCACAGAGAGGGATTTAAAGTACATGCTGTGTCTACATTGTTCGCCCTTTTCATGTCTTCTCATTCAACTGTAATCAGATCTTTATAATCCCACAAAATCAGTCACCTGCAGTTGCTTTGCATCTCACCTGGACATTTGCAGGCTTGTGCTTCAGTCCTGGCTTGTTCAAGATTCTTTCAGTCTGCTCACGGTTGAAGTTGGAGATTCCAATGGCTTTTACCAGGCCAGCATCCACCAGCTCTTCCATGCCCTAAAACAGCAAAATCATCATCCAGTGTGAAAGGCAGCTCATGATGATGTTCTTCCTGATGTGAGTTGTTTCCCACCACGAGCAGCACAAAATAACTATTTAGAGTTGTAAAGTTCTCTGAGGGAAAAGCAGGTGCTGGCACATTAATGCCATCTCACCCAAGCCCAAATTCTTATTCTCTGAGCATGTGGAAATCCACACTGAGTTGCATGAGAAGAAGAATGATGACACTCAGTAATCCACTGTTGTGCAAGCACTGGAGGGCTGTACTACATACTGTAGGCAAAACAGCCAATGAAATTTGTTTGAGCAACTCAAGAAAGACACAAGAACTGTGGTGAAAACAATTGTACAGTTGTTATTGTTCCACAGTGAACTTTTCCTAGCTTCAGTCTGGTGTGCAACTCCACTGGAAGTGCTTGTGCAGCTCCAGTCAAGTAGGAGACTCGGAGAATAGGAATAACCAGGGAAGGATTAATCATGCCCATTACAAAAAGCTCCTTTCTACTGCCTTATATTCCTTCCAACTAATTTTGTGTGAACAAGACACCAATTCTGTGACTGCTGAAGGTAATGGAAGCATGGAAAAGACTGATGAGGACAGGGGACTTCTTCTCTGGCTGAACTTACCTCCCATGTCTGTAGAAGATCACTGTTGCTGGGGATAGCCATGCCTTTGTCATCCTTGGGAAACAGGTCCTCTCCTGCCTGTCAGTGAGAGAGAAAGGCTTGAAATAATCTCTGTTGAGACACTAGCTATGTAAAATCACCCAAGAGGGATGTAAGGAGCCAAAGCTAATATTGCATTAAAAAAAAAATCAAGTAATTCTCATCATAACTTAGTTCTTCAGTCACTTCTAAGTTCATATATTTTCATCATCTACTATCCCAATAAAGACAGGTGTTTCTACTGGACCCTCTCAAGTGATGATCCACAAAGTGCATGCAGGGAAGTGATTAACTTACAGAACAATATTCTGGAGTCTTACATGAGTTCACTTCAAGTACTGTTCCATTTTGCACATTTAAGAATAACAGTTTCTTTAGATGCTTTAAGAAAGGTATATGGAGGATTGACTTTGGTTATACTGGAGTGCATCTGCTGACAGATGTCCCATGGGGAGGCTCACTTTGGAAATGGCTGTATTAGGAAAATTAGAACAGCCTGTAGCTAGACAGTATGGCCAAAGTATTTTGCATGATTGGAATTTTCTAAATGCCACAATATTGTGCAGGTTCACTCGACAGCTTTGTCCACTAAAGCTAGCTAAAACAGTATTGAAGGAATGGAGATGAGCTCAAAAGCATAATGTAGAATGGAGATTTTGATAGTATGTGTGTGTGTATATATATATGCTGACATAAATGTTTTGAAGTGCACGTAGTCTGTGAAAACTTGATCCCAACAGCCTCATCTTTTGAAATCCAAAGTCTGTGAAACAACACTAAGGCTCCTGCAGCAAAGGTCAGCTCAATCTGTACTGTATAAAGGATTTGGTGATTAAAGAAAGAAATGGGAAACAAGTGTTTACTTTCACCGTGTGACTCTGCAACCTGCAGAGGAAAGAAGCTCTGTCAGCTTCTCCACCCCTCTGTCCCAGGGGGTTTTCTGTCAGAGGAGCATGATTTGGTTTGTAAAAGAAAGGGAAAGAGGCATAGCTTCTGCTTGCAGCCAGAGGCCTGACCTTAGTGCTGGGTATGCCTCCCTGTTATCAGGAGGGCAGAGGACGCTGTGCAGGCAGCAGTCTCGGGGCAGAGATCAGGGACCTGGCTGATGGGGTAGAGGAAAGCAGGATGGGCAGCACTGGGGCAGTGCTGGCACAACAGGCACAGGCTCTTCCTGCCCTGCTGCAGCAGTGGTGCTGCAAGTGCTCCTGGCACTTCTGAGGAGCTCCCCCAGGAGTGAGGCCTGCCCTTAGCATACCTTGAAGCCAAAAGGCCAGTGGATGATGTAGAGATCCAGATAATCCAGTTTCAGCTTGGCAAGAGTCTTCTGGCAGGCTCCCTTCACCAGAGGCTTCTCATGAAAGGTGCACCACAGCTGGAGAAAAAAACAGGGCAGATCGTGACCTCCTGGTTAGAGCTCTCGGGAGCTCTCCTGCACAGCACAGGAATGCTCCCTGTTCTTTGGAAGGTGATGGAATGAGGCCATGCTAGTGCTGTTCAGATGTGGCAAGCTCTGGGCTGGGACTGCCCCATGACATTGGGGCCAGTGTGTAGCAGTCTCTGGTTGCATGAGTTCACACATCATCTGTGCTAGCCCCAGGGTGTGCCTTGGCAGCGGGGGCCTTTCAGAGGCAGTCATGTATCTGTCGTTCCTGAGCACACACAGAACTCCTGCACTGCAAGAAGCAGGCAAAGCCAGGAAGATAGAAGACAAGCCACAAAGAGTGAGTGGTTGTGACCAGCCTTTACTTAGTCAGGAAGTAACTTCAGATTCCAGCTAAGTAGCCTGATTTTTGTAATTAGAAAGAGAACCCACCAACCCCACATTCAGTATGACATGTGCTGAGCAGATGACACATTCGAGTGTCCCAGGGTGCCCAGAATGACACCTCCCAGTGCAGGGACACCCCTTTGGTGATGCTCTGAGCCCAGCTGCTGGAACAAGCACCAGGCAGTGCCAGGCCCATGTGCTCTGCTGTGCTTTAGCAGTCAGCAAGGTGTCATTAGCAAGCTGGTTCTGCCTCTCTCAGTCCTTTACACTGAGTGGTCTCTGACCTCTGCATCATGTGTTTCTACCTTGCTGGGGGCTACCTGGCCCGCACTGCCTTTTCCTGCTTCCCTTCTTTTGCAGGAATCAGACTGCAGCTGGCCTCCCCTCATCCATCCCTCAGGACACCACAGCAGGGTGATACACACTGTATCCTTCCTAACTCTCCATACAGAACAGGGTGAAGCTGTAAGATTTGTGTCAGGAGTGACCTGAATGCTGTTAGAATTTGCTTTATCCTACAGCAAAAAGTTTGTCTTCCTTACTTAAGCTTCCTGCTAGGAAAATACTCTACACAAAGCATTCCCCCAGGTGTGCCCCAGGCTGCAGGATTGTTGCATCCTTACCTTGCTGACAACAAAGAGGTCTTCTCGTTTCACAACACCTTCTTTGATTTTCTGCTGGATCCCTTCCCCAACTTCATTCTCATTCAGGTATGCGTAGGCACAGTCAAAGTGGCGGTACCCAGCATCGATGGCAGCCATCACCGCAGCTTTTACCTGCCCAGGTGGGGACTGAAAAAAAACCATAAAGAATCTCAAATCAGTACTTGTTAAAGACCTGAATCCTAGCAAAATAAAACCAGGAAAACCATGTTAGTGAAAACAATCCCCAGCCCCCCAATCCAGGTGGGCTTTTATTTCCTTTACAGGAACACTGTTTCTTGCAGTGGTAAACATGGACTCCAGGGCAGGAAATCAACCTCCAGCCACTTACCTGTAGCTCCACTCCAGCTCACACTGAGCCAAGCAGAGCAGAGCCCCAGGCACCAGCACAGCTCCCCAGAACTGCACCAGGGGCAGGGAAGTTTTGTGCCTGGGTGCTCTGCGGTGCAGAGCTTTTCTCTGTAGCTCTTACCTTCCAGGTGCCCAGCCCCACCAGGGGCATCTTGGCATTGGTGTTTAGCTGCACGTAGGTCGCCATGTGTGTCCTCCCCGCAGCCTCCTCTTGCCTGCTGGGCTTCTAGCAGTGCCTGGTCACTGGCCAGGACAGGGGTTGATGCCGGGGCGTGCCTGGTGCTCTGGATCCTCCCATATCCGCCAAACAAGGCTGTGAGCTTTTTCTCCCTACGCTCAGCTCACAAAGGTTAATGTGAAAGCCGAAATCAATTAAAAACTGAAGAGGTGATTACTTGGGGCGTGGCAGCGGTGCGCCCTGTGGACTTTCCCTTATCAAAAGATAAGGGTTGAGTGCAGGTGTGTCCTGGTCCGGCTCGTGTTTCCGCAGGGATCAGCTCCTGCAGCGCCCTGTCCTTGTCCCAGGGACTGTCCATGTGTCTCTCTTGTGCCACGTGCCGAGGTGTTCTGACACCCCGTTGCAGTTCCCCCTCTAGATCTCCTGAGAGAGAAGGTTTCATACGGGGACACTTCGGCCCAGGAGTGTCCCAAAAAGTGTCAGTAAATGAGTCCCAGGGTAGGACATGATCCAGAGGCCTCTCGCTGCCAGCTCCCGGAGCTGCTCCCTCGCCGCCAGGTGTGTGACTCTGGGCTGAGCCCTTGGCTGGAGCAGCATGTCCCCACCACGGTGGTGGTGCCTTGGGCTGGTGTCCCCTTGATGGAGCCTTGTCACCTTGTGTGCTGATGAAGTCAGCTGGAGAAACTTCAGTCTGAGTTTGCAGAGGAAGAAGTTCCTTTTCACCTCCCCTAAAGGTGTTGGTATCCACTTCTCAGGCTGGAAGGTGAGGCACAGTTAGAACAGGGAAGTTCATACAGGGCATGCACGCCAAACATAGAAGTAAAATTAAGTCGCTGTTTTTTCCTAGTCTTAACAGGATCATCCCTCTGATAAAATTCGAGTGCTGCCTTTTCTTTTCTTTTTTTTTTTTTCCCCATTTCTTCACTCCTTGCTTTATTATTATGGGCAGCAGGTATATCTCTGTGTCTCGTTTTTTAGCAGCCAGTCCTTTCCTAAAGGAGTTTCGTAATGCAGAGATATGTGAGCATAGAAGAAAAAAGGTGTCCTGCAGCTTCATAGTCATTGTGGATGCCATATATAATTACTGCCAGAAACCTTTAGCACAAAACCTCGGCAGGATCCAGGTGGATGGATGTGTTTTCGTATTTGCACACACGGGGGCAGAGTTAAACTTGTGTGTGGCTTTTGCATTTCTTCAGTCTTAACTCAGCAGATTGAATTGCATATTTTATTCCTTAGATTTAGCATAATTTCCTTAAATTATGAGAAGCTGGAAATCTTTCTTCCTCTGCCTCTTATCCTAAAACAGGATAAAAAGAAAAAAAAATAAAGGTGGATTACATTTGCAATAAATAAATAGACTTGAAAGTTTTCTGGTAGGGACTCAAAAGACACAAACCTGGGTTTAAAGAGGAAATTAGCCAGTTATCACTAACATATCAGTTTTCTGAATTGTCTGATCCTTAAATTAAGGACACAAAACCCAATTTCCTTTTCCCTGCTGTCTTTTGCACTGAAATATATGAGATGGTCTCCTGCTTCAACTCACCACTGTGTCTGAAAAATATTCCAAAACTTGCACTTTTATTCATTATTATGCACATGAGGAGGAAATCAAATCTGTTTTCTCCCTCCTGTTAACGGGGCACTTACTTTCAACATTTATGTCTGAGGAGAAACAGAAAGAGTAGCTAAAATTTTCCTGTGGTTGGATTTACTATGACTGGGGGCACTCTCATGTGCTTCGCACCTCCAGCTTGTTTTTGACTGCAGCCATTGTTGCCTTTTTTGGTTTTAAAATTCAAACCAAAACACAGTTTATGGGAAAAGGGGTTTTTACCTTGGTATTTATTTCAGGATGCTTGGGTGCAGCACTTGGTCCAGGTGGAATGCCCCAAAAATGCATGCACAGCCCCTCACACACCAAAATGCACACAATTACAGGCCTTACTAATTAGCACATCTATCAAAGATCCCCCAGTGAGAAGCTGGAGTGAAGCCCTCGTTGTGAGGAACCTTCCCCCTGGCTGGGCCTGGCTGAGGTTCCAAAATGTGTTCTGGAGAGGCCCTTGGTGTCTGGGGCTCCCAGGATGTTTGCTCTCCTGGTTTAACAGTGCCATGGGGCTGAGCTGAGTTCTCAGCCTTGGGGAGGTACAAGTGTGGGGCTAAAAGCACTGAGAATACATCAAACTATAAAAGGGTATGTAAGAGGGGTATAAAAGAAAAAGGCAAAAAATCATTCTGGCATCACCATCGGTAGAAATGTGGGCCATATGCAGCTGTGTGCTGTACAGACTGGGGCTGTTAACTACACATTTGCAGCCAGAGGCTGCTCCCATTGGGAAGTTTGCCATCGATTCAATAGCATGGAAATGAGCCATTTGTTAAAATGTCTGCCAACAGTGCCAGCTCTTTGTTCAGCCACTGTAGTACCAAAGCCTGCTTAACCTATTCTGTGTCTTGGCCCTGGTGTCCTTGGAATGGCTGGATGTTGTGATTTCGGTGCTGTTTTCCAGTGCCTCATCCCCAGAGACTCCCTCGGTTCCCCCTGCAGCTCACAGTGCAGTAGGGGTGGTGGCTCAGGCAAAATGGGGAGAGAAAATCCCTGAGGATCTGCATCCCTCAGGATCTGCATCCCTCAGGATCTGCATCTGTTTGCCTGGCCATGCTGGCCTCTGGGGGATGTACCAGAACAGTAAGAAGAGTAAGGATTGAACTTTTCCTTTTTCCCAAGCACATTCCCCACTCCAGTGAGATCAAGAGGTGCAGGGATATCGTGCAAAGCTGAGGAAGTAGCTGCTAAAAATGACCTTTTTAAAAATGGCCTTTTGCTCACTCACTGTGTGTCACCCTCTGGAGCAAGATGGACTTCCCAGAAGGAGTAGTCACAGTCTGACATTTCCACAGCATTGGACACACAAGAAGCCTGAAACAATATATTTTGGGTTCTGATAAAAACTCACCTAATTTTGTTCTGAAGCTGCAGTAACTAGTACTGTTACAAATAGAGGAAAGGGGAAAATCAGGGGAACACCAAGTTGAAACTACCCTGAGAGGAACCTTTTAACTTAGCAGAACTGCAGGAAGCTACAGTTTTTTGAGAACTACATCAAATGGTGTGGTGATGTAGATAAAGAGAAGTGTAACTTGCCAACACGTGGGTACCTGAGGGTAAACAGGACAGGAAGAGATAGTTAATAAAACTGTCAGGCAGTGGGGAGCAGACCCCTGGAGGCAGTGGAGGAGGTGTTGACAGCAGACAAGGGCAAAACAAGGCATGTTCACAATATTCCCAAAGAATAATATAGTTACATTTTCTTCTGAGTCTTGTCTACATGAAAATCTTGCACTGTTTCATTATGTTGATGCAAATGCCTTTTTTGGACACGTATCAGTTGAAGTGTGTTGTGTATTGATTTAGCTTAAATCCCTTCCTTACCACTTCAGTTACAACAGTAGAAAGCTCTCCAGCAAAATAACATCCATCCTCCCACAGACTTCACATTAATTTAACAGCATCAGTTTTTGAACTGGTTTAATTAAACTGCAACTTCCTTGCACAGGCCAGGACTGGTTGCTGTGGAAGCAGAAACACGTCTTTTGTGTCTTTTCTTTAACTTGTAAAAAGAAACCTTCTGATCACAGACTGGAGAGGTGGATTAATGTGGGACTGGCAAATACTTTGCTTGGTTTTCTCTAGGTCGAGCCTTGCAAAAAGAGCAGGTACCAAAGCATCAACAAAGACCAAACCTTCTCAGTTTTTTCTGTGGGAGAATGGGCTTTGTAGTGAGGGGATAGGCAACTTCAGTTAAATAGGAAGAACACCATGGCCAGCATCCAAACCCATCTCATCTATAAATGGAAAATTCGCCCATCCCAGACCTACATTCCTGTCCAGTTCTGTTGGTAGGCATGGTTATCGCAGGAATGGGATTTTCCTTCCTTGTATATGTAGAATGTAGGTTTTCCAAAGCTCATCACTTTAGAGAACAGTTGACTGTTTTTCTTGCCAAGTGGAGGCTCTTGTTCTCATGGAAAAATATTTTCACGCTTCCTTTCAAGTTTCAGCAGTAAGCCATGTCTAGTTTGGACAAGGAAAGGGATGCTTTGAATGTCCTAAGAGTGGAGGAAGAGATATGTTTTCCTTTTTAAAAAACACAAAAGTTTTGCAAAGTGTTGGAAATATTTTCCTCCCGTTTGAAAAACAGAACAAAATGAAGCACACACTAAAACCAATGAGTTCATCTTCATTAGGAACAACATGAAAAAAACCACCACTGTGAAATCTGTACAGTTAGAGCTGAATAGAAATTGCTTTATAACCTGAACTCGTACACAACAGGGGAGCCAGATTGTTTTAGCTGACTGAGTTACTCAGGTTTTGTAAATACGAGGGCAGAACCTCATGTGGTCTTTCTCCCATCACATGGCAGGACCCGTGGGCAATATGAACATTTAGTGGGGATGTGGAAGGCCCAGTGATTCCCACAGAAGTTCGGCTCATTGTCCCTCACTAATCCATGGCTGTGCAGTTATCATGCTGCGTGCTCCAGGTCTGCTCTAGGCTTGGTCAGATGGGCTTCCGCCCTCTCAGCATCTGTCATTTCCAGAAGGGGTTCAGGACGTGCAGGGAGGAGGCCATGAGCTGCACATTGTTCTAGCACGAGGCTTCCAGCAATTGTCTTGTCTGGGGACTCGGCTTGTCCTGCAGCCAGCACACATGTGGAACCCCAGGGGCTGGGAAGAGATGGTGGCCACCTGTGGGTTGCTGCAGAAGCCAGGAAAATTGGTTTGGCCTCTGTGTGCTCCCAGCTGCCCCCCCCCAGGCTGCCAGCAACCATAAGAGCAGATAAAATGGCTTCTTCATCTCTTGAAAAAGCCTGGTGCCCCAGC
>VZTN01013902.1:659598-743474 GCA_013400515.1 Erpornis zantholeuca | reverse complement strand
TCGGGGTCGGGCGCGGGTAGCGGCCGTGGGGGAGGGGGCCGAGCTGCTCTGGGCTCGGCGGGGCTCTCTTGGTGGAGCTGTTCTGGCGCTCCGGGGAGGGATGGTGGTGTTGTACCGCGGGCGAGCGGCGGCTTCCTGAGGGGGCGGTGGCCGCGTCTGTGTGCCCGTGGCCGCGTCTGTGTGCCCGTGGCCGCGTCTGTGTGCCCGTGTCTGTGTCTGTGTGCCCGCGTCTGTGTGCCCGTGTCTGTGTTTGTGTGCGGGTCGCCGCCCCGCGCTGGCAGCCGCCGGTGTTTACGCGTGTCCGGGAGGTGCTGCCCTACTTCTGGCCGAGCCTCCGTGCTGGGCGAGGGCTGCGACACGCAGGTGCTCCGCACAGGGACGCCTTTGAAAAGGGATGAGCAGGGGAGCCTATCCCGAGTGGAGCAGGAGCTCTGGAAGTGGCCGCCTCTGGTGTTAAACCTTAAAACTGCTTAGCCAAGAACTCTGCCGGTGTGAGATGTTATCCTGAGCACCGTGCGGTGCTCTCCTGTGCTGAGCTGGCTCTCTGGGCTTCTGTTTATCATAGCGTGAACCACAGGATGGTTTGGGCTGGAAGGGCCCTTCAAAGCCGTATAGTTCCAACCCCCCTGCCATGGGCAGGGACACCTTCCACTAGACCACGTTGCTCAAGACTCCAACCAGGCTGGCCTTGAACACCTCTAGCGATGGGGTCCAGCTTCTCTGGACAACCTGTTCCAGTGCCTCTGTGCTGGGTCCAGCTCTGCCGTCTGTATTCTCCACCGTATCCCAGAGCTTTCGGTAGATTTCCGCACACCAGAGCTATGGTAATTGCAGCCTAAACAAATCTTAGGGAGCAAATGATATCCCGCGGTATGTGAGAGACCAGAAACTTTCCCTTGTTGGAAATGCAGGAGCTGTGCGCTGGCATCTCTTTTTGGGAGAAGGCATTTGGTAGCTTTCCCAGTCCATACGAGGGGTGTGTGCTCTATTTCTTCAACAGCTTTGAGCGCAAATGGTGGCTGGCGTAGCCATTTGCACTTGTGGGCTCTTTCTGTGGGCGCTCGATGTTTATTCTTTCCTTGCAGGTAACCAGCCAAGAGTGTGTGGTGGCCCCTGTATAAAGCAGCTCTTGAGTCTGTGCTGGGATTTGTGTAGGTTGTTCCTTTGCCATAGGAAAGGTGAGTAGGATTAATTCCATGTGTTCCTCTAAGATTTTCTAGTTTAAATGCTTCCAGAAGTGGACTGATACTTAAACAACCCTGTGACTGCTAGTTCTTTCTAAATTTGTTTAAGAATTGTGCTTCTGCCTAATGTTTTATATAAGTGAACTGGAGTTTATGGCACCCAGATGATATTTGGTCTTTGTGTGTTTTGTGTACCAACTAAATTTTTCATTGTTTTTGGCTAAAAGTACCAACTAAACTTTTGCAAAGAGGTGCGTCACCGCTGTTGTTGGGTCTTATTTTGGTTTTGTAAATTTTGTTATCTATTCCTGTGGATAATAAAATCAATTAATCTGAGTAATGAGGTGTCTGCAGAGATGGAGCTTTCTGTGGAGCTATTCTGTGTGTGGTAGTTCATGCTGTGAACACACGGCAAATTTTTAATTGTATCTGTGGTATATTGAGTAATAGTTGTTTTAGGTGAAAATGCTATCAGATCCTTGTTTTTTGTTGCAAACCTAGGATCTTAAAGGGTGTAGTTTAGTGTTGTATCTGATGTGATGTCTGACTCCTAGCAATAGCTGATTGTTGGGAGTGGAAAAAGTGGACTCTACAGGGGATTTTGTCTGAGATGTTCCTTGCCATACACAAATCTCAGCCTGCCTTTGCATGAAATAAGACTTTCTTTTTTATTTATCAACTGTCTATTGTGTGCCAAACAATACCTCCTGATTCCTGTAAAGATATCAGTCCTCAAAGGCTTTTTAATCTCGATCTGTGCCATTAGGCAGAAGTTAGCACTGGGGAGGTTTTGCATAGTGCCCTTGTGTGATGTAGAGGTTTTAACTCTGTGATGTGTGAGGTTAGAGGATAGCTAAGGTGCTGTTACAAGCAAGATCAGATTCCTGAGTCTGGTAATGAATTCAGCTTTTCTGGACACTTTTTTTGAAAGTCTGGAAAAATGAATGCTGGCATTGTGCTGGGTGTTTCCCAAAACCCAGAATGCATGGGCCTGTCCCGTCCTGCTGACCTAATTCAGGGTCACCGTGGGCCTGAATTTCAGATGCTTGGAGTGTGATTGAAGCAGCTCCAACTGATGTGAGATGATGGGAGCTCCCTTAAGTGTGTTTCTTACAGAGATCTAGCCCAAGGTTGGGTGTGCAGAAATCAGAGCTCAGGATCCTACTGTCCATGGTTTTGAGAGCATTTTAATATTCATCTGGTGTTCAGCAGTCCTCCCAGTGCAGAGAGTTGAATTTCTGTATTTTTCCCCCTGCTCTGTCCATTGCCATCTAGCCCGTGTCTCAGGTCAGAGGGGTCAGGTGGGGCTCTCAGGGTTGCAGTCCTGTGTTGGACTTTTCAGGCATCCCATAGTCTGCCAGCAGCTCTATGACCACCTTGGCAGGCCCTCGGGCCTGTGGTCAAAACGTCTCTCATTGAAGACAATCCAGAGGTGATGTTGCTTGGTCAAGAAAAAAAGAGAAAGGTATTGTTTGACCTTAAGAATGAGGACAGCAAGTAGGCTTTTTGTGCCCCCTCCCAAAGTAAAAACATTAATCCTGGTGCCTAAGAATCCGGCTTAATTCACAGACAAGAGAGGAAAATAGGCTTGAAAGTCAGGAATAGGGTGGGATAATCTGTGAGGTCACTTGTGGATTCAGTGAAATGAGGACTCGCTAGGTGTACGTGTGTCGTCACACTTGAGTGTGGAGGAATGATGGAGGAGGTGTCCTGGGGAAAAAAATCAAGCACAGACTGGCATAATGAGCAGGACAGGATGGGAATATGAGGAAATCATGCAGAGTGTGACTATGTTGACATCTCCTTTGAGAAGAGCTGATAAGGTTGTGTGTGTTGCCAGTTCTGTGGTCTCCAGTCCCTCTGGCTGAGGGCCACAGCTGCTGTGTGTGCACGCATTCCCTCGGAGCAGTGAGGATCTGGGCAGCCCTTGTGGGCTCGAGCTACATGTGGCACCTCAGAGTTCCCCAGTGAGGGAGATCTGCTTCTCTGGGAGCCTGTGATACTGAGTGAGGCTCTGTTTAAGCGCTTGAGGGAAACCTGTAGGCTGGAGCAGCTTGCACAAATATGCTCCTAATCAATTGTTTAAGTGGGCTAGTTGCAACAAGCTGGGTGAAGGATGGTGCTTTCCTTCCTGCATGAGCTCTCCTGGTTTGGAATTCCTCCCACTCTCAACTGTAAAATCATACTCAGCAGATGCTTGTTTCTTTGGTTGTTTTGATTCTGATAGTTGTTTCCTTTTTACTGCCATATTGCTGCTCGTAATGCATTATCTATGGGATGTTTGATGTGTCTGTCTCATGTCTTTGTCCAGATGTGTCGTTATTAGATGCCAGACCAGCTGCCATCTGTGCTAAGCTGCAACCAAAATGGCAAAGTATAGGCTCGTTCTCCTAAGGCATGGGGAAGGAGCCTGGACCAAGGAGAATCGCTTCTGCAGCTGGGTGGACCAGAAGCTGAGCAGCGATGGGATAAAGGAAGCTCAGAACTGTGGCAAACACCTCAAAGCACTGGGGTTTGAGTTTGACCTCGTCTTCACCTCTGTGCTGAGCCGTTCCATCCAGACTGCCTGGCTTATCCTGGAAGAGATGGGCCAGGAGTGGGTCCCCATTCAGAGCTCCTGGCGGCTGAATGAGCGTCACTATGGAGCGCTGATCGGGCTCAACAGGGCAGAGATGGCTCTGAATCACGGCGAGGAGCAAGTGAAAATCTGGAGGAGAAGCTATGATGTTACCCCACCTCCCATCTCTGAATCTCACCCCTACTACGAAGAGATCTACAACGATCGCCGCTATAAATGCAGTGATGTCTCTCAGGATAATCTCCCAAAGGCTGAAAGTCTCAAAGACGTGCTTGATAGACTCCTTCCCTATTGGAATGAAAAGATAGTGCCAGAACTGAAAAGTGGCAAAATGATTCTTATCTCTGCTCATGGGAACAGCAGCAGGGCATTGCTGAAGCATCTGGAAGGTAAGGGTCTTTGTTTTAGCCTTCCCCTCTCGTCCTTACTCAATGGCTTGGAGCTTTGCACCTTGCTCTGTAGTGTATGTTACTTGCCTGGGCAAGGTAATCATGTCTGTGGTCTCCAAGTAGAAGTAGAAAGTCAGTCAAGGGATCAAACTGGGAGATGTGGAAAAGGGAGAGAATTAGTTAGCTTAATGTAGTTAAGAAAAGGGCCAGATGCTTTGCTTTTATTTCTCACTGTTCATTTAAAACTACTGTATTCAAACTAACTTTGTGGTTGCTTTAGATGGACAAAAACTCCGCAGGCTCAAATTATTTTTTGATTTTTTAGCTGCTTTGTCAGGTTTGAAATAATCTCTTCATTGAGAAAGCATTGCTGTAACACAGCAGAATTAAAAGTGCTTGACTTGGATTCTGGAAGATGTTCTTGACTCCTACTCTGATGGGTCACCCTGATACTTTTTTACTTAAAAGTTATGTGACAGGGACTTCTGCAGAGTAGGCACTTGCTAAAGCTTGTGCAAATAGTGTAGCATATCTCAATACAGAAAATGTATCCCAATAAACAGCCAAGCCTTAGCAGAAGGCTTGTTTATCACAGAATGGCTTGTGTTGGGAGATACCTTGTAAAGGCCAGTCTTGGTACTTAGTCCAGTCCCCCTGCAATGAGCAGGAACATCTTCAACTAGATCAGGTTGTTTGGAGTCCTGTTCAACCTGGCCTCGAATGTTTCCAGGAATGGGATATCCACTGCCTCTTTGTGCAGCATGTTCCAGTGTTTTACCAGCCTCATCATAGAAATTTTTGATTCTTTCTACTCTTAAACTGTCTTTTAGTTTGAAAACATTCCCCCTTGTCCTTTTACAACAGGCCCTGCTAAAAAGTCTGTTTCCATCTTTATTAGAGGCCCTCTGGAACCTTCTCTTCTCCAAGCAGAACAGCCCCAACTTAGCCTTTCCTCACAGGAAGATGTGCTCCATCCCTCTAATCATTTTTGTGGCCTTCTTCTGGTCCTGCTCCAACAAGTCTTTCCTGGGCTGAAAACCCCAGAACTGGTCTTGAAAAGGACTTATTTGGGATTTAACGATAAAAAACATCATTTTCATTGTTAGATTCCTCCTTCCCTTCCTCTTTCATCTCTTGGCTTCTAGGCTGTCCTAAACTGGAAGTTTAACTATATTAATTTCTTTGTGGGTACAGCAGAATTTAGTGATTAAATATGTGTGAATGTAGCCTACTACAGCTGTAGTTACAAATACACACAGACTGGATTGTTTCCACTCAGGTTTTTTTTTTTTTAGTTATAAAATCCTCTGTTCTGTGCCTCTGCCTGCTGAGTACTTTTTGAATTTGGCCATGCTGGAATAGTCAGGAGTCAGAAGCAAGTACAAGTGGCTTCTGGAGCTAGAGAGGCTGTGAATCCTGGGCTGCACATTACTGCTTGGATGAAGGAGGAAGGGCTGGTTCAGTCAGTTCCCTGATGGTTCTTCACACTGTGTCAGAGTGTGACACAGTCAGAGTGGTTCTTCACACTGTGAAATGATAAAGGAAAAAGGGGAAGAGGGATCTGCAACTGTGAAGACTCCCCTGCTCCCCAAGAACCGAACCAGTTCCATGAAACCATGCTGGCCAAGCCCTTTGAGGGTGAGATTCTGACAGCTGAATGTAGTGTCAGCAGACACCCTGGGCCACTTTCTGTGCAGGCCTGCCCAGGGGCTGGCAGCATCAGGGACTGGGAAGGATTACTTTGGATTTAGTACAGGTGGATTTCTTGCTGCATTGAGATCAGAGAGGAACAGTGCTGCAGAACTTCTCTTTGAGACAATTGCTAACTCTGTGTAACTCTTCCAGGACTGCCCACACTCAGCCCAGGTACACTAAAGCTCTCCTTTGTCTTGCAGCATACCTTGACCCTCCCAGCATATGCTTACATAGGGAAATGTGAGGAATCCTTGGCACAGGATCTAGTTCTGTTGCCCAGGGACCATCTATGGACTACCCCAGCTCCCACATAGGAACCTGCTGGTTTTATGTAGTAGAGATTGGATTTCTGAAGAGGTGGCCTGTATGTATGTAGCTGAGATTGGATTTCTGAAGAGCTGGCCTGAAGGGTAGCATGGACAGAGCTCAGAGATACCTGATATTGCAATCTGCCTTTGTTGTTTTGGTTTTGCTTTTTTTTCCCCTACTCGGCCTAAATCTAGCTGGATCTAAGAGGTTCCTTGTCTGCATTGCTGACTGTCTCTGCCTTTCTCTCCTGAAAGGTTGTGAGTTGTTCTGCAACCCTGCTAGAGTTGGACCTGATTCAACAGTGCCCAGTCTAGTGTATTTATAGCACCTGCTGTAAGATGGGCTGTGTTTTTGTGGATTTTTTTTTTTTTTAAAGCTTATTGTGTCCTGCACTTGTGGAGTTTTCTAAGCCCCTCTAGCTTAGCTGGAGCCTTTTTTTTTCCTTTGGAAACTGGGCTCCACATGCCTCAAGCAGCAATCTTGAGCATGGCTGCTTGGATGTCTTAGTCATGGTATTAGCTTGAGCTTGGAAGATGTAGCTCAGAAACTTTAAATGGCAGGAAATATGAATGTTTTCATTCAGTTGGATCTGATGAAACAATTCTGATTGTTTCAGTGTTAATATGATTTTTTTTTCTCCTAAAAGACTATATATAGAGTATCCCTTGAAGTTACTATTTCAAGGAGGTATTTTCTTTAAACAGGCCTGCAATTCCCTGAATCTCTATGTTTTCTTTGTTCTGGGTGATTGATAAAGAGCTGGAAATGTAGTTCTGCTTTCTAGTTGTGTGCAGTCGTTGGAGCAACAGTATCATGCTCAAAAGGCTTTGGTTGTGGGTTTGGATTTTTGGATTGTTCTTGTTTCCTCATTGCACAGGGTGGACCTCATTAAGGTGTATGAAAGGATCTGTCATGCTAAATAAGCATCCTGGATGCACAGAATCTACTTGCAGGTGATTTTTTTCAAGTCTTTGAGGGAGGATACTTTTCTCTTTATCTAATAATCAGTGCTTCATATCGGAAACCCACCTGACAGTGTCCCATTTTGAAGACATTTGTGTAATACTTGTAACCACCTTGCCCTGTTCCTGTTGAAGCACTGATTGGAGACCGAGTCCAATGGACTGATTTACCAGATGAAGGATTGGTGTGCTGTCTCAACTTCTTTCTTCTCAGCCATTTAACCCTGGGGACTGGTGTTGAGTACCTCAAAACAGAGCCTTTTGGAAGGCCTGATTCTAGAATTTCCAATCTGTTGAAAGTTTGTTGCCTCTTGGATGTGGTGTGGTAGTCACTGAGCCTTGTCATGCTCGGGGTTAAAACTGGAGAATAGGAGATGTTGTTCTCACTGGGGTTGTTGGGTTGTCACAGGGCTGGCACAGATCTCTGGGACTGGGCTTGCAGGCAAGGTGTGGTGGCTCTGAAGGCTTCATGCTGTTCTTGCCACCTGGTAAGTAGGGAGAGAGCAGTGCCCTCAGGATTTTACCTTCTTGCATCACTCTGAGTGTGCAGTTTTAGTATTCCAGTAGCTTACATGCTGGAGCTGCACCTTGTGACACCTGGTGTGGATTGTGTGCTGAGGGCTTCTTAACAAGATTATTTCACTGGTTTTGCTGCTTAGCCTGCTTAAGGAAATACTGCTTATGTGAGTGTGGTGTCTGAGTGCAGTTGCAGGACACAGCTTGAGATCTAACAACTCAGTGCTCTTGAAATGAGATGGTCTGGCTCTCCCTGTCATTTTCCTCAGTCTTTGCTCAGTGCTTCTGCTGCTTATTTCCTGTGAGCTTGTTGGACCCTATTGCAAGTTATCTTGGCCTGTGTTTTGGCCACTGCTGAGCAGTGCTCCCACAGCATCAGGAATGTCTCTCCAACGTTGTCCTCGAGTAGGCTGAGGATGGGCAAGCTCTTGGGAGGGGATGTAGCCAGGAGAACTGACCCAAACTGACCAAAGGGGTACTCCTTACCCCTTAGGATATCTGCTCAGCAATAAAAGCTAAGGGAAAGGAGGAAGTGCATTTGTAATGACATTGGAGCAATAGATCTGTGTACTGAAGCCTTAATTAGTGAGAAGTGACTGGACATTGCCTGCTGATGGGAGGTAGAGAATAAATCCTGTGTTTTTCTTTGCTTCTGTGCTTGACCTCAACTTGTGCTGTAGTAACCTGCCTTTATATTGACACACAAGTTATTTTTTCACCTTTTCTTTCCACCCATTGTGGTGAAGATGGGAGGGATGGAGCAGCTTGGTGGGCACCTGGTGTCCAGCTGAGGTTAACCCACCACAGTTTTTTTTCTGGTGCCCCACTGTAGCTCCCTACAACTAAAGCCTGGCTATGCAAACCTAATAAAGATATAGAAAATCTTGGCAGACATGAGTGAAGCAAATGTAGATGATATGCTCTAGCCACAGTTGTAGCCCACCCATCTTTCTTTCCTTAGACTTTGCACAGCAGGATAACATTATGTAAAGATCAAAAGCCATATTCTAACACGGTGCTCATTTCCCTCCTCTACCCTGTTGAAATTAGATCTTCAGTCAGGCTGCAGGGAGGGCAGAAAGTGGCTCTGAATATTTGACTTACTCTAGGCTAAAGCTTTAGTATTTTCATTAAGCATGTGAGAAGGATGCTATGACCTGATTTAGAGCTCAGTTACAAATTACCAGTACTAAACAAGCCTATTGTGGCTGAATTTATGCATTTGATCTTGTGTATGATTTTTATTGGATGAATCATCTGGCCTCAAGTGCAGGTGACATGCAGGGGAGGAGGGCTTAGTAGTAATTCTCAATAGCTCTTGTGGGTTTTGGGTTCCTCTGACCATAAGAATAGAAGGAAGGAACTTGCTAAGAACAGGTAGGAGGGAAGGGGAAGCTGAACAAGCCCTTGTAAAATGCTGTAGGTGCTCAAAATCAGTAGGGTTTGTCTCTGTAGGACTTTGCAAAGTACAAATATTTCAAAGCACTCCATGGCCTAGGCTACCACATGAAGGTGAATTCTTCAGCTTGCCTGGAGATAATTCCAGTTTGTGTGTTTGGTTACCCAGTTCAGTTAAAAGGAGGGTAAGTGAGCTGGGGAAGAATTTTGAATGTGATTTTGAAAGGTCTTTTTTATAATAAGTGCAGTACCAAATTATTAGTGTTCATGTACCTGACTGCTTCCTGCTATGCAGCTAAGGGACAGCGTTCTCAGGACAGAGCAGGGGAGATGTCCACTTGAGGAATGTAGTTGCATTTGAGGAATGTAGTTGTCAGCATTTGATCTGGGGTCTTGAGGAAGTCATCCTGAGCATTTCAGTAATGCCTATGGGTTCTCATGACTGTAAGTAGGTAGGAGCTGGGTTTTAAACCTTCTTGGGTAATGACTGCTTCCAGCAGCACAGTACTTCAGGAGTGCTGAGACCCAGGCTTTGGTATTCAACTGGAGGGGGGAAGAGTTGCTTCTTCAGTGGTCTTATTTACCATTGCACCTTGGAGTCAGCAGTTGAGATCTTGTCCTGATTTTGCCCTTCTTGCCTGTGACACAGGCATGGTTGTGACTGAGGCCAGTTCGGATGGAGTGCAGGAAAAGGTCAGCTGGTTATAGTTACAGCACATGGAGTAACTGGATAGCAGTTAGCTCACACTGCAGCCACTGCAACTGCAGGGTGTGATCCCATTGCTGTCCTCCTGGCCTGCTGGCTGGGCAGTGTTCTGGTGAGCTTTCCCTGCACTCAAAGAGCTTGTGTGACCAGCCTGCTTAGCTTCTTGCTTCCTGAAGAGCACAAATGCCATACACAGCAACAGGACACTGTTGTTTCTTTAGGATTTTCATCTGATCTCAGCTCGCGTTTCCAGACTTCTGGCTGTGGGGCAATGCTTCTGCGTGAGGAGAAGTCCTGAGGAGAAAACAGTCATGTTTGCTGCCACGTGTTTATCCTAGACTGCACTGTTTAGCTTCATAAATCAATACTAGTTGACATTGTGGTCACTTTGTGTTCTGTAAAAACAGCAAAATGCATTTCTGAATCCGTGTAGCTCCAGCTAGTTTTGTTTAATCCATCTCCAGAGGAAACCTTTAACTATCATGTCTCCTGACCACATTATGTGGTTTGCCTAAACTCTCCTGCATGACTTCATCTGCTTTGTGTATATATGAATGGTTTAGTCTGGGAGACTGAATTTAGGAGGTGGTCAGAACACTTCCTAGGCACAGATTCTCTGGGGATGTATGTGGTGATGTGGGTGTTGTTAAAATCTAATGTTTAAGAATCCTTGAAACATGAGCTCAGGCAGCTTGGCTGCTTGTTTGACAGACAAAGTCCTTGAGAACAGTGCTTGTGCCTGGTGAATGGATGCAGTATTTTTCCCATTCATTTCTGTGCTGTTTTAAATTTTAAGTGTTCTTGGAGATTTTTTTTCCATGTAGGTCTGATTCTGTGGCCTACACCAGGTGGATTATTTGTCCCTTGTATGCAGGAATTGCTTAAGTTGTCTGAGTGTGACTTGATTCAATGGACTGATGCTCAAGGTGTAACAAGGTCTGAGTTTCTTGTGAGGGCTTGCTTGTGGTGATCCATGCCCTTCTGAAACCTAGGGCTCACTCAAGTGCTGGGCATAAAGCAAGAATAGGTCACTGCAAAAGTTGGGTGCTGGTGTAGTCTCTGGGCAGGGGCACATGATCCTCACCTCATGAGTTAGTTCTGTTTTTTCTGACCTGTTCTCACCCCTCTGTTGCTGAGCTGCTTGACTCGTGTGTGTTTTCCTGTTAATATGTTGGCTCTGCTTTTCTGCTTAATGTGAAAATCACTGGTAAATTTACACCCGTGTGTCCTGAGGACCATCTGTTTTGTCAGCTGCTCAGGAGGATGTTTGCTTGGTGCACCTCGGTCTAGTTTATGTGGTGTCATCACCTTAGAAGCTTGGTTGCGTGCATTTTCTGTGTGTGAATTAATCAAAGCTGCCCTGCTGCACTATAGCAGGCTGCTGCTGTGATCTCTGTGCTTTCTAAAAAGCAATCTTGACATTCCAAATGACACAAACCTTTTGCCTGATTTTTTTTGAGGAATAATGTCTTTGCAGTTAGTGCTTTTAATACAACTCTTTAGACCTTGTGTGGAGAAACTGTACTAGGATGTCTTGAGATTCACTGGGAGGCTTTGGATGTGTGTTTGATATAAAAATTATCAGCAATTTAATGGAGATGAGTGCCTCAGAATATTTTAATTACTCATCTGCATAAAATAAACTTTGTTTCCAGGTATACATTCCTTTAGCTGAGTGGAAAAAAGAAAAATGCTCTAAGCTGTACAAGTTGATTTTCTGCCTCCTTTTCCTTCTCCTTCCCCTCAGTTGAAAGTGGAAATTAATATCCTGTGTGTAGTAATTCTGAGAACAGTACTGGGGACCCTGCTATAAACTTGCTTATGAGACATCAGATGTGGGTTGACAGTGATTCTCACACAAGAAGAATTAAATACTGATTTATTTTTGACAGCTTGTGTGACAAGAGTTGCACAGAAAAATTAACCTTATTATCCTGCCTTTTTAAAGAGTCTGTGTTGGCTGCTTAGCAGAGGTTGTTTCTTGTTGGAGTAGCACATGTGGACTCTCATTATCTTTTGTGATATGTGAGTTGGGAAATTATGGGGCAGGGGGAACCCACTGTACTCCATGTCCTGTATTAAAGGAACGGTATAGTCTCCAGGGCAATCCTTTCCTGTTTATTTCACATGTGTAGGCTGCAAAAATGAAGAAAGTGTCTTCATCTTGATGGGAATTCTCTCCTTCAGCTGTTCTTAAAGCACTTGCCAAGCTGCATCCTAGCTGGGAATTGACCCTTGAGTGCCTGATGGTGTTGATGGAGGCTGGAACGTGCCCTTGTCTGTTTTAAGACTGGATAACCTCAGAAATAAGGTAACAGGCAATGAGGAAGCTGTATGTGTAACTGTTTTGTTTTTCTTTGGCAGGCATCTCAGATGAGGACATCATCAATGTTACCCTCCCCACTGGTGTGCCCATACTTCTTGAACTTGATGAGAATTTGCACCCTCTGGGCCCTCACCAGTTTCTGGGTGATCAAGAAGCTATACAAGCTGCCATCAAAAAAGTGGAAGATCAAGGGAAAGTAAAATCTGCTGAGAAGTAAAGCCCCACTGTGTAACACAGCCGTGTTCAGTGTGGTTGTAAGTGACGATGTGTGTATGACTGCTAGGTTGCACTGTGTGAATGTCTCAATTTCAAGCACTAAATAATTGGAAGGGACAACTGTTGAGTCTCAGGTTGGTAGTTTAACCCTCTGCCTTTTCAAAAACTGGAATTTAGGTTGCAGCGTGAAGTTTTGGATACTGGAAAAGGATGAGATGATTTGGGCGATGGAAGCTTGCAGGGCAGTCTGCCCTGGATCCATCACTGAGGATGGCCCAGTAGAGAAATAAAGGGATGTGTTACTGGTGTCTGCCAACAACCAGTCCTAATCTGGTAAGGAGAAAAGCACCAGCTTACTGGACTATACTGGACTAAATAAGTCCAGGTTGTTATAGGCACTAAAACTCTCACGGATAAAATGGAACCAGTTAACTCTGTTATCAGCCACAATTCTTCTGTGTTAATAGCCATGTCAGTTTGTTCTCAATGGGTTTCCTTCAGTCTTTCAGAACACTTCCAGCTGGACAACTCTCTGCCTTTGTTATTTTAAGTCTTCTGTGGACAGTTTATGGTCCAGAGAATTTTGTAGAGATGTTCTGACTACTAGAGTTATCATAGGTGTCTTTTGTTACACTGTATTCTGTTTTTAAGGAATCTAGATGGAATCCCTTTTCCTCCACCATCTTTGCAAAGCCTAGCATCACTGCATATTGCTGGCTTGCAGTAATAGGATTTAAGTCAGACTTTAGTCCACAAAAGAAGCACAAAGGTTTTCTGCTCAATGTTTAAATTATCGTGTAGCTCTTAGTGAGGTACCTGAATACCTAATTTGCTAATGTGTACTAGAGGTTTGATCATCCCTTAGTCGAGTTGTTAAAATAATTCCTGCTCACCTCAGCAAAAGTGACATAGGAAAATCTCCTCTAAGCTTTCCTGAGTTGCAAAGGTATCTTGATAAATGTGTTCCACAGTAACATTATCTGTATCAAATTCTCTGAAGGGCTGGAAGAGATGCATAAAGTGTGTCAGGAGTGTTGTTGGGTGCAGCTCACTCAGCTGCCCTGCTGGCAAGGAAGGATATTCTGCCATGCCTGAAAGTCTTCTCCTATAAACCTCTCCCCACAATCAATCATAGCTTGATTCCTGCCAAGTGTGGCCTTGCTGTTTGGCACTGGATTTGGCTAGTTCACCCTGTGCTTGGATGTAGTGGCAGTCTGATGTTCTCTTTATGTCCACAAGCATCAGGATAATTCCACTTTTGAAGACTTGCTCTTAATCTTACCTGCAAATATGAAATTGTTACTGAAGTTTACATCTGACCCACTGTCTCAACACCTGAGCATCTGATTCTGACCCTGGATATACAACATGGGTGACACTTGTGCATGTGCTGCTTGAGCTGGATGTGTTCTCAGCATGGCCCAGCTACAGATCTCAATGTTGATGAGAATTTCCTTGATCTCATGATAAAGATTTAAAATCCTAGAGTAGCTGCTGCTTTGCAGTGAGCAGCTCTTCAGTGTGCTCTGGAAGTTTGAGAGGGTGTTTTTATCTTCTGAGGAGAGCAGTGTGACAGTGTGGTGTGCCTCTGACAGTCTTGCTGATTTGAGGAGTGAGGCTTCCCAGGTCTGATGCCAGCTCACATTAAAGTAGCACATACTCCATAAAAGACTTCTTGCTGGAAGGTAGTTTCTCATGCATGAATGGTGCTTGGGCTTCTCTTTGGTTTTGTTTTTGTAGCCCCTGCAGTAAGAACAAAATTACATGTTTCTCTTTTAAATGTAAAGCTGGTAGGTTTCCCCTTTCTTTGTACAAGAAAGAAATGTACAACATTTCAGTGTTTTTTGGTTGTTTTGGGTTTTTTTTTTCCTCTGAAGTGCTATTAGCAGCTTCTCTGCTACTCAATTTGATACTGACTTAGTTTCTGGGGTTTTAGTTTTCTGTGCTTAGAACCGAATCTTAGTTGATAGGTTACAAGTGAGTGTTACAGCACTAGGTTGCTGATCAGCAAATGTTCACCTCTGAAAGCCCTGAGAAGGGCCACTGGCACTCAAGTGAATAAATTCTTCCCCAAACATTAAACGATGTGTGAAGCTTAATATAAAGTAAATGTTACTGTGGACTTGTAAACAAGACCAGCAGAGCCACCTGTTGTTGGTGGGAACTGTGTGCATCCAGGTGTGTGGGCACACAGGCCACGTCCATATCTCTTTGGCATTGTAATGTAGTCTTCAGGTCGTCAGGAATTGACACACAGCTGGAATAAACTTAGAAATGTACCCAGCTGAACTGGGAGATGGGCTCCCTCCTCCCCTTCTCTGAGAGAATCCATCATCTCTTTTGTGGGTGGAGGGGGGAATGCAAAGGTGGATGAGGGATTTTAGGCAGCATTAATATTTATTCTTGCAGCTGAATGGGTGGAATTGACTGAAATCATCCTTTGAGTCGTGGACAGGAAGAAGAGAACACCAGTGTGATGTTTTCAGGAGGTGCTGTTTCTGCAGTGCTGCTTGGGATGTGAATAGTAACAGTGCTCTGGGCACTTTAACTTTGTTTGCTTGGATTGTGGCTCCAAACTGATGACAGGATTTTATGTGCACATCTGGCAGCAATAACACCTCACAAAAGTATCAAATGGAACCAACTGGGGATTTTGTTGTGCTCTTAAGGATTATTTTCATGCCTTGCAATTCTGAGAAACCTTTTAATTAAAATCCTGATTCTTAAACCATGTCTATTGAAGAAAAGAAACCAAGTTTCATCAACAGTGGTGTAAAGATTCTTGATCTTCAGGCATAGCTACATTAGAGGGAGAAATGAGAATCTTGCTTTAGAGATCAGTGGTTGGGAAGCATTTTTCACTATGTTTGAGTGTGTCTCAAAGTCCTATAAGGTAAATGGCGTTTTTACAGTTAACACAATGGATGTGGTTGATTTGGTTTGTTTATGCATTTTTTAACTTGTTGTTCAGTAGCAGTAATAGCTCTAGATCCTCTTGAAAACCTTTGTAAATATGGTGGAGCTGGCAGGTTCTTTATAACCCAATAAATTCACCTGAAATAGAATTTAATTTGGCTTCAGTCTTTTTTTCCCTTCTACTCCTACCCCCTTTATTTCCTTTTCAGGGCTGATAAGTAAATAAAACTGACCTTTGGGGTTCTAAAACTCCTCAAGCAGTTGTTTATCACACATCATGCAGTCAATTGGGTTAAAATAGTGTTGGAACCAACACTTCCTCATGTTTACACATAAATAAGTTGGGTTGGAGGGAATACATAGCCCTTCAAAACTGTGGGGGCATTTACTTAGGAGCAAGGAACTTTAGTTCCAGACCAGTGGATCTAAACAAATCCTTACTGATTCCCATGCCTGCTTTCCCTTTTAGTGAGAAGCATTTGTTTTTGATGGTGTGTTTAAAGCTGTAGCTTCTGGAGACAAAGCCAACCCCTTCCCTCTCCAAAGCACTTTGATGCCAAGCAGAGTTGTAACTCCAATGACAAGCACATGGAACTGCAAGCCTGCTGAGGGCTTCCTCTTATTGCTGAGCTTCACACAGAAAGCTTTGGATGCTGGGATAATGGGAGGCACTGTAAAAGTCCTTAAAAAAAGTTGAATATTCAGGTAGGAAGGGGGAAGACACAGCTGTGGGGCTTAAAAAAAAAAAAGCATTCCAAAGAAATGGACTTTGTAAAACTTGGTCTTGTGATTGTGCTGGGATTGAGTGGGGAATGGAACAGATCTGTCTGAGCCATTTGTGTACTGATGTTTATCATTTTGTGGTTATTGTGGCACTGCTGCCAACCAATTCAAAACTGTATTGGTATTTTAAGGTGTATTCCCTCTCTTTTCCCCAGGCACTTCTTGTACTTTGCTTTAGTAACACCTCAGATTGTTCCAGATGTCCACTGTTCCCTGTGTTGGGAAAAGACCATCTGAAGCCCAGCTTGGTTTCAGTCTGCCCTACTTTTGTGCCAAGGAGTTTGAATTTGCTCTGCACAGTCCAAAGAGAGATTGAGTCTTTACCTAGCCACATTTTCAAAATTTCAAATTTGCTTTTCTTATTTCTTTTTCTTATGTTAGTCTGGGGAGAGGAGAGTGCTTGTTCTCAAAGTTCACAATAAATGACTCTTGTCTTGTCTGCCTTCTATGCTGGCCTCAGCATCTCCTCAGCCTTAAATTCCCACGGGTGGGAGGGGGAGTGGGCATGGCAACTCTGCTGCTTGAGAAAAGCTCAGAGCTGTGGTGGGAACTGACTGATGACTCAAATGGAGGGTGCAGAAGGGTTCGGAATCTCCCTTTGAGAGCTGTGCTAAACAGGTGTTGCTGCCTCTCCCTCATGCTACACACAGAGAGCAGGATGGCTGTGACATGGCACTCCTTCCCTCTGCCTTGTTACTTGGCAGCCAGGCTGTCTTGGGGCTATTCCAGCAGAATTTAGCAGCCAGGTTGTGTCCCCGTGCTGCAGGAGTAGAGGCTCCCTGTTGTTACTCTTCCTCTTATGCTGACAGGGCAGAGGAGGGCAGCAGATACCACACTATGGCTGTTGCCGTGCCGTGAAGTCCCTCCCAGTGTGATGAAGTGGCCTGAGGATGGCTCCTGATGGCTCTTTTGAAAGGGGGGCCATTGACTCACAGCTCTGTTGGAGATGGCAATGTCAGTGATCCTTGTGGGTCCCTTCCAGCTCGGATTATTCTGTGCTTGTTGCTGTGGTGCTGCAGTTGCTCTTATCAGGCTTTAGAAAGCAATTGTGGCCTTAAGGGGACCCCTGGCACTACAAGTGCTGTGTCTCTAAGTGTTAATGTCTCATTAATAAGAGCCATGTTCTTCCTCAGGTCTTTCCTAGCTCCCCCTCAGCACAGCATGTATTTCCTCACCTGTGGTCTGGTACTTGCATGGAAGTATTGGTATTTATCTCTATTTTTTTCTCTCTCTCCCTCTCCTAGGAAAGCAGTGTGAATCCAGTCACAGCAAATCTTACATTTTGGTTCCTGTTGGCCTTAGAGGAGCCAGGCAGTATTTTGCTGCCATCTTCCAGGTTGGTCATTTCTACCCATTAGGAGCAAATGGCACAAGCCAATACACACATGGAGTGCCCTAATGCTGCCAGAGCTGTTCAGTGCAGGTGCATGTTTCTTTCAGTAAAAGACTTTTTTTTTTTCTTCTTTGTTCCAGGTGATAATGTATCAGAAGTGCTGGCAAGTAAGAATGGGCATGTGCTATTAATCCCATGACCTAGACTGAGGATGCCTTGCTGAGGAATTAATTACCTAGTGCATCCTGCTTTCCTGACTGACACTTGTCAGGCTCTTAGTAACTCAGGCTCTGTGATTAAAGCTGAGCTAGATCTCCCAAGTCACCTCTGTGGTTCTTCAGCTGTTCTTGAGCTGCAGGTTGTTTTTTCTAGAGTTGGTATGGAAGGCAGTGATACTGGCTCTGTTGGGAGTGAGAAGGCAGGCAGAAAGATCCCTAAAGGCAAAGCAATTGCACAAATTGCAGCTGTAGATGGGACTTGTAGGAAAGCAAGTGGACAACAGGTGGAGCAAGTGCATTGTGGTGAAGTTTGTGCAGGAAAACAGGATCAGTTTTACACTCCTGTGTGCACATGGGGGCAGCGAGGTGGGATCAGCCTCTCCTGAGAGGCAGCACCTTTTATCTCTGCCAGCTCTGCCCTGTGGTTTAACAAGTGCTGTGAGGGTGAGTTCTGCTGTGGAATAAATTGCAGTCATTGTCTAGGGTCGTTTGTGCAGATTGGTTCTACTTGAGTCTTGCATCAGCAGCTTCACTAGACTAGTCAGTGCTGCATGAGAAAAAGTGCTCAGCAATGAGAAAATGCCAAATGAAAGAAGAACATAAATTGGAATGTGCCTTGGATTTCAGGGATCTGGTTTCAGATACTCTTGTATTAATTTTTCGCAAGGACTCTTGTGTTCCTCTCCTTGTCAGAGTTTGTGGAAATTTATAAGCATTTTGCATGCTTTCAAATCGAGCTTTGAGGCAGACAGGCAGTTCAGTCTCCCCTTACACCCACCCTGAAATATATGGACTGCTGTGAGTTATCCAAGTAGAGTGAGTCCATAGGTGTAGCTGGTAGAAGAAGAATCCTGCAAAGGCAATTTTCGTTCTTGTTCTGCAACCTTCCCTAACAGAGTAGTGTGCAAAGTGCTCGTTAGTGATACAAAACTCATAAGCTTTGCTTTTGCACTTGATGTATACTTCAAACCATACCTCTGAAGGATTTTTTAAAGTATGTGAACATACACATTTCAGTTTCATGAAATATTGTGGGAACTGGTACTCAATTTTTGTTGGACAACTGCAGAGCAGAATAAATTTACTCAGGGCTCATTTTCTCGGGTGGAAGCTTTAGGAGACCCTACTGAAATGAAAAGGACTTTGTTTCAATACTGGAAATCTTATATTCTGTGCTTTCCCTTCTGTGTGGTTGGCTCAAGTGTTTCCCACAGCCAGAAATACCTCCTTTTAACTAGCACTATATATCCTATTGTCCTCTAGTTCCTTATTTAGCTTCTCTGCCCTTCCCTTCTGATACCTTAGAACTCAAATTCCACAGGAGCTTGGATTTTGGTCCTATTTTCTTAGCTTGGAAAGCATGAATCAGATCTGGTCAGAGTCCACCAGAAATACTGACATCTTTGTTCAGAACAATGAAAAAAAAATGAACACTGGGAAGTGCCAAAATGGTTTCCATAGAAAGCTGCTGTCTACACAATAAGGAAACAAATGCCAGTTGGCCAAAAACCCTCATGGTCCTTCATGTTTGTTTGGGGAGAAGAGTTACCACTGGGCTCTGGATGATCCCTTTGGCTACTGTGTTTCTCACATCTTCTCAAGTCTGTGGTTTTGCCCTTTCCCCTGATGTGGCTCCACCCTAAACTTCATCCAACGACAAAGTACTTTCTCCAGGTGCTCCCACACAGCCTTCTTCCATGATGGTGTGTCCTGCCAGCTTCAGGCTCCTTAGATGGGGTGAAACAGGGAGAGGTTTGAGAGGGAGATACATCCCAAAAAGCCTGAGAACTGCTGTGCTGAGGTATGGATTTCCAGCTGGATCACATTTTACGTTTTACAGTCCTGTCTGCATTCCTACGATGCACAGGGGAAAATGGGGATTTTTATATTTTAGCTGGAAAAAGCCACCCACGTGAGAGAAACACCGAGTGACCTGTTTTCCTCTTAATAATTTTTATCTGTTTGTTCTGGTCTCTCTGTTCCTCCAGTGAAGCTCTCTCCCACCATGATGCCCAGCAGTTTTTCACAGCTGACAGTGGTGGAAGTCATTGCATGGCAGGATCTTTTGGAGGCAGTGCTGTGGCCTGAGGGGCTCTTTGCAGTGTGTTTCTGTTGGGGGAAACACAACAGAATGGGCTCAGCAGTGCTGCATTGACAAATGACTTTTTACTGCTGTGCCTGGCCAAAGACCAGTGTGTGCCTCCACCACTGCTGGTGAGATTTGTGGTTGTCCATCACCTCATGGATCAGGTCTTTTGCTAATGATATCCCTTAAAAAAAGCATCATATTTAACAGGCACTGCTTGATGTTAATTCCTTCAGTGTCCAAGGGTGGAGTGCCAGGAATGAAGAAGAATTGGTTGAGTTAACAAATGGAAAAATCGATTACAGAAATATTAGGGGTGCTATATGAGACACTGGGCAATCTATTTTCCCTACAGTTTTGTGTAGCTTTGACTTGGTTTTCATGGAGATGAGAAAAAAGGCTCCACCAAGCCTGGTTATTTGGTCTTGGTTCAGAAGGTGCTGAGTAGGTTTGCCTCCTATGTCCCTGTTTTTGAGTGTTATGTGCAGTAATTTCCACTGAACGCAGCATTTCTGTAAAAGCAGGTCACTCAAAGAGTTCCCTGACTGGATGCAGAGAGTGTGAACATCCAGTTGCTGGACAAGTGTTCAGCCCTCATGTGTCCAACATGTCCATTGTTGACCACAGAACCCCTGGCTGAAAACACAATACTGAATGTAGCTCTTCGTGCTCACGTTCACCTTGATTATTGTAACCTGGGATCCTGACCCTTGTTTTCCTTGCAGTAAATTGTGGAGATCCTGCTGATTGCAGAGGGATAGGCCCAAACTCCCCACCAACTCTTTTTTCCCCCTGGATGCAGAAATAAAGAGCAGGCTTTGAAATGCAGCCTTCATATCTTGTCAGCATATTTCTTGTGAGATTCCTGGGAGGGCCCTTAACGCCAGTAGCCTCCATGGACAGACAGGAAGAGGGCTAGACATTGCAAAGCATGAATAATCCTGAATTCTAGCCTGGTCATCAACCTAATGGAGCTCTGAGTAATAAAATGAGGTTTCTGGGAAAGCTTGGGATTTCTACCTTGCCTCCTATTTACAACAGCTTTGTGCATTTTATCTTTGCAATGTGCTAAAAAGATTCATTTGTTTTTAAAATGGCGTTTCCCTGCCTCTTCACTCGTGCTATGAGAACTGCAATAAGCATTTATAATGTAAAAATTGTAGAGAGAGTGGAGCTCAGAAGTCTTCAGTAGCAATTTACATTGCATTGGTAGAATCATGCAAGAGTTCACTCATGCAAGTAAATCAATGTCCAAAAACGTTCCCACCACTTCCAGCTCTGCAAAAGGCATGAAAATCATTCTCACAAATCCTTCTAAAGCTGTTGCAAATGGCCAGGAGGTTTTTCAAGTTCAATTTAAACAACCATGATGCCAGGTTGGAAGTGGAGGAAGAGCTCCTGCCTTTTTTGATGAAGCACTTCAAGGCGTGTTCCTGGTAACACTGTTTTCTTTACCCCGGGGGACTGATGGGACAGGCTCTACCTCACCTCCTTGTACATGTCTGCAGTATAAACATCCCCACTTGAGCAAGGCTCTCCCTCAGCTCCTTTTATTGACAAGAAGGACTAACAGTCCTTTTTAGGATGAGAATCAGCAGACCTATTCCAGACATTTCATTTAGGTGAGATTAATGGTGGCTTCCCACTATTTTCTTCTCTCCAGTTGCTCAGGGAGCTCCAGTGTGACCAGCTCTGATTTAGGATGTGTTTTACAGAAGCCTCTGTCTGCACAGAGCCATCACCATGCCTGATTAGGTTGGTTCCTGAGCTGCAGAGTTGACTTTGGTAGGTGATACACATACATTTATACCCCTTTTTGTCATTTGCCCCAAAGCTGGGTTTTGCTGCCCATAAAGATGACCCAGCAAACCTGGTGTCCTGTATGACTTCAGCTTCTCTTCCACCCCATCCAGGGCCGTGGTGCCAGCTTCCAGCATGCCTTGCAGTGTCCTACTCTGCCCAAAACCACCCTGAGAGTGTTGCCTTTCTCTGGTCTTAAAACAAAAAACCGTTTATGGGGAAAAGGGGTTTTTATTTCGGTATTTATTTCAGGGTCTTTGGGTACAGCTCTTCATCCAGGTGGAATGACCCGAAAATGCATGCACACTGAAATACACACACTTACAGGCTTTGTAAAATTAGCATATTTAACAAAGATTTTCTAATGAGAGGCTGGAGTGAACTCTTCGCTCTGAGGAATTTTCTTGCTGGATGGGCTTATCTTAGTTTACAAAAATGTGTTCTGGAGAGGCCCTTGGTGTCTGGGGCTCCCAGGATGTTTGCTCTCCTGGTTTAACGGTGCCGTGGGGCTGAGCTGAGTTCTCAGCCTTGGGAAGGTACAAGTGTGGGGCTAAAAGCACTGAGAATACATCAAACTATAAAAGAGAATGTGAGAGGGGTATGAAAGACAAGGCAAAAAATCCTTCTGACATCAAGAGGATGTCTGCAGACTGATGTCTCTGCTCCTCAGCTGCAGCACAGGCAAATCCAGTGTCCAAAGACATCCTGAGGACGTGACCCTCCCCTCTTGGTTCCAGGCTGTGATTGCACAAGCAAGGAGGATTCCATCAGGGTCGACACAGTGTGACTCAGGAGAGAAACACATCCACATCTTTTCTTAGGAAGTCAAATGCTTTACAGAGCCTTGCTTTTCATTTTCTGTAGCCTCCAGCAGGTCCTGCTGGGGAGACGGGTCAAGGTGGAGGGAACTGGGCTCTTTTCTCTCATTATTGGAGTGTTAAATATTTTACAGAATTCTGGTGTTGAAAGCTGCAATCCAAACAGTTGAGAAAAAGTTCAGACCTGCATACTTAGCTTCCAGAAAATGCCCACATGAATTTCTCTGATTGAAGTGGAGCAACCACAAGGGAAATTCTCAGGACAGACAATTTCAAATTCTAAATAGAAATGTAACAGGAAATTAAAGTAAAAAGGAAAGACCTATGACCAATACCCATAAAGAACCATTTGACCAGTGTCTAGATTTCAGCTTCATAACAAATCTAGGCAAACCACCAAGAAATAAGCATTTGTTATCCTTTCCCAGTTATGTTTCTCGAGCTCAAACCACTTGAAGTAAATAAAACAGCCTCAGGAAATTATTGTATTACGGTTCTCCTTGATGTAATTGTAACTGTAAATCATATTTTACAGTATTAACATCAGCATCCAGTAATTACTTTGCAGTCAGTTTAATTGGATGCATCTGATAATTAAGAGCTCAATCCTGACCCCACTGATCCTTTTAGGACCTTTGCACAGCTGAGCCTGCCCCTGTCTGTGTTTGGTGTCTAACAGGTGAGAGAGATGGCAAATGATGAAAGCTCCAGTCTCCCTGACAGCAATGTCTTAATCCTCCCTTTGTTTTTGGGAGACAGTGGAGACAGCACAGGAAGGACATCGAGATGATCAGAGGGATGGAGCAGCTCTCCTGTGAGGAAAGGCTGAGAGAATTGGGGTTGTGAGGCCTGGAGAAGGCTCCAGGGTTACTTAATTGTGGCCTTGCAGTGTCTGATGGGAGCCTAAAAGAAAAATGGAGAGGGACTCCAAGGCCATGTGGTGACAGGACAAGGGGGAATGGCTTCAAATAGAAAGAGAGCAGGTTTAGATTGGATATTTGGAAGAAGTTCTTTACTGTGAGGGTGGTGAGGTCCCGGAACAGGTTGCCCAGAGAAGCTGTGGCTGCCCTGGGCAGGCTGGATGGGGCTTTGAGCTCCCTGGTCTAGAGGAAGGTGCCCCTGTCCATGGCAGGGGCTGGAACTGGGTGCTCTCTAAGGTCCATTCTGCTGAGAACACGTTCAGTGCAGGGGCTCGGGGCGCTGCAGGTTGAGGCTGTGAGCTGCAGAGCCTTTGCACAACAAAGGGTGCAGGGACCTGTGACCCAGCCAGGTGACACCCAGGGGCTGGGTGACACCCAGGGACTAGACAGGACCCAGGGTTCAGGAGGAAGAGCAGGGGTTTCACATGCTTGGACTGTGGGGCTTAAAAGCCCAGGGGTTCCTCAGTTTGGGGTCCCTCATCAGAGGCACCAGCCTGAGCTCGTTCTGTGTTGCTGTACCAGGAATAAACTGCTTTAAGGTTCTGCATGTCTGAGACTGCTGTGGGAAACAAGAGTTGAACCAGTAAGGAGAACTTGTTTTGATGCCTTAAATGGCTACCTAGAAACAGAGACTAGATAGGAATAAGGGAATAAAGGAGGGATTGATTGGAAAGGCATTCAAAGGTCACACCCTGGGGGTCCAGAGGCTCCTGCCTCAGTGCATCCCAACATGGACAACAGCTCACGAGTTCTTCACCCTTTTATAGGTTTGGTCCATTTGTATATCAGCATAAATTCGCCAATTAAAACTTTAGCTAATGATGTAATTTCCCCAGGTTTCCCCCCCCTTCCCAAGATGAAAGTTTACACTTTAGGGCTTAAGAGGGTCTGGGTGTCCTTGGAGAGCTGGAGAGGCTTTGTTGTGTGTGTGTGAGCATGAGAGAACAGCACTGAACGAGCTCCAGGGAACTGCAGAGTGACACTGGGCAGGGCAGGGCTGGGAACATAGAAAAGTCAAAACCTAAGGCATCAGTCTGGGTGTGAGTGTGGGGTCTATGGGGAGTCAAGAGGGGACCCAAGGGGTCACTGGAGCTGCTGCTGCCTCAGTCCCAGCAGTGAAAGCCTCTGGTGGTGGGATTGGCTCCTGCAGGGTCAGACTGGGAAGTTTCCTGAAACTTCCATGCTGAACCATTTTGTGATTCTGATTTGATGATCTATGCAGAGGCTTGGGAGCTGCTTCATTAAAAGTCAGAGTTTAAAACCACAGGTAATTAGGAGCACCTTGTGAATCTTCCACTCATGGAGGAACTTAAGGGGTTTCAAAATATGTCAGGGACATGGGCAAGCTGCACGACCAACGACCCCACATAAAATGAGGCAAAAAATTAGTGGGTGGAGATAAACTTTATTTCCTGAAAGGCCATAATGAATATATGTACCTCTCCCCCACGCAGCACCATAAAGGCAGCACAAAGTTTGAGTCAGAGACCTCAGTCTCGCTGTGTGCACGGATATTTGCTGAGATAAAAGAGAACATGCAGCAGTTTTCATGCCTTCTGCTGCAGAAAGACCAAACCTCCTGCCACCTGCTGTGTGACTTGGAAGTCTCCCATCTAATCCTGCAACAACATGTGCTTATCTTTATATAAAAGAAGGCAGGAGCAAGCATATGAAGCAAGCATGTGCTACTATTGTGAAGAGCCTGGTTATGGTTTTTTTTCCCCCTCCTTAGAGTATTTCAGAAGACAAAAGTGTTGGTTTTTTTTTTCATGGATTTGAAAAAATCAAATGAGAAACCACAACTTTGGGGTACAAATATTTTGTTTACAAAAACTGGAAATTATTTTGGGAAGTGTTTTTTTTTTCCAAGATTCCTTTTTAATAGAAAATAGTCTAAGAAAACAGGAGAAAACTCTGTTTTAAGTCGAAGTTTTTCAACAGGAAATCATTTTGTGAGGACAAAAAGATGGAGGGGAAAAAAAGCTATTGTGATCTGCTACAAAAATACTTGGCATTTTAAAAGCATTTTTATGCCTTTGTTTGCATCTCACTCTGCCTCTTACTTGTCATAAGTCAGCCTTCTCAAGATGCAGTATTACTTACCCAGGCATTTTGTGAAATACGTCACTCTCTGAAAGGAAGGTGGCAAAAAGGACAGTTCCTGTCACAAGCCAGCATTCCTGGGGGAAAATCACTCGGCTACAGCTCTCTGGAAGGCAGATAGATCTGTTACAGCAGAATTTCAGCCCATGGAGGATGTTTGCTGTGAGTTGTCTTTTCCTTTCCTAGAAGAACGGCGTGTATGTCACCTTGCCAAATGATTGTTCTCACATCCATAACTTCCCCTGCTGAGAAAAAAAAAATTGTAAAATTGCAGTTTTTTAGGCAGCTGAAAGGTCAGGATGGGACTGGGTTGTGAGGTGGAATAGGCTGGGGAGAAAGGAGACTTCTTCTCCTCATGTTACACCAAAGACTCGTTCTAGTTCTGGGCTATCCAACACTGGGGAGAAATGATCCTTGTGTGATTTGTTGTTAACATGAGGCAGTTTTTGTAGTTTTGTCCTTTCATTTCCTCTGGTGACAGACACAGGCAGCACTTTATACACCAGTAAAGTCACTCCAAGACAGATGGCAACAGGGCCAATAATTAAGGTTGCTGAACATGTTAAAAAAAAATCCTTAGGCTTGCCTACATCCTACTTTCACTTGTTGGTATTGTTGTTAAACTTCAGCCCTAGAGAATGGTGGTGGTATTTTCCACACCAGAAGTTTTCCTCGGAGTAGAGTATCAAAAGCCAGATCACAAAGGACTTGATGAATCTCCAGTTAGGGAATAAATTTGTTTTGCCACTGTGAAGTCTCAGGACAGAGGAGGAGAGGATGCAGTTTGCAGAGAGCTGGGGTTAAACTGTGACACTTTGCCACAGATCCAAGGCTGTGGGAAAAGAGGAATAACCCTCAGGATTTAAGTGGAGCTGCCAGACAACCTGCAGAAAATGTCACTCCTTCAATCACTACAATCCTACCCCAAGAGACACTGCAGTCCTCCAGCTTTTTCTGAACCGATGGGACTCCATGCTAGACCCTCTGAGCTGCTAATACCCAGGAGGAGTTTTATCAGCCACTGAAAATGGCATTTATTTCTGCTAAAGCAGCACCAACAATGGCTACACAGAGGTGCCTTTCATGCCTCCCAGCCAAAAATCAACTCAGCTTCCTGCCATGGGTTTGCAGTAGCTGAGGTGTCCCTGTACCACTGACTCAAACCCTGCCCAGGAGGCTGAGCTGAACATCACCACTGAAAATTACTGTTCCTCTGAAGCCAGTAGGAGCATGGTTTATATAGATCTGTCAGCAACAGCATTACTGAGGGTGGGAACCAGGGAAGCAGTGAGTGGCAGGAGCCCCTCTCACTTTGAACACCTTTATCACATCAGGGGATTCCCCCTGATTTTTGATTATATTATTATAATTATATTCATATTAAATTTTAATATATTAAATTATTAATGTAATTAAAATTATTTAATTTCAATTGTTTCAATTATTGAATATATTAAATTTATTTACATTTTCATTATAGTATAGCATATATATATATTGATTATGTATCCTGATTTTTTCAGTAGCTCAGCTACTGAAGCATAGCACTGACATTGCTGGAATGAGTTGGAAAGACAAGAGCTCTGTCCATGGTTTTCTGAGGCTCATAAATGGAGTTGGGCTATCCCAGTCCTGAGAGCCCCACTGGAGTACTTTGGCATACCTTCTACTATCTAGATGCTCTTGCTCCATCTAGTGAGTAAATTTATTGCTCATCCTGGCTTGGTTTTGGCTGTGGAGGAGGCCTGGGGAAAAGTAACATAATTTATGTATTTGACCTATGCAAAGATGGGAATTACCCAGGAAGATTCTAGGTTTGATTTTGTTAGAAGAGGAAGAATGGCAATGATTTTAGCTTGCAGCTGCTCATTGACATGTCTATTAAATTCTTTTTAAAAAAGGCTCGAGGCTTTTTTTAATGAACTTTCCCATGAAAATCTATTTATGTTTATATTCAGTGGGTGGATTTGCTTGTTATGTGAATTGAATGGAGCAGGGGGGGGAAGAGATAAAATGAAAAAAGTTGGTTTAAGCAGTTTGACTGTATCTGTTACAACCCATCTTTACTGTTCTTGTTCAGCAGCCAAAGCACATTCCTCTTTTATAAAAGAAGGAACACAGGGGCACCAGCTCACAGATCTTTATGCAATAAAGCCGTCTCTGAAGCCTGTGTGAGGGGCTGTGTCCTGCTGGGCACTGAAGAGGGAAGAGCAGAGACAGGCTGTGGAGCACAGAGATGCTCAGGACCCTCTCTGGTGCCTGCCAAACCCCTGGTGAACTCAGAGAGGTCAGGATTTTCCCATTCCTTCTTCTGCCCTGCCTTGTCTTTCTGCTTTGGAGACCCTCTGGCCTCACCCTTGCCAGACACATTTGGTGTTGTATTCACACCTTCTCTTTCCAAAAGACATTCATTCAAACTGTGAGTGGAAAGCAGAAACAACAGGCAAAAAAAAAGAGACCATGGCATTTCTTTCTGGGACTTCACTTTTGGGGTTTGGTAGTGTTTTGGTTTGAGACAAATTTAGGGGAGGATCTTTTTTGATAGAAAGTAGGTTGTAGTTATTTGTGCTTGTTATTGAACAAGTCTAGAAGAGAAGACGCAGAAACTGAAGCCTTAGGAAAATTCCATGTCTCTCCTTTCGAAGAAACAGAGATGAGAGTTCACTGAAAAGCAAGGAAGGATGATTTTTCCTTTCTCTGCTGCAGCAGTAATCACTTCTTACAGCAGAAGAACAACAGAGAGGAGTAGTGACTTTGAAGCACAGAACTTCTTTGAAAAATTTTCTCTGGCTGTTTTTTTTTCTTCTCTCTTCTCTCAGACTTAGTTTAAAAGCATAGAAAGGTGCAAAATTCATGTTCTGGGCACAGAGTAGGCGATATGGGATACACCATAAAGTCACCCCAAAACAGGTAGCCACAGAAGGAAAGTGCTCTTTCCAGTGGGACAGGCCCCTTGGTTCTCCTGTCCCTCGCAGTCCTGTGCCAGGCACTGCAGCCTTCTCTCTCTGTCCCCATCACCCCTTCTGTGGTGGGTGGCCATGGCCAGGGAGGTGACCCTCCTGACCCAAAACTTCTGCTGGGCTCACCTTGCACCCCCCCCTGTGGGACCCCTGGCCGTGCATGGCCATGGAAGCAGCAGGACCGAGCCCCCTGTGCTCTGTTTGAGCAGGCCTGTGCTTTATGGACTGGTGACTATGATGCCTTAGGTTTTCACTTTTGTATTTTTCCAACCCTGCCCTGCCCAGTGTCACTCTGCAGTTCCCTGGAGCTCGTTCAGTGCTGTTCTCTCATGCTCACACACACACAACAAAGCCTCTCCAGCTCTCCAAGGACACCCAGACCCTCCTAGGCCCAACAACTGCAAACCACAATCTTGGGGAGAGGGGGGCAAGCTTGGGCAAATTCCATCCTTGCCTGGCTTCTGCTTGGGGAATTGATGCTGAGATCCAAGTGGGAAGAACTCGTGAGCTGTCCTTGTCCATGTTGGGATGCACTGAGGCAGGAGCCTCTGGAGGCCAGAGTGTACCTCTGAAGGCCTTTCCAATCAATCCCTCCTTTATTCCTTTATTCCTGTCTATTCTCTGTTTCTAGGGAGCCATTTCAGGCATCAACAACCCAATGTGCACATTTCAACCAGATGTGATGGCTGTGTAGCAGCAGGGACACTTAAGTGCACAGTAAGTGCCATTTTCTCTGGGTACAAGTTGCCTAATTTTATTTGAAGGCTCCTGTTACTACTTCTAAGATTGGTTAGGCTCATGCAATAGATATATACACACCAGATATTAAAAAATAGATACATATTCTGAAAACATACAAGCTGAAGACGCAGGGCTGCCACATCTAAAGGGACTTTTTGGCTTTTAATTGAAATCAGTTTAAAAAAGATATTTAAGGAAGAATGTTCCCTTCCTCCACCAAAAAAGCCCCCCACCAACCCTTAAAAAGATGTTAGTATTATCTTGTTAAGGTTAGAGTTATACAGAGTTTACAGACACTATCTCAGTGATTTTGCATGGCCTTTGCTGCCTTCTTGGTCCAGCATAAAATATCAGAGTAACTGTGAGCAACTCATACACCCATCTAGAGGGCCTGATGTTCTCTCTGCACAGTGCTCTGCTGTTAAATATCCCCAGGATAATTCCTTTTCCATGGTACCATTTTCATGTTTTCTGGCTGTCATCCTCAGTGCTGCCATCAAAAGTTCACATCTGACCCAATGAACAGAGCAATATTTGCCAGGTAAAATTACAACAAAAATCAAAACCTGGCCTGGGGGAAATCAGAATCTGCTTTCCTGAGCTAAGGAATATGCACGGAAAGGCAGAGGGAAAGAATGCAGAAGGAGGAAATTCTGGATTGATTATGAATTATAGAAATCTGACAAACCAGTATTATTTTTCCTGGAGGTCAATGCTAAATGCATTCAAAGGGCAAAAGACAGCATAAAACAAAGTGACTGACTGCTGATGTTTTGACACCATGGAAGAGGAATGGATGCACTTTGGTGAAAAACAGCAAGGAGAAGCCTTGAAGCAAAAATATCAGACCTTGGAGCCTGCTGATGAAGTTCAGGACTTGGTGGGTGCCCTGTGGAAGATCTGTGCTGGTCTTAACCACTGCTGCCCCTGGTAGGGTCTTGAAAAATTGCCATGGGGTTTAGACAAAGGTAAAGACACTCTGTCTTAAGGAAATGGGACAATGGGACTGGACTGAGAACTGCTTTTAAAAGACCAAAAACTGTCCTGGAAGATTTTGTATTTAATTAATAAGTTTACCTAACAGATAACCAGGCATTTCCTGTCATGAACACGACCAAAGGCTTTTAGCTGTGCCTGGGAAAATGTGGTTGAATTAAAGAAGCTCAAGTGCTTCCCTGACAGAAGTAATGAGGAAGATGGATTACAAGAAAAGGATAGTGAATTTATGGAGAAGAAAGCAAGATGTTACAGTGGGGTGGCAGCTACTGAGCAGACCTTTGGGGTGGCTAATGTAAGTAATTTATCAAAGGCAAAAGAAACTGTAGAGCTTTTTAAAACATACCACAGTTTCCTGAGTACAAATGAAGCAGCCATCTGAGTAGTTTTTCAGATCTCTGGTCCTTTGAAAGTTTTGTGTTGGAGGACATTCACTTCCCTTGAACTGGTTTGTGTGTGCTGGCTGCAGTCCTGCCATCGGGGAATGGGAGTAGGGACAGGGACAAAGGTTCCTCTGGTGACAGAATTTCTAAGGGCAGCTTTTCATGGATCAGATCAGTCCCATCTTTAATCCCTGGTGAGAGACCCAGTCCCTTAGCTATGGGAAGCTCTTTGGACTCTTGACCCACATTGTCTGGGGGATCACTGCCATCAGGTCTGCCAACACTTGTGTTTCCTCTGGGAGGCTCCCAGCACAGCTGTCCTGCTTCCTCTGACCTGATGGAACCACAGCCCAAATTGTCTAGACCAAATCAATGGTTGGCAGAACCCAGTTTAGTTCAGACTGGGCTTTAAACAAAAAGCCCAGCCAAAACCCCCAGATACTTTGCTTTTTGTTAGGAAACAAACAAACAAACAAACAAACAAACAAACATATGAAGACTTTATGGAGGTCAATACACTCTGTAGTTGAAAGGCCAAAAGATGCATTAAATTAAGATGCTGTATCTTATATAGGATATGAGTTGGCACCTGAGAACATCCCCTTGCACACCTGGCTTGTGGGTCCAGGGGATTCCAGTTGGGATCCAGCCTGGGAACCAGGTTTAGTCTGAGCCTGAGCCATGCAGGTCTTCAGCCCTGCCTCAAGTCCCAACTGGGGCTTGGCTTTCAAGCTTCAGAACATACAGGGGGTGGGCTTGATGCCTTAAATGGCCACCTAGAAACAGAGACTAGACAGGAATAAGGGAATAAAGGAGGGATTGATTGGAAAGGCCTTCCAAGGTCACACCCTGGGGGTCCAGAGGCTCCTGCCTCAGTGCATCCCAACATGGACAAGGACAGCTCCCGAGTTCTTCACCCTTTTATAGGTTTGGTCCATTCGCATATCAGCATAAATTCACCAATTAAAACTTTAGCTAATGATGGAATTTGCCCAAGCTTGCCCCCCTGTCCCCAAGATTGTGGTTTGCAGTTGTTGGGCCTAGGAGGGTCTGGGTGTCCTTGGAGAGCTGGAGAGGCTTTGTTGTGTGTGTGTGAGCATGAGAGAACAGCACTGAACGAGCTCCAGGGAACTGCAGAGTGACACTGGGCAGTAGAGTATTTGAAAAATACAAAAGTCAAAACCTAAGCATCAGGCTGACTTCTGTGCTCTGTTTCTAAAGTCCTAAACTTGGTTGTGCATTTTTGTTCAAATGTTCCTCTTTCAAAGACTGAACAGTGCAATTCCACACAGTGTATTTGGATGCACTACAGAGGTACAAATAATATTGGCAGCCCATTGCTGTTATTTTTGCAGTTTATTTTAGTTAGTAATCAAATACAATTTTTCAGTGCTGTATTTTTTATTCCAAATCCTTAATGTCTTCCAGATCCACTCCAGGTTCACTAGACTGGGTGGTAACTAAGTCTTAATTTTGATCCAGAGGAAACTGCCATGCCCATTTTGAGCATTTCTTATTTGCTCACTTTTGCTCTTTTATTTTTAGCTGTATTTTGTAGTGCATTTCTCTCTCTGTATTTAAGAATTTTTTTAGACTTTTCATTATTATGTGGCATTGATTCTTGGCACTGAATTTAAAGTCTGGAACTGAACAAACCATGAAATTACTGCCTCAGCACAACCACTTGAAAGTCTCTGTTATGTACTTGGCCCTGGGTTTGTCAAACCTCTGCTCACCCTCTGTGTAGGACCCTACATAATGTATTCCTCAGCTGGGGAAGAGGGTGGAAAAGAGAGGGATGAGATTGCCAATTTCTCATCATTTACCTGGTTCAGAATTTTCCAACTGAGCCCTGAAATGAAAAGTGTTCAAAGGTTTTTCTTGTAAGGGAAACATTATAAGCAAAACCCTCTTCTTTTTTTGAATGTTCTACCCCAAAGTTCCCCACTTGAAAAGAAATGTGTTTTACCAGCAGTAGTGGCTGCTGCTGCTTTGGTCAGGTGTGAGTTTCCCTCACCAATGCCCAGGATGGGCAAAGTTCCAGGCTGGTGACTGATATTCCATACACAGAAATATCAGGACTTTGAAATCCCATTATTTGCACCTTTTTGAGAAGCTGGAAGAAAGGAGAGAAAGTCCATGTGCATAGGAGAGAGAGGTTCTTCAGTTTCCTGGTCACACTCTGTGCTTCGGGAGGACAGTCAGACAAAGCTGTGATATTCCTGCTTGGCAGAGGTATTACACAGACTCCTGCAACCATTTATTTAGGTTGGAAAAGATCATCAAATCCAATTGTAAACACAGCACTGCCAAGCCCACCACTAAACCATATCCCTACATGTGCCACATCCACACGCCTGCTAAATCCCTCCAGGGACAGCAATTGAACCACTTCCCCTGTTAGGCTTGTCAGGAAAATTAATCCACAAACACCAGAGGTTTATGTGCAAAAGGGAGACAGAGGAGTCCTTTTACTTTATTTGAATAAAGGGAGAGGCCATGGGGCATTCCCCTGGGGTCTCTCAAATTTTTGGAGGGCACAGCCTCCTTTTTATCCTAATTTCCTGGCTGCATTTCCCTCTCTCTTTCCCCATTGCCTGAGGTACTTGAGAGGTACAGACTTCCCGGAACACCTAATACCTAAGATTCCCTTCTAATGTATAATCCCCTCCCCCTTTAATTTTTTAATCTTATGGGATTTATGGTTTTTCCCATTGTTTCTTTCATCTCTCAATATCCAGCTTCATGTATCAACAGACCTACAGTTTGTTTGTAAAGGCAAATATCTTTTCTTTCCACTCATCTGTCAGTGGAATCCTTCCCATCGTTTCTTTTATCTCTCAGTCCTAGTTTTATCTACCAGCAGACCCACAGCCTGTTTGTAAAGACAAATCCATCATTCCTCTCAGGCTGTTCCAGTGCTTGCTGAGCCTTTCAGTGGAGGAACCTTCCCCAAGATGTCACAAGCAGAGGTGTCTCTCAGCACAGCATTTTTGCCTTTTCCACTGCGCCCTTCACAGCCCTGGCACCTGCATGTGCAGCACCCCAGGGGCACCAGCAGTCAGGGTGAGCAACCCAAAGGGTAACACAATGGACAATGACAGCTCACGAGTTCTTCCCACTTTGGTATCAGCATCAATTCCCCAAGCAGAAGCCAGGCAAGGATGGAATTTGCCCAAGCTTGCCCCCCTCTCCCCAAGATTGTGGTTTGCAGTGATATCAAATTGTGAAGAACTCGTAAGCTGTCCTTGTCCATGTTGGGATGCACTGAGGCAGGAGCCTCTGGAGCCCAGAGTGTACCTCTGAAGGCCTTTCCAATCAATCCCTCCTTTATTCCTTTATTCCTGTCTGCTCTCTGTTTCTAGGGAGACATTTAAGGCATCACTTGCTGTCTGGGGCTCCCAGGATGTTTCGTCTCCTGGTTTAATGGTGCTGTGGGTCTGAGCTGTTATCAGGCTTGGAAAATTAAAATTGTGTGGACTAAAAGCACTTAGAATACATAAAACTGTATAAAAGGGTATATAAGAGGGGTATAAAAGAAAAAGCAAAAAATCACCTTGGCTTCATGGACAGAAACGTGGTTACCTCAGCAATAATTTACAGGAGCACCCAGGACTCCCTCTCAGGAAAGAAATGTGCTGGAGAGTGTTTAACACCCAGAGATGTTCACAATGCCTGTGTGACACATGGGCTGTAGGACAAGTCTCCTCTTCCCCTGAGAAGTCATCAGGAGATTGATTTAAAGAGGCAATAAGCATATTGGGAGGCAATAGAAAGATCAAAGAACACTCAATATTACAGCTGTTTTCCAAAGTATTTTGTTCACAGGGTGAGCATATCCTCTGCTTGATGGTCATGTTAAATGCTGCTTCATGGGTCACTGGGGCCAAGATGCTGGAGGTAACTTTGATATTAGTCTCACTAACCATCTGTCTGTCATCATCAATAACCCTCCCCATCATTTAGCATCCAGGTTCTTGCTTGATCTCTGACCAAAATTGATGGTTTGAAATGTTAAAGTCATTCATCAGCCATTCCTGAAGCCAGATTTGGGAGCAAAATAAATAATACCAAATTAAAAGAAAAAAAACCAAAAAAACTTTAATGCTTTTCTCTGTAAGAAAGAGCCTGGTGAGACAGCAGGGGCTGCCTGAGAGTGTCCAGGGCCAGCCAACACTGCTTTAGTGTTTGTCTGAATAGAAAAATGGGCTCTGGCAAGAACAGAGAACAAGGAAGGAGCATTTTCAGGAGCAGACAGGCATCTACAGAGCTGGTTCACCTCAACCTCTGCCTGTTTCTTTTGTCACTTGTTCTTTGCTCTTAGACCAGGAGCACTGCTCACTCCTTCCCTCTTCAGCTGTGACACTTGCCCTTCTCATGAGGATGTCACTTGTTCTCAGCCCAGCAAACACTGGTGTGGCAAAACACCTTCAGGGAAGAGAAGAGGGACAGCTTCAACACTGACTTTATGAGAAGGATTTTCATGAACAATGCTTCCCCTTCAGGCAAGAGAATGCCATTTTGACTGCAGTGCAGAGGCACTCAGAGACCCAAAGGTGAGACAAACTCCCTATCTAAGGGAGCATTGCACAGGTCGAAGTGATGAGGGGGCAGGAAAGGAGACAGGGAGGAGAGGTTTGTGGGGTAAGAGATTGTAAGTGATGCCAGGATGATTTTTTGCTTTTCATTTTATACCCTTTTATATAGTTTTATGTGTTCTCAGTGCTTTTAGCTCCACACTTGTAACTCCCCAAGGCTGAGAACTCAGCTCAGCCCCACGGCACTGTTAAACCAGGAGAGCAAACATCCTGGGAGCCCCAGACACCAAGGGCCTCTCCAGAACACATTTTGGAACCTCAGCCAGGCCCAGCCAGGGGGAAGGTTCCTCACAACGAGGGCTTCACTCCAGCCCCTATTTGATAGATATGCTAATTAGCAAGGCCTATAATTGTGTGCATTTCAGTGTGTAAGAGAACAGTATGTACATTTCAGAACATTCCACCTGGACCAAGTGCTGCACCCAAGTATCCTTAAATAAATACTGAGGTAAAAACCTCTTTTCCCATAAACTGTGTTTTGGTTTTAATTTTAAGACCAGGGAAAGGCAACATAAGCAGTGAACTGGAGGCAGGACAGGGAAAAGCAGCACGGTTCTGGTTTGGTTTCTGTTGTCTGTTTTGGTCAGGAAAAGAGTTTTGTATTTGGAAGATAAACCAAGCCCTGAGGAGAAGGAGCTGATCCAGGCTCCATGGGTGGTGCCAGCCCTTCCCTGGCTGCAGAGCCAGGCCAGCCCTGTACAGTGGAGTGCATTTTTGTGTGTGTTTGCGCTGCTTCAAAATGCTTTTTTTCTCTTAAACCTTGACATGTGCTTTGCCCCAAGGGATTAATGTGGATTGCACTGTAGTGATCAGCTCCCAGAGGAGAAAGCCAGCCACGAGTGAGCCCGTGTGTGAAATTCACTGCCGTGCTTGGGCTGCACAGCCTTGCCATGCCCAGCAGGGTGAGCGAGCCCAGTCCTCTGCTGTAAATGCAGCTCTGCTGGGAGGGGAACATTTGGGCTGTTCAGATGCAGGTGCTGGGCTGTGTTTCTTCATGAGTAACTGATCTTCCAGGTCAGGGGAGGTTTAGGAGGGAGAAACACCTGCTGCCTTTCCCTGGTTTTAAAACCAAAACATGGTTTAGGGGGAAAAGGGGTTTTTATTTCAGTATTAATTTAAGGATACTTGGGTGCAGCACTTGGTCCAGGTGGAAAGTTCTGAAATGTACATACTGTTCTCTTACACACTGAAATGCACACAATTATAGGCCTTGCTAATTAGCATATCTATCAAATAGGGGCTGGAGTGAAGCCCTCATTGTGAGGAACCTTCCCCCTGGCTGGGCCTGGCTGAGGTTCCAAAATGTGTTCTGGAGAGGCCCTTGGTGTCTGGGGCTCCCAGGATGTTTGCTCTCCTGGTTTAACAGTGCCGTGGGGCTGAGCTGAGTTCTCAGCCTTGGGGAGGTACAAGTGTGGGGCTAAAAGCACTGAGAATACATCAAACTGTATAAAAGAGTGTGTGAGAGGGGTATAAAAGAAAAGGCAAAAGATCATCCTGGCATCACACCCACTGAGCATCCCCACAGCAGTGCAGGCTCTCGTGCACTGCATCCTGAATCCCATAGGAAGGGTACACATCAGCAGCAGGATGCCCATGAAAAACGAGTTTGGTTTATTGAAGGAAACCTTCAAATAGGGGAAACCCTCCCCATGAGGCTTCACGTTTTCTCCCCAGATGGCTCAATTTTTCTGCTTATAGTATGATGGATAGGAGCTCGTGAATTTGCCAGCCCTGGTGTCATGCATCCCTGGACAATTGTTACAGGGGTTCCTTTTTTTATTTATTTATTCATGTGTTTGTTTTTTGACTTCAGTTGGCAGGGTGGGAAGTGCTTACTTCAAGTCAGTAGACTCAGTGGTACACACAGCCCGAATTTCTCCCAGCTTTCCTAACGTGGTTTTGGATAATTATGTGAAACTGTACTTTCGAAATGCCTACTGCTCTACGCTCCTCTGTGACAGCAATTTCTGCTGTTACAGGCTTTGCAGTGTGTGTGCTGTAGCTCCATAATTTAATTAAAGAGATGATGAGCAGTTGATTTCATCCTCTGTAGCCAGGAAATAATGATGATCAGCAGTTAGATTAAAAGGACGGGTTGGACTCTGGCTCCCTTTGCTGCAGGTTGTAGACTTGCCAGCCCAGTTACTTTCTGGAAACAGCTGATTGTTTTTCTTGGCAGCTCAGTGGCCTGGTCGGTTCTAGACATCTGGCTGCTGAATAATTCCAGATCAATTTGTGCACCTACAATAACCTGGCGTGCTCAGGTTTGAAGAGTGGCTGCTGCACATTCACGAGGATGCCAGGATGGATGCTTTTGGCCTGCTGGCTGTGAACAGGCTGGTTCTGCATGCTGGTAGCTGGATGCTAACAGGCCCCAGCTGGGCTAATAACTGTGTGGCAAGACTTCTGCTGCACCATGCACACTGCTCAGGATTCCAGCTGATGGAGCAGGAATCCAAAATGTTGCATCAGCATAGGCAGTACTGGGTGATGCTCCATCAGTTGACACTGTTTTTTGTTGCTGAGCTCCAGCTTTGTGGGTAGGTGAAAGCTGATCCAGAGCTTGCTCATCCTCCATGAACACAAAGTGTAAACTGTCCTTAATTAGAACATCAGATGTGTTTCCTAATGAGGCCTTGCAGGGCAAAATAAACACACTCATTTTGCATGTAAATGACACAGTCAAGAGATAGGAATCTTTTTAATGCCTGTACAGCTCAAGGTCAAAAGCAAATTCGAGTCCCCAAAATGTGATGTGTTGCCATCTTAAAGCTGTGAGTTAACATTTCCATCCATTGTGTCGAAAACCTGTCGCACTGTGGGACAAAAAACACAGCCCCGTTGTGCTCAGAAGGAAGAACAATGCTTGAACAAAGACGTGGCTTTTTTCCCTGCTGTCCCTAAGCAAGCCAAACCCACCATCTAGAACACATTGAAGAGGTCCAGCTGAATAGAGAGCAGTAGCTGGTCTTATTGCTGTGTTCTGGCTCTTTTAAATGCCTGATAGCCCTGGCACTCTTATTTTAGGTCGTGTCACTGGGGAGAAGCCCACATGCAAGGAAGGAGGACCCAGTCTGACATGGAGCAGGATGGATAAAGCAAAAAATCATGAGTCCCCCTTTAGCAGTCCTGCTCTACAGAGCTGGCAAAGGAACAGGCTCTCTATGAGTACCAGCTAAAGAGAGCAGTGCTGCTGTGGGAATTTCCCTCTTGTTTTATACTCCCCAAATCCACTTTTGGCACCTCTGGATTTGAAGGCATAAAGGCAGCTCATTAGGGGCCTTATCCAAACCCCACGGGTGTCACTGGGAGTTTGTGCCAGCAATGGGACTTGGCTGAGTTTGGTTATGAGCCTTCAGCTTTCCTCCCCATGCATGGAGATGTGGGATGAAGCTACAGCTGAGCAGTGAGTCCAGGTGAGCCTCACTGCCTGCTCCTTCTCTTCGAGGTGGCTGCAGGGTTCAAAGTCGGGAGTTTCACCTCCTCCTCTCTCATAAAGACTCATCCTTTCTTCCTCTCTGCATCTGTTGGCCAAAAAGGCTCTATCTCCAGTGAAAACACATTCCATTATTGTACTTTTGCTCCTTGGAATGTTATGACACATCCCTCAAATATCAGCTTTGTTAACTGTCAACAAATTAGTGTCCTTTCACTCCCAGCATGTGCACTCACGGGTCCTCTTGGCTCCTGCCCTTACAGAGAGCAGTACCAAGGCTGCAGTCCAGGGAGCACTCCCTCTCCTGGCCTTCTGTCCCAAAATTCACCTCCTTGCCAGCTGAACAGCAGGACAGCATCCCCTCAGCTAGGAAAGCTTCCTCTCCTCCTGTAGCATCAGGAGGAGATGGCTGGCACTGAATTTATTCACTGTTGCCAGCAGAACTTGAGGCAAAAGCTACTGGGCCGAGTCCAGAACCAGCTTGGTTATCCTTCCTGTCCGGATTTATTTCACATCCTCATTAAAGCAGATGAGGGCCTTGGACAAAACCACTTGGATGGTACTGGCAGCAAAAGCTTATCTGGATGCCTGACCCGGCAGAGAAACTGGTGCTGATGGGGGAAACCACAGCCTACAAAGGCAGGGGAAGGAAAACAAACCCCAGCTTATCTCTGTTTTATCTCTCACCTCGCTCACTTAGAGAGAGAGAAAATCCTGGTGAGTTTTCTGCACCACCCTACTAAGTTATATTTGGACAAAGGTCTGAACCTGTGTTGCTTCAGCAGCTGAGCCCCAGGACTATCTTTTCCCCTCTCAGTGGCCCACGAGTTCCCCTTGGAAGCCCATCCCAGGCTGAGCAGTTGTGCTGGAAAAGGCTGAGGGTGGCTGTGCTCTCTGCTCTGCAGCTGACAGCCAGAGCTGGGTCTGGATCTCAGGGTTTAAACCAGCGTGAGAGACCCCAGGATGTGGGTCCTTGTGGTCTGGGAATTATAAACCAGTCATTTTAATCACATGATTAGAATTTAGATAAACAGCCAGGGAGTAACCAAGGCATGTCCCCCAAATACAGTGTCAGACACACCATTTAAGGGAAATTAGAGGGAAATAGCTTTGTTCCAGCTCAAGGCCTATCCTAAAGACCTTCCAGCCCTCAGCTTGAGGCGCTGGCAGGAGGAAGCTCAGCCTTGCAGGCTGCTTCACTCCCTTCTGCCTGCAAAATGATTCTGTAGCTCCACAGCAGAACCAGAGTGGCCAGGCAGCGTGGGGCCTTTGTGATATGCTAATGTAGCTTCCTGAAGTAGCTCCTATATCTGCCCAAGGTCAATAAATATCTATATTAATCCCTACTTTCTGCTCGTTCCTGAAGAGCAGAATCAGGCTTCAAAAAAACCTCTCTGGATTTTCTCACTTAGAGATCTAAATTTTAGAAGCAGATGTACCATATCTGATTTTTTGGGGGCCCTCCAAGCAATCAGACTGACCATGACAGTACAACAGAGTAAGTGAAGGGGAGCTGGGCATGCTTGTTAGTCAGCACTGCTTTTTCACCCTCACTCTGATTATGCATCCTGCCTTTTCTTCTCTTTTGAAGGACAAAAGGTAAATTGAAGGTGAATTAAGACATGGAGAAAATATATATATTTTTAAAAATTTTAATGCCAGTCTTGCTTTTAAAGTATAGAAAATGCTGCGTGGTCTCCTGAGAAGTCAGTTTACACTAAAGTCAAAGCCTTGCAAATATTCAATTAGGAGACCAGTCAAGTATGTGGGATTAAGTTGTTTATATAAATGTTTGCAGAACCAGAGTGCGAGTTCACAGGCAGGCATGGGAGCTTTGGTTTCCCAGCTGATCCATAAAAAGGGTCAAACACAGTATCCTGATAAATGCAGTGTACTTACAAAAAAAAAAAAGCCAGCTAGCCTCAATCCAGTTCTGACTGGAGCTTCCAGTACCAATTCCCCGTTGTTTATCGAAGCTGAGTTGAAGGCTGATGAGTTTGCAGGATGTGTAATTTCAAAACCATTTCAGACTCTTCCCTGGGCACTGCTGCACATCTCAACCTCACACATGTGCAGTTGGGAGCTAAAAGCAGATTCTGCTTTAAGTAAACAAAGAGCTGCCACTGATTACCGAGAAGCAGCTCTGGTGTGAGCAAGAGTGGAAGAGGCCCCATGGAATGGGGTCTGAAGGTACTGGGTAGCATCATTCCCTGAAGTTTTCTGCATTTGCTCCTCTTTGCTTCTGATTCTGGTACCAAACTCCTGAGAGGAGCTAGAGAAAGGTCCTGGTGTTCAAAGCCAGGGAAGATAGAGGAGAAAATGAACTCCTCTTATGAAGAGAAGCAAATGCTTTCTCAGCTCCGGCTTGGATTTTGGTGAGCCCTGGTGGGACTGGTGGAGTGTACGGTGGAAGACAAAACTGGGCAAAAGAGTAAAAGGTGAAAAGAGGAGAATTTCATGCAATTATATTTCTAAAATTTATTTTTGCAATAAATTTCTACAGTCTCTCAGGAAACAGAGAAAAAGCAAGGACTCCAGTGTTCTGAAGGTGCTTGCCTGCTTTCTGTGCTGATCAGGACATGGAGACACGAAGCCATCAGCAAGCAATCAGGAATTTACCCAACCCCAGTGGGCCAGAAGGAAGAGTGACTATATTATGACTTTTTCTTTTCTTTTTCCCTGTGCTTAGCTGGCATAAAACTATAGGTTAGTCCCCCACACCCTTATATTTTTTTTAGGGTAGTTCTTTCAGACAGGTTATGCTGTTGAGAATGAGCAACTGCTGTCTTTTGAGATGAAAGCTGCTGTGTCAGTGCAATATGTTGCTTTTGTTGCTTGAATTTAAGTACTGATATCTGTACTGGAGTTATTAATAGACTGAATTGTCCAAACAGGGATTCCTCACCCCTCCTGCTGCAAAATACATACTGTGTTCCTGTTGCTACAGCATGCACTGCTAAGTTACAGCCAGTACAGTCTGTTTTTCACTAAGTGCATCAGTGAACAGTTTAAACAAAGTTAAACAGAAAAAAAAAAAAAAAAAGGTACTGGCAACAAAGAGATGACTTATCATTTGCAACTTTAAAAAGGAGCCTGCAGCTATATGAATCTGGAAATAATATAAACTTAACCCACAGGACTGTTGCATTGGTTTTAGAAGAGCTTACTTTAAAGCTGGTATGTGGGCTCACTGAGAGACTGAGTGGTTGGCAAGGATGCTAACCATTTATGGAATGTGTCTTTGGAAAGGATTAAAGCAAAAAACATGTTGCTTCTTACCAGCTCTGAGCTAGGAATATAGCTCAAAGGGGCGAGCGTTAAATTTTAAGCATCCAAGTATGTAAAGCTTTTAGAGAAGAAACTTTTTTTTTCTTTCCTTGCCCTGGCGCTCGGGATCAAATTCAGTCCAGACCGGATAGACTAAAAATCATTCCCATCTGACGTCCAGGAAAAGGTCAGGAGCTGCAGCAGTGCTGGCAGTGGTGGAGCCATTCCCAGCTTGCGTAAGTGCTATTTGTGAGCTGCCCAAGATAACAGTCAGCATTTTAGCCCTGAGTGTTCCAAGCCTGGGATAACTGTGCCTATTCATTCTGTCCCTCTAAGCTGGTTTTTTGAAAACTGCTGTGTAACAAGTAAAAGCACAATTAAAACCGAAGCCCGAGAGCCCAGTTAGAATGCAAAATCCCTATGGCTAGGTTTGGAAATCTTTCATTTTCTACTTTCATTGGCTCCCTTATGACTCTTTCTCTGCCTTAGGTACTCATGGTCCCACCCCCTCACTGTGTTGTCTTCCTCCTGTGGCACTCCCTGTCCCAGGCTGTACTTGAAAAAACAGTGAAAAATGTCTAAGTGGCACCATTTTCCTCTAACATAGATTCCCTGTCACTGGTGAAACAACTCCATATTTTNAGAAGCCAGGCAAGGATGGAATTTGCCCAAGCTTGCCCCCCTGTCCCCAAGATTGTGGTTTGCAGTTGTTGGGCCTAGGAGGGTCTGGGTGTCCTTGGAGAGCTGGAGAGGCTTTGTTGTGTGTGTGTGAGCATGAGAGAACAGCACTGAACGAGCTCCAGGGAACTGCAGAGTGACACTGGGCAGGGCAGGGCTGGAAACAGAAAAGTTAAAACCTAAGGCATCAGCTGGGGCAGAGCAGTGTGGTGCCAGGGTGTATCTGCTACTTGTCAACACCTTGGGGGTGAAATCATGGGTGAATCTGACCCTCAGGTGCAGAGCTGGGGGCTCTGGATGTGGAAGATGATGTGAGTGGGTCACAGTAATTTTGGAGAGCTTCCACTGACTGTGGCAGTTCCTTAACAGGATCCTTCCCCTGAGAGACTTGTGGTTTTCTTTCTCTCCAGCCATTCATGAAACCCAGACTCCAGTCCTGTACCATGAGGATATGGGCTCAGTCTAGGAGTGATCCATGTTGAAGCCTTCCTCTAGAATTTGTATTAAATGGACAGAATGTCTTTGTAGCCTCACTTTAAAGTCTTTGATGTCTTACTACAGAAATTGGTTGTGACTGGATTTGTGTGTGACTTAATTTTATCTGTTTAGCAAATAGCCTGACATGCTGTATTTGACAATAAATGTGTACATCAGTGCCATAAAAGCAAGATATCAAACTTATTATGAGGCTCTCAGAAAGGAAAAAAACATGGCTAAAATATGGAGGTGAGCACCTCTCTCTTATTTAAAGTGAAAATCCTAAAGCTATGTCTTCATTGTTCAGAATAAGTGAACTTCCAAATGAACTCCCTTCTACTGAATGATCACCTTTTAAAAATTTTTTTACCATATTTCTTACAGTGATGAAGTTCCAGAAAAGGCAACACCAGCTGCTCATTCTTAGGGCCCTAATGGGATGTAATGTCCCTGATCAGCTTCACCTGAGTCCTTTTAACTAGGGTGGCAGAGCATATTTAAGCTCAGCCTATTTAAGCTCAGCCCACTCCCCTTTTTTGGGTATTGATGGAGGAATGCTGGTTTTTAGCTCTGCATTTGGCTAACCCTGCTGACCTGGTGTTAGGTGTGTGGTGTTGGTAGCTGTAGCTGTCCCCTGGATGGGGCTCTCCAGCGTGCACTGTACACTTCCAACACTTGGACTCTGTCCTCTGCTGCTCCTGAAAGGATCCCTGGATGGACCCTGGGCTTGCTGTGCTGCTTGCTGTGCCTGGAGCTGTTGATGGGCTCTGTTTCCAGCACCCCATGAGGCTGCCTGAGCTGTGTCCTGCCTCCCCTGCATTGCCCTCAGCATTTGGGAGATGTTGTGTTCAAGTCCTTGGTGAAGGTAAGAGGAGAAGGTATAGCTGCTAAGTAAAAAAAAAAGTGTTTGAAATTAACCTGGTAATGATAGAATCAGCAAAGCCTGATTGTATTTTTTTCCCCTCCCCTATAGTTTAATGTTTATGGTGTTTTGAAGAGGTTTCCCATTTCCTTCTCCCATGCAGAATATCTGTACACCTGCCTTTGTGCAGGCCCCAGTTACTGGCTGAGTGAAAGGCAATAAAATAACGTGTCTGGTTTTAAATTGCACGTGTACTCTCAGCTACCTAAAAGGCCCAGCAGCAGCATCAGATGACCTGTGCTGCAGTCTTGCTCTTGGGATGGGTGCAGGTAACCTGCAGAAATCATTGTGAATCAGTACAGTTGCAAGGGTGTTAGGAGAAAAAAACATAAGTTTGGGGTGAAGCTCTTGAACCCTTTCAAGAAAACTTGCATCAGAAGGGCCTGAAGAGTTCAGTGAGTAGCTGCAAGTGTCTTAAAAGATATTGACTGTAGGCTGTGGCAAAGAAAGGAGCTTTTAGGTGATTAGCAAATCACTTTGCCTGCACAGAAGGGCAGATGGAGCTGAGGGTGGCGCACAGCATTGATGGCACCTGCAGTGTTACTGTCCAGGTGTGCCCTACTCATGGCTGCTCCTGGGCTCCTTAGCTCTCCTGGGCTTTTGCAGGAGGAGTTTTGCAGGTTGCCCTGGATGTGCAGCCAATGCAAGCTCATCTTTGCAGCCCTGGATAGACCCTTTTGAAAAGGACAGCCTAGGAAGGCTGAGCTGGTTCGGGTGGAGTTATGGGCTCAAGGACCAAGCTGTCCCTACACTTTTCCTTCTGTGGCTTTACTGCTCTTATGACCCCTAGTAAACCTTCTGGAAAGGAACCTGAAGCTAATTAAGAGGGTCATTTATGTGGCATAGGCTAAATGGGAAATGGAATTTCTTCCCATTTGCATAAACAGAGATCTGGCAGGAGCTGCAGCCCACTGCTGGAAAATTGAGGGGAAGAGGTCTGAAATGGGTTTCAGGAGAAACACTTTTGTTCAGAATGAGGGTTTGCAGATCTGTGTGCCCAGATAAGAAATATGTGCCTTCACACACGTGTTCTGGCCCTTAGTTGTGAAGTAGATCTTCAGGCATCTGACCCTGTGGGGAGTTTTCAAAGCTGTGTAAGGACATTTAATATTTAATGCCCTGATACCCTGCCTCTCCTATTGCTGCACAACTAATGATGTGAACTTGAATTGATTAGATGCCATCATTGCCTCAGGAAAGGCATACTTAGGTTGCCTTTTGTGTTATGATGTAACTGTAGGCCTTCTGGTTTATTTTGGCAGTGGTTTGGACTTGAAACAAACCTGGTTAATTTGAAATGAGAACAGTTGGGTCCTTTATGCTATTTATAATGGCTTTTGCAGTAGTTGCTTAGTTAGAAATGGGATTTCATTGTTCATTGGAGGTGGTTCATAACTGTGTGGTCAACATGATTAAATTTGGTCATTGATGGATTTCTGGGTTCAAAATCCAAATCTAGATCTCTGCTCAGTTCTGTGCTCCAGACTGAAGTGTAGAAAGGGTAGGTGTGACAGTTTATTCAGCATTGACAACACCGAACATTCCAGGATCATGAGTCGAACTCCTCCCAAATTCTGTACTTGGTTTAAGCTAATGAGGCCTAGAAAAATATCGAGTTATCCATTTTTTTCCCCTCTGCAATAGTAAGACCATAGTTTCCAGTGAAGCCTGTAATTCTCCCATGAGCTTTTGTCTCCAGGTGCTCTCAAAATATTGCCAATTATTGAAAAACTTGAAGTAAAATGTTACTAGTCCTTCTGTCTTCAAGCTAGAACAATGGACCTGTTAAAATATTTATAGTTAATGTTAGGGCAGCCTGTGGGAATTCATTCAGACTTTTTTTATTTCATACATATATTTATGTTCTTACTGAGTAAGCAGTGGTTGCTGAGACCACTGAATTTTATTGTCTTAATTTTGAGCTGTGGCTTTGGACAGTGAAAAATATTTAATTTTTTTTTGTTTAGCATTGTGTACATCTGATGGTCTGGTAAATGTTCCCCTGGTGGTTGGTCCTGGCAGTGTTTATGCCGTGGCACTTTCTGCCCTCCACAATTCTGCCCTCTTGCTGCCCCTGTCCTTGAAACTATTACCAGTTCCCCATTGCTTAGTGCCCTGTGAGGACAGGAGATGCTGATTTCATTTAAAGAGGGAACCTAGGAGCCTCAGATGGCCAGGATGTTTGCCCAGATCACGCAGTAAGGTATTTTATTTATTTTTTTTTTTAATGGCAGGAGCAAATTGTGGCAATCCTGATTTGCCAGCTTCATTTGTGCTGGGAGCATTTTCCACCCCACTAAAGTACCACAGAAATTGATGAAGGCTCCCCTCAGCTGTTTGTATCTTAGAGGATGACTTTTTTCTAAGCACACACTGGATCTTCACTCAAGAATTAGCCAAAATTAGTCAGGGTCTAATCAGATAATAAATAATTCTACCTGAACCAACTCTAACTTCTGTGAAACCACACTCACAAAACAGAGTTTCTATTTCTCTACAGGAGAATGTGTCCTCACAGGAAGAGGATTCTGCTGTTTTCAGTTTATCAAGAGTGTGTTAAGAGTCTGGTATTTTTTTTTTACAAGTGACTTTTATTTCAGAGGACTTTGGTAATTCTTCAGTCTCTTTCTTTTCATACTAGGCAAACCCATGTAATCAATCTCAGATTCAGTGTTCTGCTTACCTGCTGTTGCCCAAACCCATAGACTCTGTTTGCCCTCAAGCTTTTTTTTTGTCTTTTGGCAGCTGCTCTCATTCCAATTACAAAATACCCTTGGAAATTCAATACCTCATTTTTCTATTATTTAAATTATGGCTCACATTGTAGTTCAATGAATTTAATTAAAGCATTTCCTTACACACGTGGTGTCCATGTGGATGGGGAATAGGAACTTTTAATCTTAAAACTGGGCATGTGTACGAGTTACAGCACAAAATATCATTCCTTCTTATTGCATCCTTCAGCTAAGATGAATGTTCACATTGCCTGGAGGAAGACATAATCTGTATGAGCTGGCTTTAAATCCTTAGGTAGCAGAGGGAATAACCTGTTTTAAATAACTGTGCTGTAAGATGTGGGCCTAGCTGAAAGCCTAGGAGTAAAAAGCCATGGGGGTGACCAAATGTTTGGGCTATGGTGTAGCAGCACTGCAAACATGGAAACCTGGGGCATGGGTGCTCTGTTCCTGTGGTGGTGGCTGGGTGGAGATCACCTTGGCTGTGCCTGTGACCTGTTTGTGCTCCGTGGGACAGTGGAGGCAGCTGGCCTTCAGTTGTGTGGATGTTTTGAGCAGCAGTTGGCTGGGGAGCAGTGCCAGTGGAGGGAACTGTCCTGCGTGGATGGAGCCAGGCCCAAAATTTCATTCACAGCCTTGAACCACCTGCCCTCAGCCAGGCTGTTGTACAAAACAGGTGAATGTGCACATTGCACCCATCAGGGTGGTGCCTTAAATGGCTACCTAGAAACAGAGACTAGACAGGAATAAAGGAATGAAGGAGGTATTTATCTGAAAGGCCTTCCAAGGTCACACCCTGGGGGTCCAGAGGCTCCTGCCCCAGTGGATCCCAAGGTAGATGACAGGTCATGAGTTCTTCACCCTTTTATAGGTTTGGTCCATTTGCATATCAGCATAAATTTGCCAGTTAAAACTTTAGCTAATGATATAATTTCCCCAAGCTTTCCCTCCTCTCCCCAGGATTGTGGTTTGCAGTTGTTGGGCCTAGGAGGGTCTGGGTGTCCTTGGAGAGCTGGAGAGGCTTTGTTGTGTGTGTGTGAGCATGAGAGAACAGCACTGAACGAGCTCCAGGGAACTGCAGAGTGACACTGGGCAGGGCAGGGCAGAGTTGAAAAATGTAAAAGTTAAAACCTAAGGCATCGAGGGACCTTCCACTGAAGGAGGATGCAGTGTGAGCTGCAGCTTGGGGTGAATCAGCTGTGATACCAGAGCATCCTGCACTGCTCCATGCACCATGAGCTCCTGGTTCATCTTCCCTCAGCTTGTGTCTGCTGCCCATTGTGGGCTCAGTCGCTTTTTCCAGGGTTGGGCTGCTAAGCCACATGTTTAGGAAGCTCAGGTCTTTGTGGGATGTTGGAAGAGTGGACCAGAGCCTGCAGATCTGGGGGTTACCCAGTGGAGTTGAGGCTATTTCTACCTCAGCCCTGGGGCTCTCACCAGAGTTACTGCCTGCTGAAAGGGGATTGTGATCAAAGTCTCACTTTTTACCACAATGAAGGTTTGTAGATCCGAGTGTTAATTTTGTGGTAGGAGTTTGTCTTCAGAACATTCAAAAGCTGGCTTGTAAGCTTTCTTTTCTAAGAAGTTTTTTTTTTTAATTCCCTTTCTGAGGCCCTGAGAAGGATGCTCAGCAGATACCAATCCCTCTCTTTCTCCACCTTCCTGCAGGCCTGTTGCTTAAATTTGTTTGCACTTCTGATCTTTGGCCAGCTTCAATAGTCCTTGCTTAACAAAAAAACCCTGAAAGGAAACAATTCCAAGAGAAAATCAGCATCTGTGTATAAGACAAACGAAGGCAACATATGCAGCATGGACTTGATGTGTATTTGGTTTGTCCCACCAGCTGAATGGTCACCTGTGGTCCATTGCTACTCCAGCTCTTGCCTTGTCTGGTTGGTGGCTGGGGACCTCATCAGGAGGTGAAGGTGCTGAAATGTTTGTTCCCAGGGCAAGGGGAAGTGAATTTTCAAGAATTGAGTGGTGTCATTATGACAGGGTGGGGGCTGAAGAAGCTGTCAGTATTTTGTGCTGCTGGGAAGCCAAGTTTAAGGATGTGGGCTATACCACATCAATAGCTGGCCTTCAGCAGTGCTTTTGCTTATGTGAGGACTTGTTTTGCTTCCACTGGAGTGTGAGAGTTGTCATGAAGGGCCAAGCCAGTCCAGTCTGTTAACATCTCTGAATGGGCAGCATGAGAAGCATCACGGGAAAACTGCAGCTGAGAGTTGATGAAAAACTCCTTAGGACTAAGCAGTGGCTGCTGCAAACCAATCTTCCTTTCCCATCCTTGGGCACCACTTTGTTTATTGCTGCTTCCTTCAGGAATGGAAAGCACTCTGCTTTCAGGGGTGTGTGAGCATTTGGGATGGCTGCAGCTTCTCTTGTCCCATATGGAAGTTGAGGTTGTGACTCTGCAGCAGAGTCTCTTTGCTCTCTTGTCAAGCCTCAAGTGATTAACTTTTTTCCCTTTGCTTCCTTCGCTCACCATTCCCTGAGTTTTCCAAGAAAAATTACAAAGTAAATGCAAACCCAGCCACTACATATTTAAGATAGCACAAGTAAACACACGAAAGGAATTAATTGGTGGTTGTATTTGGTGTACAGTCAAGGCTTCTAAAGGCAGGAAACTTGAAAATTGTGAAATATGCAACTTCACCAATTTCCCAACCATGTACTTTACTGGCTTTTGATGCTTTTGCAGAGCAGTTTTCTCCATCCCTATCTCAATGTAAGTGATTTTATTTCACCATGGTCATGCTGCTCTATGGAGTTGACCTAACAATTTAGCATTCTAGTGAGATGATTAATTCCAAATGTAACCAACTGGTTGCATGAAAAAAACCTTTAGCTCACTAGGTTCTTCCCTTGGGATATGTGAGGATATGGGGACTGCTTGCCTCTTCTACTCTGAAAACTGATTTGCATAATTTGGAGAGTAGCTCAGCAGCTTCTTTTTGGGCAGGTATTGCTAAATGAGAGAAAATACTTTCTTGTTTCAAGTTCTCAGTAATCGTGGCCATTCTGATATGATTTTGGTCACACTCCTGGGTGCAGAGTGGTAAGAGGCATATTCAGGACACAAGTTGTTACTAGTGAAGCATGTTCTGGAACAGGGGAGTGCTGTGCAGTAAATACTATTACAACACCTTAAAGGCAGGGTAATCTGACTCTGTGGTATCATCTGCACTCGACAGCTTGTGATAACACTGAGTTAAACCACTGCTGTGGCTGTATGAACTAAGGAGAAGTAATTTTTAACGATAAACTAATTATGTACACAACTAGAGGATCTCTGAACCTTGGAAATGAGTCAATTGTAACATTCTTCTTTGCTGAAATATCCTGACAAGGAAGCTACTTTAAGCTAAATGTAATCCATGGTTAGCTTATAGTTGATTGTTTGTTTTCTCAAAGTGTCAATTTTTGTATCCCTTCAATCCAAAATAATTATTTAAAAATATATCTCGGCATAGTAACTGTATTTTCAGCTACCAAGGTGCTGTCATCTCTGAATGAAGAATGGTGCCAGTATGACTTTGCCATGTTTTAATTTCTCCTTTGCCTTTCCATGATATCAGTGAGAACAAATGTGTTACCAGCTGCACTGGGCACAAACAGATTCCAGTGACATCTGGCAAGAATTTGGGAGTAATCTGCTCTGAAGCAGAACTTGGAAGAACTTGTCCTGCTTTGATAGGAGCAAACTTCCAAGCCATGGGTTTCCTGAACCCTTTGGCTGTAAAAAAACCCCTCACAAATGAGTGATCTTCTGTCAGGCTGCCTTTCCTTGGAGGGTATCCTAAGCAGTGAAAGCACATACAGTGTGCTCTGTTTATAACTCAGAAAACACAAGTAGTACCAGTGCCTTTGCCCACATTACTTTTATTGTGTTTGCAGAGCTGTTCTCTTTTGAAAGTGCAAAAGAAGCTGTGCAATCTCCTCCCAAGCTCCTATATTTCAGTGAGTAAAGGCTGAAAGGATGTATTGCACGTGTCCAACAGTGGCTTTAATTCAGCATCTGCTCTATGTTGTGGGAATCCTTTGGTTTCAGTATATGCTGGAGGAGGTCCTTTGGCAGTATCATCATCAGCAGCATCTTTTGCTCAGTGCATGGGCTTAAATGACAGTGAAAATGTGCCAAAGAAATGCTGTTTACATGTCAGTCTTGCAAACTGGGTGTGGTGCTGGGATGTTCCCCTTGACCCTCAACGAGATGGAAGAAGAATCTGCCCAAAAGACTTAAAACTCACCCTAAACAAGTTTGTTCTGCAAACAGATTTGGGTTGGATTTAGTTGAGAGAACTCTATTGTACTTCTATTTGGGGGCTGTTGTGATGACAAAATAAGACTCATTAATGGTGATTTAATTGGTGCACTTCCATGTTGGGCCCACAGGGGCTGCAGGCCTCACCTGGCTCACAGAACCCACGTGGAGGGATGAGCTGGAGAGGCTTTACCTGGATCTTTGGCTCACAGGCTGGGTTTGCAGCCTGGTGGTTGGTGCTGCCTGCTGGCTCCTTCCTCGTGCAAGCAGCCTGCAGCTGATATGGAAACCCTCAAGCAGGAGCTCCCAAGGCTGATGTGTCAACAGAATTCTATTAGGAGGAAAGCCTTGTGCAGTTAAAATCACAGATTGGCCTGGGGGCTGTGTTTGGGATGCTCTCTGCAAGTTTGGGATAAACAGTGTACAGGGTTTAGTATTCCTCTGCTCACGGTGCCAGAGGCCAACTGTGCTCCTGATGGATCATTAGGATTAATTACTCAGGTCCTAGCCCGCCTCAGATGAATGAGCTCTGTCACCTCCCTGCTGAGGGGTGAAACTGTTTCTTGACTTGCTGCAGTGCTTCTGACACATTGCACCTCCAGTGCAATTAGTTGTGCCACGCTGTTAATTAATGGCGTGGATTAGCAGAGGGCACCATGCTTGTGTTGCATCCTTTGCCAGTGCTGCCTTCCCTGTCTGGCCTTGGAATAAACTGGGGGTGAAAAATATCACTCCTGCTCAGCTGACTCATGTCAAGGGAAAGCAGATCCTAGGAAAAGCTTCCTTCCACTCCCCTTATATGGCAAGATTGGCTTGGGAAGCTTGGAATGGCTTCTTGATTCTCAAGAAATGTGTGGCAACCAGCCAAAGGAAAACCCAAATCCTTTCAGTTCCTTCCTAGCATATGGAATGCCAAAATTGGCATTTTTTTTTCTCTGTCTATTCAGAGAAACTCCATAATCCATGTCTTTTCCAGTCTCATAGGAATATGGCAAGAGAAGCTTGCCTAAAAAACTAGTTTAAATTTTTAAAATGTCTGGCAAGTGGGAACACTTGTTCTGTGCAGTTTGAGATTCTCAGTGACAAGTACACGCAGAAGGAAGGTTAGGAAAGATGCATGAATGAAACATTTATGCGAATATAAATCACATAAATTTGTGGAGGGAGACCATGTATGGTTTCCATCACTGTGTTTTAAAATCAGTCCAATATCTCACATTTCTGATTTGAGTCAGAATGAAAGGCTTTCTAAAACCCCCAAACCATTCAGTAGAGGGATTACCTCATGCTACTTTTATGTCTAAATACCCAGACTGAGGCATGACCCAATAGATACCTTTGCACAAAATAATAATAATAATAAAAAAAAATGGCAACAACTTCTTCCCAGTATTTTTCTGTGTTTTTGCCACAGTCAGATGCTTGTAATTTTGCTGGAGAACTGGAAGTCAGGAAAGTGCTCACAGTAGTCTGGGTGAGAATGAATTAATGTTGGCAAATGTCTTGTTGAGTGTAAGGGCAAGTACCTGAGTTAACTCCTTTGATTTCACAGAGCCTTTCATGGGCTTTGCACATGTGCAAGTTGGCACACAAGATAAAAAAGAAATTTCTGGCACACAGGAATAGAGACCCCTTGGGAAGGATTGAATTAGTCTTGGGGAGGTCTTCTGAAGTCATTTATGATCACACCCCAACTCTGTGTAATCCTTGTGATGTTATACAGCAGGTTTGCTGCTAAATCAAGCAAGGGGGAAATTTCTCCATGTAAAAAACTTGTTTCCTCTTTTTGATCACCCTTTTCAAGCTCTTGACACAGAGAAAGGTGCTCAGGTTCCACTCTGAGGAGTGCCTAAGTCTTTTAAATGGCAATTCTTTTCCTCAGTGGCTTTAACTGTAGAAATAAGCTGCTTTACTGAGCTTAGGTACCAAACATTTAATTTGGAAAACAAATCTTACTTTTTTGTGGTTTTTTTTGGGTTTTTTTGCGGATCTGCAGCAGTAAAGGTTTTGCAGCAGTTTTTTCTTTTTTTTTAAGAATTTAATCTGCATCTGATATTCTTTTTGGATATCATTTTAGCTTGGGAACTGTAATTTTGGAGAGAAATCTCTACTGAGATTTCTAGTCTCAAGTTCTTTGCCCCTTTTAGAGTTCAAACTAGTATATTAGAGGAAATGCTCATGGTTTGGTGTTTATTTCAATAAACTCTGTTCAGAGCTGTGGCTATGTGAGGCATAGGTTTGATGGATGGGCTGCCTAGTGAATAAGGAATTTCCTGGATGGTCACACTCAGAGTTGTGGTTGATGGTTTGATGAGAAAGCAGAGATGAGTGGTGCTCCACAGGGTTCTGGTTATATAACTAAAGGGAGCCTTCAAGAAACCTGGAAGAGAGACTTTTTAGAAGGATGTGCAGTGCTAGGATGAAGGGAAATGACTTCACACTGAAGGGGAGGGAAGTTGTAGGTTAGATATCAGGAAGAAATTCTTCATCTGAGACATGGAAACACCCAGAGAAGCTGTGGATGCCCCATCTCTGTAAGTGTTCAGGGCCAGTCTGGAGGGGGCATTGAGCAACCTGATCTAGTGGAAGGTGTCCCTGCCCATGGCAGGGGTGTTGGAATGAAAGAATTTTTAAGGTTCCTTTCAAACTGAACCAATCTATGGGTAATTATATCTTTGGTGTTTTTTTTTTTGTTAGCATTTACTGGTAACTCTGAGCATTATTAACCTGTTAAGACATTTTTAAGATTGCTGATCCTGTGGAATTTGCTTGGTGTTCTGTGACTGCTGTATCCTTGGGAAACCAAACACAGTTGAAGGTGTCTGGTACTTGAGATAATATGAATTAAATGTTCCCCACTTATCCTGGAACTGCTGTGTTGCACAAGCTGTCAGGCCCTGAAGGGAGGATTTGACCTGTGCTTTGTGTGGGTGTATTGGACCACAGTAACTGAGCAAAGTGGGGAGACCCAAGGAACTCTGCTGTATGTCATCCTGGTCTCTTTGGGGGGATCATAGAATATCCTGAGTTTAAAGGGACCTACCAGCATCACAGAAGTTGATCTGGTCCTGTACAGGACAACCCCAAGAATCCCAGCACGTGCTTGAGAGCATTGTCTAAATACTTTTTGTGCTTTGGCAGGCTTGGTGCAAGGACAATTCCCTTGGGGGGCCTTTTCTAGTACCTGACTACATCCTGGGTGAAGAACCTCTTCCTAATATCCAATCTAAATTTCCCTTGCCGTCCTTTGTGCCATTTCCTTGCATCCTATCTGTGCTTGATAGAGAAGAGATCAATGCCTGCCCTTCTTGAGGAAGTTGTAAATGCAGTGAGGTCTCCCCTCACTCTCCTCTTCTCTGGGCTGAACAGACCAAGTGACCTTAGCTGTTCCTTGTATGGCTTCTCCTCCAGACCCTTTGGCATCATCATTGCCCTCCTTTGGACGCTGGCTAGTGGCCCAATGTCTTTCTCACACTGTGGCATCCCAAACTGCACACAATATTCAAGGTGAGGCCAGCCCAGCCCAGAGGAGTGGGATAATCTCTTCCCTTGCCCGGCTGATGCTGTGCCTGATGCCCCCAGGGCAGGGTTTGCCCTCCTGGCTGCCAGGGCACTGCTCACTCATGCCCAGCTTGCCATCAGCCAGGACCCCCAGGTCCCTTTGCACTGAGCTGCTCTCCAGCCTCTCCTCTCCCAGTCTGTCCATACATCCAGGGTTGCCCCATCCCAGGTGCAGAATCCAGCACTTCCCCCTGTTGAGGAAATGTTGGCGAAGGATGTTTGGACTTCAGGATGCTCTCAAAAATGCTGTTTTATTGCATGTGCAAAGTTACAGCAGTCAGGGGTCATGGGTGACAGAGCCAGCTGCCAGCTACAGCTTGTAGGCAGACCTGAAGCCTCTTTCTGTTCAAGTTACAGAGCATTATATACTTTTCTTTGCTGAGTACCTTAATATATAACAACCAGTCAGCATCATACACAAGACCTTTACATTTACCTGTAGCCTATCATAACTACTATCATTACCATATTATAGTCATTATTATCCAATCACAAATGTAAATATGGTACAGTTTAAGCTTACAATGGAAAATCCTTAGACATTTTTTTCTCCTTGCCACATCAACATGACTTGTTTGCTGTGGTATCTTTCTGCCTGGTCAGAACATCCCTTTGTTTGTGGTCAGCTTGTCCTTTGCTCCAAGTTACAATACCTCTTTCCAACTCTACTTTAACCATTGCTTTCTTAGTTGTCCAGTAAGACTGGCTCAGCACTCCTTACTTTAGACATTTATTATTCTTCTGTATCAAAACTTGCTTTCATCTCTATTTCATTCTCAGTTCCTACATTCACAGGTCTTTGTGCCAAGCCTACATATCTGTCATCTTTCCCAACATCTCCCTGCTGAGCTTCATATGGTTGGTAGCTCCCCAGCCCTCTGGTTTGCCAAGCTTTATCTGCTGAGGGAGTCAGCAGCTCCTCCTGGCTAAGTGTTGTCAGCAAGCTTAACATACCTCCAAGCCCTGCACTGAGCCATTCATGAGGACATTGAAGAGCACTGCACCTGAACTGGAGCCCCCTACATCCCCACTGGTGACTGGTTACTGGGATGTGGTGGTGGAGATTCCCACGGAGACTGGCCTGGCTCAACTCTCCTGGTGTTTCCCATGATTTGCTCCAAGAAATCATTTCAGGTTTTTGCAAGGGAGTTGTGTCTCTGAAAGTTGATGATGTCTGAATACTTGCCATTATAATTAGATTTTTAAAACTTAAAATAAGAAGATATCAGGGTTATTACTAGCCAAGCATTGCTACCTTGGGTGACAAGTAAAACTGGTTCAGCTGGCCCAAGCTTAATGAGAGACAGAATAACAAACATTTTCTGAAGTTTGTATTGGAAGCTGTCCCTATGCTGGTGTGGACCCCGAGTTCAGAACTCCCCACCTTTCAGATTCAGGTCTCGCAGGTCCATACCATTTTGTAAGTTAGTAGCAGATGTATTTATATTTTGCTGGATCCTTCCTAGAGTGAGCAGATTCCTGGAGAGGTACATGATCCCCCTGAAGGACCAGAGTTGCATAAAATGCTCCTATATATTTTATGTAACCCATTCTGGATTTCAGTTACCTTAATCATATTAAATACCTTTTTTTTTTGAACTTGGCACCACAGAAATGAATGTGATTTATTTGTGGACTGAGGTAAGCATGAAATCTGGTATCAGAAGTCTGGCTCTTTCAGTAGTGGTGAGAAATGGCAAGAAATAAACACTGACACTTTCTCATTAGTGCAATTACCATACCCCATCAAACATGTGCTGATAAACTTGAGAGGCTTATCCTATTCATTAGGCATATGCATTCATTAGTGTAGCCATCATAAAATAACGAGGGGAGTGTCCAGCTCAGGGAAAAATTCAGAGAACAAGAGCTCACATTATACAGAGCTATGATGATAAATGTCTCCTGTGGTATAATTTTAACTCTTACCATCTGTTATTCCCTGTTGCCATAGAAACTTAAAATAAATATTAAAAATAGTCTGAAACCAGGAAAAGCACAGCAGGGAATGTCTGTCCTGAAAGAAAACAAACCCTCAATGTGACCAGGAAATAGCAGGAAAAAGGACTGATGAGAAGTTCAGGAGATTTAGCTGGGAGAATTTTCAATATGCAGGGGTGGGTGAGAGAAGGATCCCAAAGCAGTGTTTATAAGCTGCTCTGGCTGGGCTACCAAAGCACCATCAGATGCTCATTGCTGCACTTGGCATCTGTTTTCAACTTTGAGCTTGAGAAGCAATTTTACTGCAACTGTTAGAAGATTTGTGTATATATGCATAATTGTGATTTTACATTTTTGAGAGATGTTTGATTTTTTTTTTTTCCTAGTTGAGCTAGAGAGCCATGAAGAGCTGTTCTGATGCAGCCTTTGTCAGCTGTGAGCTTTGCACTGGTGTTGATCAAATGATGCCATTCAAATATTATTAGAACTGAGTGTTTAGGCCAAAGGCAAGGCTTAAAAGGAGAGCTGCACTTTTATGTCAGGCCAACACAGGAGCTGTTTCCAGAAGCTTCTTTCTGGTAAATACAAGGGCTGAGCCCCATCCAGCAGGAAAAGCTGACTTGGGAAAGAAAGGGTGAAAGACTTCATTTAGTGTCAGGGGCATGAAGAGTTGTTTAAATAATTGCAAGTCTTGTGAAATAACAGCAGTTCAAGAACCTAAGAATTTTACTCTTTTTGAGAGGAGCTAAATTATTTGGGGATGCCCTAACTAAAGAAATCCTTGGCTGAAAAATGCTTTTCATGGGAAGGGCAGCCCTGCTTGGGGGAATTGCTAACTGTTCTGGGTGGGTCCTTGCTTTAGTTTAATTATAACGAAGATTTGTTTAGGTTCCTTGGTGAGAGTTCCTGCGTGTTTCTTAGCATTCCCTTTCATTCATTTGGCAGTCACCTCAGGAGTGATTTACGATAAGAGATGAGAAAACAAACTGAGATTTGATGTTAGGCAGTAGCCAGGGAACTCAGATGTAATCACTGCTGCATAACATCCTGTGCACCACAGTGGACTCCATGCACACGATCTTATTTGAGCTTACAGACCAAGACAGACTGGATATACAAACCAGCCTGAGCATCCAGGTGCCATCAGTGCAAATTAGGGGTCTGTGCCTGGCCTCAAGTAGTGCAAGAGACCTGAGGAACATCAATCAGAAGTCGTGGCCGATGACCTGATAGGCAACTTCTTATCTGCAGCCTTGTGGTTTACCCTGTGACAATAACAAATGCAAATTCTGAAAGGCTGCCAAATGTGGATGCTTTGATTTGCATGAAAACCTCTGATCCACCAGAACTGTAACTTTTAGTGACAAAAGTCCAGTGAGTTACAGCCACTGTATGCCTGAGTTTTCCTAGACATGTCCCTTCTTCCCCCTTTTTATTCTCTGCCATCTCAGAAACCTTGGTGTAATCTGAGAGTTTTCTATATTTGGCCTGATCAGGGCTGCCCTCAGCCTGCTCTGTATCTGGGAGCTGTGGACACTTCCATGGCACAACACCAGGCTGCACAGCTCCTGTGCAGTGAGTCAGTGCCTCTGGCAGCATCAGGAGCTGTTGGCTGTGTTCAAAACTGCTGCTGTATGAATGTAATAAGCCTGATGCACCTCAAAAACCTTGGTTCACCCCCAAACCTACTTGAGGTAGGTCCAAGGCTTCTCACAAGGCTGTGTGTTCTTCCTGACAAGTTAATCACGACAGAAATGAGGCATCTTGTGTGATGATGTGATCTGGTAAAATCTTTTTGGATCCTGCTGTGATCTGGTAGAGACCTGTTCCACTTTGTTCTCACTGACACAGCTTTGCTCTGGCTTGCTGTCCTAGTCTGAGGTGCAGTGTGGAGAGCCCCAGAAGGCTTTATCTGAGATCTGTTCTAAGTGGTGATAAGGGAACCAATGTTAGGATATGACAGGAGATAGTTTCAGTCCTTGTTGACTCTCCTTTTTGTCCATGGGGGACTCCCATGCCAAAAAGAAAATTCCCCAAGCCCCATCTGACTCTCCCTCAGCTGATCAAATAGTTTATCTAAAGCTCTGCTCACTTCATCTGTGCTTCAAACATTCATTCTGCGAAAGGATTCCTTTGGAGCCTTTAGAAGAATATTGTGCACTCTTGTGAACTTTACTCTTAATTTTTTTTTCTTGTACTCCATTCCTGTCTGCTTATTTTGTGGTGAATCCCTGCTCTTACTGAAGTGCTTTCTGGCATGCTGCAGGAAGGAAAGGGTTTTCCAGGAGTTCTGGGAACAAGCCAATTACATGGAAGTCCTGCTGGAAATGCTGCTTGGAAGATGCATAGAAAATAATTAGACTTCCCTGTATTCTGCTCCAAATGGGCTGTTATTCAATATTCAATAGTGTACCTCATTGGAAATGGTGGAGATGTGAGTGTATGTGTGCTCAGTGTGTATATTACTTAACACAGACCGTGTGCTTGGCAGTCTCTCCTTACTACTGAAGATAAAATGTTTCCATCTTTGAGGAATTTACAGCCTAGATGGACACTTCAGGAAGACTGAAAATCCAACAGCAGCTCAAGATGGAATAGCTCATTTTAGGGAGTTTATCTCTATTTCACGATGGTGATGACATAATTTTTGCTTGGAGGAGTAGGATTTATGCTGATGTACTTTCAGCTTTTATGCCAACCTCCTTATGTATTGCATTAGACAGTCCCTGCTGCAAAGGTTGGAAATCTCAACTAGATTAAGATATCTGATCTCTGCTTCCCAAAAATTCCACTGTGTTGTCAAGTGAAAGCAGAAAGCTGATGGAAGACATAAAGTGTGCAAAAGGCCTGCCATATTTCACTGGGATTTTCTCTGACATCTGTATGTAGCGAGTTGATTTTTTTTCTTTTGACCCGAATAGCAGTGTGAGTTCAGCAGTCAGCAGCATACATTCTTCAATGCATCTAGAGAATTCAAATTACTGTTTCATGGGTGAAGTGGTAGCCATGCAATCAGGATTTCCATCCGTGCAATCCTCTGCTTTGCTACGGTGGCAAACATGTAGCACAAAATAAGTGTATTACAGCTGTGGGAGGAGAGCTGAGGTTGAACTTCTCTGTAGAATTTTACTTTTTTAGGAACTTTGCAGATGTTTAAACAACTTCCATGTAGCTGCTTCCTGAAGTTATGCCTTGCCTTTAATCAAAAATGAATGCCTGGATGGCCCAGAAGTTCCTAACTCCCTATTTGCACAGAAACCTTGCTCCAGTTAGCTCTGAACTTGTGCTGTCCCCTTAGTGAAAAGCCCTTGCTGCCTTGTTGTAGTCCAGTCTTTTACAGCATGGCCTGTGTATGTTTTCAAGCAAACCTGAGCCTTGTTTTCCATGAACTGAAGTTCAGTTTGGATCCAGTTAAAGCCTCTGTGTTGTTTTGCATTTGGCCCATAAGGGATATGTGGGTTTGTACTTATTAGAGAAACTTGTACAACATTTAGGGCTGGATTTTTTGGACTGAACGCTATTTTGCAGTTAGCAGCCGTGCTATGCTGTCTGTCTTCTGAGCTGGAGATGCATCATCAAATTGTGAATAGCTTCCAAGTTGCAATAGGCATTTCCTTCCTTTATCATCCCCTTAGCTTTCTGTTTTCTGCAGGCATCAGTGGTTTCCATACTTGCTGCTCAAGATCCCATGGATCTGGAGAGCTCGTGGTGACTATCACTTTATTCTGTTGAGTACTTTAAAAGTTGTAATGAGACTGTGTGGTAAAGTTAATAGAGCCTCCTGGTTATTCTCAGAGTACTTGTAAAAAATTACTTGGTGTCATGACTTCATATCCAGATGACTGTATAAAATTAGGAATACTCTTAACGCTCGTTCTCCGAGACATATATTTTTAAATTTATTGGTGCCATGAAAATGCAATCATTTTATCAGGGAGATATCGTGGAACTTTCCAAATGCTGATGAATAGCATGCCAAATCTTTTCAGTGTTCAATAGTAAAGTTCAAGGCAGAACACATTGGGCACATGGGAGAAGTTCCCTTTTGCAGATGATTGATGTGCCAACCTTTCATTCTGCTTCCAGTGTGCCTGTGCTTTGAGATGCAGCTTAATTTTTTTTAAGAAGGTTACAGGTCTTTCAGAATTGCTTCTTACTTATTCTGTTTAGAAACTTAATGTTTTAACCATTAAGTTGAATGAAAATGAAGTTTCACGCTGTGCCTTGCACGTTATCCTTTAGGGCCTTGTGGAGTAAATGATTGTGCTCAGAAGATGTCATCCACCCAAGTCATTACCTTGTGGTCTGCAATAATTAGATTTGTATATAAACAGATTTCCTGTGGCGTTGAATTTTTAATAATCAAGTGAGGGGTGGAAATGAAATGCTAGCATGGTTTTCATCAAGAATGGGTCTCTGTTCTTACAGATATTTACTGCCTACAGAACTTTATAGCACTATAGAGTCTTGTCAGCCCATCCCAGGTAACTTGTTATGGCTAAAACACTGATGGGCAAGGCATTCACATTTATTTGTGAGCTACTGTGCTGAAGTGTGTACCCACAATAAATAGTCCCCTCCTTGTTTATGATCTCTCTAGCTCATCTTTTATCACCTTTTTTTTTTCCTGAAAAACTAAAATGGAGAAAAAAAAAATGAATGGAAAAACTGCACTGAATTGGGATATTCTTGTATGCCAGCAGGGGAAGGGATGGCTCTGGTGCCTAATGTCTGGGAGGTCTGGATGTAACCCTTTGGGTGCAGATTTCCTAGAGTCTGGCAATGATTTGTTGGGTGCTGGTGGGAAAACGCTTTCTCTTTCACCACGTCACACATGAACTCCTTTGACAAATGGCAAGACTGATTCTTTCAAATGCTTGGGTGATGCTGGTGAGGCATGTGGCACAAAAACCAGGTACCACATGTGCCTTGGAACGCTAAATGCAGTGCTTTGTGGAGATGCTAACAAGTGAGGGTCTGGGGTTGAGCACTTTGGGTGGGCAAGGTTCAAGGAAATGTGGGTGCTTTAACAAAACAGACTCACTGCACCTGGTATTCTCCCATGTTTCAAAGTCTACTGGTGGCATCAAAACAAATGTAATACACAAAATTATGCATGCTATTCTGAGATTAGCTCGCTTGATTAGAGCATGGTGGTGATAATGAATGCCAAGGTCAAGGGTTTGATCTCTAAATGGGCCATTCACTTGAGAGCTGAACTTGATAATCCTTGTGGGTGCCTTCCAATCTGGAATATGCTGTCATTCCTCAGTAGCTAAAGCACAGGAAATAAATGTGTGATATGTAATCATAAGCAAGTGTAATATGTGCTTTGAATAATGTGCTGCTCTACTCTGTCTCAGTCATAAGAAGTTACTGAAGCTGATGGGAATTTTTTGCAAATTTGGGCTTCTTCCCAGGGTGGCTCTTTGGCCCTGTGGCGTTATTAGAGGCCTCGTGGCATGTTTTTGTTATCTTTAGAAGCAGTGTCCTTCTGTTCATTCCTCATGAAAGATACATGGCTACAAGTGAGAAGTCTGTACTTGTGTAGTGTGTGTTGGAATGGTGGATGCATAGGAGGTGCCTGGTGGGAATGTGGGTATTAGCATCGGGAGCAGACATAAAAGTGAGGCCTTAAATAGCTACCTAGAAACAGAGAGCAGACAGGAATCAAGGAGGGATTGATTGGAAAGGCCTTCAGAGGTACACTCTGGGCTCCAGAGGCTCCTGCCTCAGTGCATCCCAACATGGACAAGGACAGCTCCCGAGTTCTTCCCACTTGGATCTCAGCATCAATTCCCCAAGCAGAAGCCAGGCAAGGATGGAATTTGCCCAAGCTTGCCCCTTCCTTCCCCAAGATTGTGGTTTGCAGTTGTTGGGCCTAGGAGGGTCTGGGTGTCCTTGGAGAGCTGGAGAGGCTTTGTTGTGTGTGTGTGAGCATGAGAGAACAGCACTGAACGAGCTCCAGGGAACTGCAGAGTGACACTGGGCAGGGCAGGGTTGGGAAAATACAAAAGTTTAAAACCTAAGGCATCAAAGGGACTGAATGCCCATCAACAGATCTCTAAGGGTGGCATTTTGTCACACATGCCACAGAGTGACCCAGAGCATGCTCAGCAATCTTTTGCCCACTCAGTGGATCTCTAAATCAGTGTGAGATCAGCAGCTCCTCTCTCCCAAGCAGAGCTAAACCAACCACTGATACTTCTGACTAGGTTTTGCTGTGAACATGAGCAGCTGGTACAATTTTTGGATGGAAATTCCTATCCCTCAAGGATGCTTTTTACCTGTTTGTGTCCCTCCATGGCTGGGTTGCCATAATGGCCCAAAGGAAGCTGGTAGAGCCTTGGCAGTGCCTGCATGAGCTGTTTTGGGGGAGGCCATAATAGAAACTCTGAGTTACTTGGCACCTAGAGAAACCAGGATATTTGTTTGGTTTCCCCTCCCCCTGAGGAATAACTTTGCAGTAAATGGGATAGGCTTAGCATTTCCACAATTCATTAATTGCCACATGAACAAGTTCCAAAGGAAAAAACCCCTACGTTTTTAGATGTTAGCCACATGTGATCATGTAACTGAGGCTAAGTGGTTTTGTAAAAGGTCATAAGAATGCTCTTCTAAAAGCCAGTAGTCATATTTCACTATAATCTTTGGTTGATATTAATGATGCCAAAGAATTACTGGAAAAAAATAAATGCTGGGGGGGGGGGAATCCTTAAGGCAAAGAATACAAATGGCACCTATAATGTGTGATATTTCTTTATCTGAAAATCTAGACTGCCTACTCAATCAAATGTTACCTTCTAGAGATGGAAACCCATGTGGCTTCTGGCTCATCTGCCTAAAATACAGGGTTGAAAGCTGTTTTGCAAGGTCCATGTTTCTGCTAATTGTTAATTTGGCAAGCTGGTGATGATTATCCCCAGCATGAGAAGTGACAAGGGTCATCTTTGACCCACACAACTGCCTAGACTCAAGAATACTGCAAGTGCTCTCAAGCTGCTCTCTCAAAATACCTCCCTCTATTATTTTGAATTTAAATTCAACCCTTAATGGTATGTGGGAGCTGCAGAGTATTTTACTACTGATATGTTGTGCCTCTAAGTTGTGTTCTCTGCCAAACTAAGCAGCAATACTTCTGTATGGCATATTCTGTAATTAAATACTGAACCCAAGCCTAATGTTTGACCTTAGGGAATTTAATTCAGTTGATTGTGGTGTTGGTGGGAAAATGAATTCCATAACTGAGGCTGAGATCTGATGTCCCCCACAGCATTTGAGTATTCAAACACAAAGTTCTGGGAGAAGTCCATTTCTAATACTCATGCTAATTTATCACTTTAACTGACATATTTGGATTCCAGAGCAATTGTAGGTTAAACAAAAGGAAAACAGGATATTAAAGGATCTGATGGGTCCCATCCAAGTTTTGTGTGAGCCTCTCTCCACTGGCTTTAAAGGAATGTGGCCCACTCCGTAGAAATAGTTCTTACATTCTTTTCACTGGAAACACTGACAAAAATTAATATGTCCCTAAAGTGAAACAGACCTGGGAAACAAAACAAAACTCAGCTCTTGGAATTGTCCAAGCCAGAGGAAGAGCAGAAGCGAAACAACATGAGAACATAAGAGGAGGTTTATTCTTTCAGTTTTAATATCTGAAGTATGAGTACCAAAGATAGACCACTGTTACCTTATCTGCTAATTAGAATAGTGCTGCAGATAGGGCAAAAGTAGAAATTTTAAGTGTTCAGAGCCTTACTGGAATTGAGAGAGTAGGTATTTAAAAGACATGATTTTTAGGATGGTGCTGGAATGATGTATCTCTTATTGACATAACAGCCCTAAATAAACAAAATGTGAAAAATTAAACGTGAAACAGTTTTTTGAACTCTCAATGCATCCACCTTTTATTGGGAAGAAACTGTTCCTCAGTGAATGGCATTTTTCCCTTGCTCTCTGAATTTGTGTGGAATTGTTTCTGCTGTGCATGTGGAGTGATGTGACTTTTTTTTTTGTAGTGGTGTTGTTGGCTTTGCAGTGCCATGCAAATGGCAATTGTCAGGATATAAAAATTGGATGCTGGAAGTCATCCCAAAAAGCAGAATGAAAAATATTGTCTTTTTTCTATGCATTAACTGCAATGAATGAGATGATGCAGAATCCCTGCTTTGAGGTTGATTTTTTGCCCTTTTTTAAATTTTTAGAGTGAAAATTATTTTGTGTAGGGTGCTACTGTGGGAAATCCTCACTCTTCAAGCTGAGAATAGTTTTGCTGTGACTTAAATGGTGCTAGCCAATTTACCTTTAAATGCACTGGGCTTTCCTCCTGCAGGAGGGCAGTGTTTTGTGTGAAAGAGGACAGGAAAATTCAGGTTTTTTTATGGTGCTGGGGGCTGTGTTAGTACTGAAATAAGTATTGGAAGAATATATTTATCTATCTGGGGAGCAAAACAGCTTCTAGAAACCTCCTTGTCAGAATGCAGCAAGGGGCAGTTATAGATTTTTAATTTTTTTTGTGATGAGTAGTTTCCAGTTGTTTGTTTGGGTTTTTTTTAACTTGAATTTTGGCCTCTGGTTTCCAAGTATTAGCAAAGAAGGCCTGAAAATGTGCTTGCTCTGAATTCCCTTCTGTTGGTTTTGTTGGGGTCATCCTCACATGGAGCACCAAATGTTTTTTGTCTGTGGGGGTGTTGCATTAAGTAGTTGAGAGATGGAATTTTCTTCTCTCTCTGTTTTATTATTCAGATAAGCACATCAATCTCATTAGGCTGTGAAACTTCATTAGCAATAGAGTATCCATTACAGAAAAAAATCACCAAATGCCTTTCTTCCCCCACAGATAGAACTTTCTGGACTCATAGAAAACTGACACATATACTGTTTTAACTTATTGACTTATCATCTCAACCTTATTCTGCTGCAATGCAGTAATTCTTAGCCAATGTCTTAACTTACGTGTTTTTACATCTTTTTTACTAACTTTTAACTTATTCTACAACACCACACTTCTATTTCTATTTTTTAAACTCTTTATCTTAATATAATTTCTTACTTACAACACCTTATACCTTTAACTTATAGAATTACAAATCTGTAATTCTTTACTTATTGTCTGTATATACTTTTTTCATCAATCCAAGCTCTTCCCAGGGCCTGGGGGTTAAACTCATTAGATTTTGTGGAGGTTTTTTTTTTAACTCTCTGATTTCCCACATCCTCCATTGGGACTTGCAGCACAAGGCACAAAGTCCAGGACTTTGAAGAGGTGTGGAGGCTCAGTTCTGGTAACCAAGGAGGACTCACAGCACCATGGTACCACTGGGATTGTGCTCTGATTGGCACATCAGTGAAATTAATCTCAGGCCTAAATTGCTAATGTAACCAAAAATAACAGGGTTTTCTTCTAAAGGATGCTACAGTTTTGCAGCAGTTTTTTGGCAGGTTTCTTAACAGAAGTGAAGTAATGGATGTACTCTTCATGTTTCTTTAAATGCATTGTGTATTAAATGTGAAATGAAGTTAAAAAATTCTACCATGCATAGCTTTTCTGACTTGCAGCAGTGTTTGTTTATCTAGACATTTGCTTGTTCTGGTAAAGGGCACAGGGAGTACAGCAGCTTGGAAAATAGTAATCCCTTTAGGGGCCTCCTTCTGTCTCAATCCCCCAAATTCTGATGACAATGAAAAGAATTTCACTCTTAACAAGAAAATTCTATTGGAAGTTTAATTTAGGGGGGGAAAAAAAAGAACCTTAACAATAATTTTTCTAAGTGAAATAAAAGCTCTGTGTCAAGTGGAGGTCTCAAGATTTGACCTCTGCCTCTGCAGTCCCTCACAACCCCAGGGTATAATTCAGATTTTTTGTTAGTTTGCCCACGTTGAAGAACATCAGGAGAAGCTAGAGTCAGCTGAAAGACTGGGCCTCAAAAAAGTGATATTTTTTATTCTTCAGAGGCTGTGTCTCAGCATTTCAGAAGCTAAGGGGGTTTTTTTTTAGATGAAACAATAAGTATATTTGATTTTTGAGCTTTGTTTTAGTTCAAAAAGTTAAGAGTTATCAAAGGAAAACCTGATTTTTATGGGAAGGAAAAAAGCCAGGCATAATGCTTGGTCTTTTTCTATCAATTTTTTCTGTCTGGATTTTTTTGGTTATCCTAAAAAGAAAATTAAGCAGCTTGAGATCTTAAGCCTACTTGTGCTGCTGAATTGAATCCTTAAAATCTATTTATTTTGTCTGATTATTGGATATTAGTATGAAGCTACTGATTGGGGCAAAAAACTGCTATAAAGATTTCACTTTATAGACCTCTGCATACCTGAAACATGGTAAATAAGTTTTAATGTTATCTCTGCAATTATTTTGGGCCAAAATTCTCTTTGCAATATGACCCAAAATGAGACAACAAAGATAATTTAGAAAAAAAATGCTGTAACTGTCAGGCCTTTAATCTACATTATTAGTACATCATGTGTGGTTTCCCTGAAAACCAAAAGCAAGCTGACAGCTTTGACTCTCATAACTCATGTGCACAATGAATGTCTTCTGGTATATGTTTTGTAAGGTTTTTTGCCAGTCTTGAAGATGTTGAGGCTTGCAGAGGAGCCTGAGGCTAGAAAGTGTGTGCTGAGTAAAGAATAGATGGAAATTCAGAGGAAGAGAAGCAATCTGATCCCTGAGAGCTTTCTGGTAATGCAGAAAGCCTGAGGAGGAAGAGGTGTGTGACTCTTCAGAGCCATGGTTGTTAGAAATGAACTGTTCAAAGGGAAGTTCCACTGAGGAAAGAGAACAGGGAGGGAACTGATGTGAGGGAAGAGAAGGAATTTTTGGTCAAAGGCTGGAGGGGACAGAGCTTGTGCTGGTCCTGCTAAGCTTCTAAGGAGATACTTTCTGTGATCAAGGGACAGGTGGTTGTCCAAGAACAGGTCCTCACCAGTGGAATGAGTCTCACCAGGAACAGACTTTGTTTCTCCCTGTTGAAAATACCATTTTTGAAGCTGGGCAACTAAATGACAGCAGCTATCACCTACCCAAAGCTTTGGAATTTTGATGAAGTACGAAATGGGATCACAGATTATCTTCCTTTCCACATGCCTCCTGTCATGATATATGAGGGAGAAACCCCTTCTGAACGCAGCAGGGTTTCTCCCCAGAAGGTATGAGGAGTTTATTATTTAGCTACAGGGCAAAAAAATGGCTCATTGATAATATAAGCCAAAGCTTGTGTTAGCAGTGTTGCAAGCACAACAGACAAGTACATTAGAGTTACAAAGCTCTCTGCAAAACCATAATATTGGTTATAAAGCTCAGACTTTAGAGCCAGGTGTCACTGGTGTTCAGCCATTCCAGTTGGGTGTGTTCCTCCAAGTCTGAACTCGAGGCCACTGAACTCGAACTCCAGAGGAGCAAAAGTTCTTTACTCTTGTGTGAGAAACTTCCTTGGCAGCCTAAGAATGGCTTCATTGCTATCATGTGGGATGCCCCCACACAGAAAAACCTACTGCCTGATGCTCTTGTTTCTGGATGGAAACAGAAAAGTAAGAGTGTGTTCATGGCTGGAATGACATGTCCTGAGTACAGCAGATTTCCATGTGAGGTAATGTTACAATTCTCAAGTCTTCAGAAACTCATCAGAAATTCACTCCCTGAACCTGCATGGATGTGAGGCATCAAAGTTACTTGGTCAGGAGGTGCTACTCTGGTTTACAATGCAGAACTCAGACCAAATCAGACTTGGTGCTGTAGGAGAAAGAGTCTGTGGGTTGAGTTTTAACGCTGAGCTTACAACATTTTTCTCTGGCATAGTGGAGTAATGACTTGATGAAGGGAGAAAGTTTCAGTTCACAGACTTATGTTCTATCTAGCTAAAAACTGTTCCTGCATCTTCCTCCTCCTTGAATCTTTGGATGCTGTTGTTTGGTGCTGTCTTGCTAAACAATTCCTTTTTTTTTGCTCTGAGTTGCATCTGCTTCAGTGATGACTGATGCAATCCATCTGTGTCTGTTGAAAACCTTCAATCTCCCTAGAGTGAGAGGTAAAGTACAATGCAAGAAATGTTTAGATGTGTTTATGTGTACTTCCAGTTCGACAGGTAATTTCTTCATTGCAGAAATTCCACCAATTCAGGCTTCCACACTGTTCAGATTTGAACAGCTGGTTTTGTTCCTTGCCACCCCAAATACCCTTTATGTACCTTATGCTTACATGTCAGTGATTATTGCCTCTTGGAGCATTTTCAGAGACCTCAAACAAGAAAGTCAACTGTAAGACATGTGCCTAGCAGGAGTTTTGCAGAGACCTGCAGCCCATTTCACACAAAATGGTCATCAAATGGTTTTCCAAGCTGGTTTTGAACCATTGACTTAGAGTGGAAATATTTCATATCCCTTGCTAAATCCCCTGAGCCTGCTGGCCTCCCACCCCTGTGGCCATAATTTTTAAGGAGAATCAATTAAGTGCAGAAATTCATCTTTGTGTTCTTTCACTTAGGTCTCCAACATTCTGTGCTGTGTCAGGGAACTTTTATGAAGTCTGGGAAAATACATGGAAAATCAGGAGATTGCAAAGAAGTGAAGCTTGCTTTTCTTTCTAACTGGTAGCCAAAATAAATATATGTAACCATAAAAAATGTCAAATAACGTTGCAGGCTAGCTACAACTTTCTCAGCACAGCTTGAATTCTGGTGCTCCTCTTTGGACAAGCTGGGTTACTTGGTTTCAAGAGTTTTTATGATTTTGGGTTTTTCATTCTTTGCAGAGACAAGCAGATCTGATAAGCAATGTATACATGTGTATATTAAGACTCCCTAAATGCTTTTTTCTGCATTTTCTTCCCAATAAAGAGTGTGAAACTGGCACTTCTAGTTACCACAGTATTTCAGGGAGCTACATCCTTGAATGTGAAAGTAGAGGAGGAGCTGCAAAAGTGTGTAGAACAAAATTATGGGAACTTGACACACTGTCTGGAAAATATGTCTGGAAAGCTGTGGGTTTCCTTTTTGCTCATACTCCTCTAAGTGGATTTGCTTTATTGCAATGCCAATAAATAATTTAAGCCATTTATTAGGCAGCTTGTGATCCTGTCCATTAGGCTTGTGTGTTTTTGTTGTGAGGGTAGAAATTTCCTTGGCTTTTTTTTTTTTTCTGCTGGTTCTGTCATGGGTAGGTCTACAGCTTTTTTTTTCAGTCTTAACTGCATGGGTGTCTCTTGCCTTACCAATGCTGTTGTAACCTCTGCTGAGTAGAGCACTGGTAAAAGCCTGTTACCATCTGTGAAAAAGGAGATGAATAAGCTCATTGTTGTGGTACACAACTTAGGAAAGTGACACTTTCCAGTTCTATGAAAGATTTCAGGAGGAGTCTTTAAGCTGTTTCAGGATTTGCAGCTCTTAATTGCAAAATGGATGTGGGATCTTTACTTTCTAGAAAGTAAAGTTTCTTTCCAGAGAGAGGTTAGGAAACTCTGCTTGCTCTGGGAATTCCTCTATCATTGTCAAATAAAAGAAAATTTTCAAGATTGTTATTGCTAGATATTGACCTTCCAACATTTGCATGTTTGACTGTATTTTTTGCCTTTTTCCCCCTCAACTTGGTAATCTCTCTGGGATAAACTGTTAACAGTAGCACCCCTGGTGTCTATTTTTTTTTGTAGTTCTGTTTGATAACAGCTCAAAAGCAATGTTTCCCTGCCACCATCCTTCTTCAGCAGTGGCTGGTGCCTCTGCCTGTTTCTAAATACAGCATAAAAACCTAAGCAAGATTTGTGGTGAGCTAATTAAAGCCAGTATGGCAGAAAGTGCTAAAAGCATGCCAGTCCTAAGGGAAAGTTAGCTCTCAGTACTTGCAGAGTTCCATGGTGCTGCTGTTTGCTTGGTAACTCTTAATGACTGCAATTAGAGGATTGTTTGAGCTCTGAAGCTTCAGGGCCTGACATCTCGGTGAGCTTCGTGTGAGTGGACAGATCCTGCAGCTTCACAGAGCTCCCCTGGAGCCCAAAGGCTCAGTCACATCTCAACACAACCAGTTCATTGCCAGTTCATTGCTTCTCTTGGTTCAGCAGGTTCTGAAAGGCCATTTCTCTGCCATCCTGGTGTAAAAGCTGTTTGGTGCTGGTTACTGTCCCTCAGAATCTTGCTTTGTCTATTTTACCTTTGGGATGAGATAACAAAATATATATAGATCCTTCCAGCAGACTCCTGTTGGGAATGTTTTCCTTGTTGAAGCATTGTTTTAGTTATCTTCTTTGCCTTTTAGCTGAGCAGGAGAGTGGCTGAAGTGTGATCAGAGCTCTGTCTTGGTGAATTCAGTGTTGCTGTGCATTTGGGTTTGAAGGGAGGGATATGCACAGAGTTGTGATCCCATGGAGGTTGTTCCAATATTTGAAGACAAATATTTTGAATTTTTAGTCAACTTCTGTCAAGATCAATGATAAAAAAAAAAATCTACTTTCTCCTGTAAGAGCAAGACCTTTTTTGTAAAGAATGTATTTCTAAGTTTTTCCTGATTTTTCATGGTCAAATGCTCTAAGGTACCCTTAAGGCGCCTACTATTTTTTTTAGATTTTGGATGGATGCTGAAGTAATAAGCCAAAATATATCAGCTTATCTAGTCTCTACTCAGCAATATGCAGCTAAAAGAATAAATGGTGTAGGAAGGGAAGGTTGTCTGTCTATATACAATAACTTTGGTCTCTGCATCTCATTTCTGTGGAAAAATCATCCTTTGAGCAGCTTCAGGTTCTTCTCACATGCAACCAGAGTGAGCTCAAATCTCTTCCAGCCATCTCTGCTGCCAAGTAGGCAGTGGGAAATGCTCCAGCCTAGCCCTAAAGACAGCATTTTGTAGATATGTCAGTTGTCAGCAGCTTCCTTCCCTCTGGCACTCTACCCCCTCACTCCTAGGAAGCTCTTTCCTGAGTAAGTGGTAGTGTCTGCTCTCAAAGCAAACATTCTCAGAAGCCCTGGAAGGGAGATGATCCTGTCTGTTGCCCTGATGGGGATAAGTGGAAGGAGTTCCTCTGAAGTCACCGTGGCTTTGCTGATTTACATGCAAATAATTTGTTGTCATGTTTTTATAGAGCAGCTCCACGTTGTGTCTGGAAATGAGAAGGATTAATGTGTGTCTCGTACTTCCTGCTGATGCCTGCTGCTTGGCCTCTTCTGTTCCAGTTAAGCTAATCTTCTGTCTGCAAAACTAACTCATCACAACAATTTCTCTTCCCTCTTCACTTTTCTGAGTTAAAAGGATCATTCACAATAAGGGCACTAACTTTCTGTTAGTCCTAACAAGTTTTTATGCCTCGTCTTTTATCTTCCAGAAGCTGCTGATCTGTGTTCTTACCCTGTTTGCCTCTTCCCCTCTTGGTTTATGCATGCTGAATCCCACTTTGCATCGCTGTCATGGAACATTGGAAGTTGTGCCTGTTCCCAAAATCATCAGTGTCATCCTCTTTTATCCAGGCATCTTCCAGAATCCTGTAACAAAAAGTGAAAATTTGTCAGGTGATGTTTCACTTCACTCAGTAGCATAGGGTCCATTGATTGCTCTGATGTTCATCTTGCTGAACTTCTGGAGCCCAAATAAATACCTAGATTGACTTTCCTGCTCCAGCATTCCCCTACAGTCAGTAATCTTTCCAGAGATTTGAATTTGTCTCAAACCAGGACACAGAGGAAGTTGTTATCATATAGTAGGATTAATAATCCGCAGGAGGTGTCTATCTTAAACTAAAATCTAGGACAGTTCTGATGCCTTGGAGGAGAGAGGAAAGGCAAATTACATGTCTGGGATTTCACAGGATAGGAAAATCTGGTGGCAGCTGTTGCAATAAGAAGTGATTGAAAGGCCATAGAGTGGGTGAGGATTGACAGGCACATTTCAGCCCTTTTCCAGTACTGAGGGGAGGCACTTCATTGTCTTGGGAAAGGTGATTTCCCTGTGATATCTTAAGTGGCTACCTAGAAACAGAGAGCAGACAGGAATAAAGGGGGGATGGATTGGAAAGGCCTTCAGAGGTACACTCTGGGCTCCAGAGGCTCCTGCCTCAGTGCATCCCAACATGGACAAGGACAGCTCCCGAGTTCTTCCCACTTGGATCTCAGCATCAATTCCCCAAGCAGAAGCCAGGCAAGGCTGGAATTTGCCCAAGCTTGCCCCCCTGTCCCCAAGATTGTGGTTTGCAGTTGTTGGGCCTAGGAGGGTCTGGGTGTCCTTGGAGAGCTGGAGAGGCTTTGTTGTGTGTGTGTGAGCATGAGAGAACAGCACTGAACGAGCTCCAGGGAACTGCAGAGTGACACTGGGCAGGGCAGGGTTGGAAACATAGAAAAGTTAAAACCTAAGGCATCACCTGAATATGAGAGGTTTAAACTGCTCTGAATGGAGTCTTGCATAGAATAAAGATAAAAATGTAGGGAGAAATCACTGATTGTATAGCCTGGAGCTGCAAGTGCTGAGCACTTTGGGTCTCTCTTCTCCCTGTGAGATGGAAGCACTGCTGGCTCTCGTGGCCAAAGTGGATTTGGGCAGAGTGTGCAGTGCAAATAATAGTGGGAAATCAGGAACAAAGAGCATTTGAACTCCTGATCAGCAGTTCAGCTATGCACCAAAATGTAAACATTTGGCAAAACTGTCTGGCACACATGTTTTGTATTTCAAAAGATGAGTTAAAAATTTCTAAAAGCTTAAAGGCTTTGATGTTCTGCAGTTCCTTCAAAATGAATTCCTCCTAAATGAATCTGTGAGGAATAGATCATCTCTTCTAAGAACTTATGAAATGTTTTGGAATTTTTACTTTTGTCTTTACTAAAGGAAAGTGTGGGGATGCATGGAATGAAAAAATAGAAATATAGAGACAGTATCCAGGTTAAGGCTTACCAAAAGTTCCGGAGTTCTTGGCTGAAGAGAGCTTCCACACAACAAAAAAATTAAAATTTAAAGCGAGAATATTAACTCTCCAGGATCACTGTCCTTGTTCAAGTAACACCACATGTACAACACTTTTGCTGAATGAGCTATGCATGTATCAAGTCCTACAGAGGAAGGATTGGAGAAAGGCCTACCCAATGTTCCTGAGGAAAAACAATCACAAAAAAATTTCTTATTTGTTATTTTTGCCATGGGGAAGAACTTGATGACTAAAAATTATGTCTAACTAATGCTAAGCAATTAGGAAAGACCTTGTCTACAGGAAAAGCATGGCATGTAAACTGGCTTCTGCTCTGCCAGCACGAGGGATCTGCCACTTTCTGTGGGGCACTCAAACTCAGAACCCTCAGCCTGGGCTCCTTTCTCTGCCTTTCACTTGAGATGACAGAACCCTGGGAAGGAAGTTTTCAGTGCTGCAGTCTTTTAGTGCTGATTCTTCCCTTCAATGTGCTTCCAAATGATAAGGGAAATCAGGGCGTTGGGCCTGGAACACTGATGTTTTCCCCAAAGTTGAACAGATGCAGAGTAAAGTCTACATGTAGACTGCACTTTGCCATGTTTCTTTGGTGAGAGTCGTGTTATGAAATTAAGGGTAAATCTACCACTGCTTATATATTCCAGAAAAAGGCATTAAAAACACACAGCACACTTGTATTTTACCACTAATCTGCAGACAACAGAGTATCAGACAAAAGCCCAGAGGGCTGCAGTCTGAATTTTGAGTGCAGGCAAGACGATTGCCTGAGGTGATAAAGACCAGGCATGCTTCAAACTTCCACCCCAACTAAGGTGTGTCTCCTCTTCCTCTGGCAGAAACTTTGGATCCTCTTGTGCCTGGAGATCCTCTGCTACAGACTTCACCTCTTTTAGTGCTTTTAATCACTACTTGTAAATAAATAACTGACAAAACTGTACTCAAACCTACCTCTGTAGCTGGGAAATGATGCTGGTTCTGTGTGCAGTGATTGTGTGAGGTTCAGGCTTTCTGTGGAGAGCAGCCACAAAGGAATGGCTTTACAGAGAGTATTGCCCAGGACAGACTAGCAGATGTCATCTCCCTTTTCTCTTGAAGATGTCAGAGGTTATTTAAACCACACAAGGACCCCAAATCAACAAGAGCCAGTATGTTCTCAGCATCCACTTGGTGGGAATTGTGGTTCAGGATCAAAATGGATTTTTTAACTTTTTTACTGGTGCTGAAGTCTATGAAGAATCTGCCCAGATTAGAGATAGGGAACACGATAACCAAAAATAAGTCCAGGTGTTAAAAATGCTTTTTGTTTTTTTTCCTAACAGGCATGAGATTTTTTTTTTGGCACAGAGTTGGTTTTATAGGTAGGGGAAACACAGAAAAATAGCCTAGAGCTGCTCTTGTGCAGGTTGTTATGTCCAAAAAAAATACCTCCCCTAATTCAGATTGCTCTTTTGCTTGGGCAGTAAGTATTTGTGAGCAGAACACCCAATATTTAGCCAGCCTCAACCCATCAGCTCAGCACCAGCATCCTCTGACTGCAGCCCAGGCTGGCTGTGCAGGCCTGGCTGCAGAAGCAGATTCCAGAAAATTAGTTTAGCATGTCAGTCCAGCACAGACCTCCAGGCCTTGGGAGGAGGAATGAATGGAGGCACAGTTCTTGTGCAGACCACATGGATTGGAGACTGCCCTCTGATTTACACACATGCTGAGCTCGGGGGAGTGCACAGGTGGATGTGGAGGCAGAAACAGGCACGTTTGTGTTTGTTTTTTATTTTAAAAGCGGTGCAGACCTTGGCTGTGCAGCCAGATCTGTCCCAGTCTGGCACATGCTTTATGTCCATCCAGTAGCTAACTTCATACCTGAGGCTAGATTACAGAATGTGGTGTTAGTTCAAAGTGGCTTTGTTCTGCTGCCAAACGAGGAACAGGCTCGTTGCTTATCCTCCAAATCAAAAATACATGGTAAAGAGCAACAAAACACAGAATTAGGGTTGCATGGTTTAACCATTAAACAGTCAGCAGAACCAAAAGGAAAGATTTCTGTGTCTGTAGAGCTAAGGCAGCCTATTTCTATTGCTATTTTTCTAGCTAGAAATGCATCTTATGACCAGTTCTTGCTCTTGATGAAAGCAGTGACATTTTTGTGGTGTGGGAGGCAAATGGAGCCTTTAAATGGGCTGGTATGAAGAAGTGCCAACTGGACTATAAACCTCCCCAGTGCATCTGCTCTGATTTTCAGCTTCAACTGACCTGAAACCATTTCACAGAATGAGGGATGGTGTTTGCTCAGTGTGGCTGGACACAGAGGCCATGGCTTCCTCAGGTATTGTAATGTCTGGCTTAGCTGAGCCCAGAGGGTGTGTGCAGGTCTGCTGGAAGCTACAGAAACCTTCTCCCCCTGTTTAAATAGACATAATCTGGAGGTACTGAAACACAGTAAGTATGGCTCTCTGGTCATGGCAGCTGCATCTTCCTCCTACTCTTATTTTTCCAGCCAGATAGCAGAGCTGAGTCTGGCAAGAAGGTTGATTTGAGTCTGTCAAAACCAGGCTGGCTGTGATGCCCTAAATGCTTACCTAGAAACAGACTAGACAGGAATAAAGGAAAAAAAGGTGTTATTTATTAGAAAGGCCTTCAGGTGCACACTTTGGGCTCCAGAGGTCTTGCCTCAGTGAATCTCAAAATGGATGTTCACAGATCGATCATGAGTGCTTCACACTTTTAAATCAACATAAATTTACTAACCAGAACTCAGCCAATGATGTGATTTCCCCCAAGCTTGCCCCCCTCTTCTTAAGATGATGGTTTACAGTTCTTGTTTCTGGGTGTTTTTAAAGGGCAAGTTAGAGGTTTTGTTATGTCTGTGTGAGCATCAGAGAACAGCACTGAACGAGCTACAGGAAACTTCAGTGTTACACTAGCAGTACAGGATTTGAAAAATATAAAAGTTAAAACCTAAGGCATCAGGTGGAAGAATTAAAAATGGACTGATCTGCTTGGTCAAGCCTAAGAAAGATCAGAACTGCACTTCAAGGCCTTTAGTGAATTGCTCTTGCATCGTGACACTGACACTCCTTAAGCATGCCAGGGTTTTATCAGTGAGTAGCCAGCATGGCCCATGGGCTATTTAATGTGCTTCTGAGAGGTGTGGGCTGTAAATTAGTTTAAGCATGAGCCACAGATTGTTGATATCTCTCCCCAGCCCCTGGTGATGCCTTAGGTTTTAACTTTTGTATTTTTCTAATCCTGTACTGCCCAGTGTGACTCTGAAGTTTCCTGTAGCTCGTTCAGTGCTGTTCTCTGTGCTAAGATAGACAAAACAAAACCTCTAACTTGCCCTTCAAGGACACCTAGAAATAAGAACTGTAAACCATCATCTTGACAAGAGAGAGACAAGCTGGGGGAAATCACATCATTGGCTGGGTTCTGGTTAAAGAATTTATGTTGTTATATAAGTGTGAAACACTCATGACCTGCGGCTTCCATTTTGGGATCCACCAAGGCAGGACCCTCTAGAGCCCAAAGTGTGCACCTGACGGCCTCTCAAATAAATACCACCTTTATTTCCTTTATTCCTGTCTAGTCTCTGTTTCTAAGTGGCCTTTTAAGGCATCACTGGAAATGCTGGTTGAAGTATGGAATCTGTGGGTTTGCAGTTGGAGCTGAAACAGTGGTGAAGGTTGGTGGAGAAAAGCCAAGAGCACATGGCTCTGTTTGGCAAACACAGCCAAAGGTTCCACCTCAGTGTTGTTTGCAGAGCTTATTCCACGTTCAGGTTCAATGGGTTTGGCAAACTCATAGTTTGAGATTCCTGATTGATGGCTCAAGTAATAAAGGTTGTGGGGTTTTGTTTGTTTTGTTTTTGGTTTTATTTTGTTTGTTTTTTGGCTTTGTTTTTTGGTTTTTTGTTTGGTTTTTTGTTTGTTTTGTTTTTTTGGGGTTTTTTTTTGAGGTCTTTTGGGGGTTTTTTGTTTTTTTGGGGGGATGTTTTTGTTTTTTTTTTAATGTGTTCTGGTCCATCCTGCTTAATTTTCATTTGGAGCAGATATTATTTTTCTCTTGGGAGGAGGGGCAGGGGACTGCAGGACCCCAAAGTGGGGAATGTAAATCCCTTTGGGAAGCCAGCAGGGTTGGGCTGTGCTGCTGTCTGGAGCAGCTTCAGAAGGTGTTATTGTTTAATCATAGCTTAAACACACCAGTCTGAGAGCAGGAGTCTTTCTACACTGATTTCCTTCCTTCATCTCTGGTGATAAGAGCTGGAACTCACTCTCATCACAAGAGGAGTTGGATTTTGGGTAGCACCAAGTTCTGCTATTCAGCCTCTCCCCATCCCAAGAGTCTGAGTGGGTTAAATTGGAGTGATTTCCCACGTGGATGGGGAAAAAACCCTGATGCAGAGGCTGTCTTTCTATCAAATCTGAAGCTTCAGTGCTCTGAAGCCTGGAAGTTGTCTGTGAAACATCTGTAAGAACATTTTTCGTGTGGTCTGACATTTAACTTCTGTAAACACCCAGGAAAAAAAACCCCAAACCCTTAACAACCCTCCCCAAACTGTCATGAGGTAACATGACACAAATGCAGAGCATGGAAACTTCTCTTCAAACACTTCATACTGAGCAAAGTTATAAGCTATTGAGAGGGGGGTGTCCTGTAATGGAAAATATTATGCAAGATGAGCTAGAGGAGAAGCTGCCACTGGTATGTGAAACTGCAAAGCCATGGGTGGCTTGGTTTCCTTCTGCCTTTCCACCTAAGTTGTATAAGCAGCATCTGCCACCGAGGTTATTTTTGTATTGAGTTTCAAACTTAAAGTAGAATTTACAAGCTAGTTCATGGTTGTGCATTAGGCCTTCTTGAAAGTTGTAAATATGCATGCTTTCGAGTAAGAGCTTTCAAATTTAATGCTGGGGTATCCTTCACTCTCAGATTCTGAAAAAGGATTTTTTTTTCTCTGAACCAGTATGCAAAATATCATCTCTGATTCCCTGACTTTGCCTAATCAGTGGAACTAATCTCAAAGGATGGTCTCACTTTTTTTTACCTCCAGAAAAATGAGTGAGAGAGACTTTGTACCCTATTTTTCTGGCACAGCAGTCTGCAGGTCCAAGCTCTTCAGCTCCTGACTGTAAATCCTGACAAACTAAACAGTCTGGGCCTTAGGGATGCCTTGAATCCTCTCTGCCTCTCCCTCAGCAGTTCCCTTCACCACTGGACAATCTGCCTAGGGAGAAGGTGGTGCTGGAGCAGCTGGGAAGGGAAAAGAGGTCCTGGGCTAGAGTGGAGGGGCTGTTTTATTTACCAGAGAATCTGAACAGGCTCTCAGCTGCCCTGCTTCTCACTTCCTCTTTCTTTTCTCTCTCCACCACAGAAGATGACATAATTTCTCTACAAAGTGCCATGGTGGCCATTTTTCCAGCCCAGCTCCTTCTGGGAATTTTTAGACCTAGTTTGAAGACTCATAAAGGTTCCATTACTCTTTTAATTAGGAAATAAAGGAGGCTCATTATTTTGTGAGGGGCAAAGGACTTAAACCTTTTAAGCAATTATTTCCATGGTGAAATACTACCTATAATTGTGAAATGAAAATTGAAGCCAAAGAGATTAAGATCCCAGCAACTGGTTTGACATGAGGAAGAAGGGGGGAGAAGCCCACAAGATGTGATTGCTCCTTTTGTAGTGCAATCCTTCTTGCCAGAATGCAAAAACTCCCAAACATCTGGCAGAGTTAGGTTAGCAAGAGTGAATGAAAGAATTTAGACACACACGAAGGGTTACGACAACAAGCAGAAGATTATTTGTAGGAACTGGATGTGCAAAATCCCTTGTGCCTACAAAGTGGGAAGGAGAGGAGTAAGAAAACAATGACCCAATTTTGCCAAAATCTTCAAATTTCAGGAGTTGAGGAGTACAGTTCTTGCTTAATATCCAAGCTGGCCCAGTTGATTTCTACCACTGCACTAGGTGAGTCTGGCTTTCTCTTGCTGCATCTGAATCCAATGAGTTACTTGTGCAGAGTTATGGTGACCCTTCCCTATTTGAAGGGCACAGGAGGATGTAGGAAGGGGTACAACACCTGCAGGGTGTCTCCAAGCCTAGCTGACAGCTTGCTTCTTGATTTTTTTTTTTTCTTCTTTGCACAACTTCCAGTTAAAAAATGAACAGATTTAAAATTAGCAGAATAAACCAATACGCCACTGACAACCTGATTCAAGAACGAGTCTCCCCAGTTTCCTATGTAATAAATATGAGTTTGGGGGTGAAAAAGGTTTCTCTGGCCAGCCACTTTTCACAGTGCAAGCTGCACAAAACCCCCTGTGCATCTGCTTAGGAGAGCACGGCGTAGCTGTGCAGAAACTGCTGCCCACCAAAATCTGTAGCTCTTCACTCGTGGAAAGGCTCGTGCTTGTCTCTGTGTTCAGCTCACACGAAATGCCAACTCTGTGTGGCTCCAGTCCCCTCTGTGCACCCTGGGGGCTCCTGCTGGGGTCTGCACTGAAGGCAAACAGGTCTGGGTGTGACAGAGGAGGAGGCAGCGCAGTGAGGATGAGAATGGTGGATGGGACACAATAAAATAAAGATGTTCAGGGAGCTGATCTTTGCCTGGGCAGGATGCATGTTTTCACGAGAGCTAGATGTAGTTTCAGTGGGGCTGTCTTGATCTTAAGGCCATGTGTAAAAGCCCTATAAGTCACAGCTGCTCATCAAGGTGAGTTTTAAAATACATCACCTTCAGAACCTGGATTTGCTGTTGATTTAATAGGAGGAGGAGGATACTGTGTGTAGAGAATTTGAATTAGTGTTCTCAGCAGTGGTTGTGTTTGTGTGAGTCTTTTATAAGGAGGGAGTTATATCTGAAAACAGTCTCAGAAGACTCCATGCACAGGGGTAGGAGAAGATAAAAACCTAGCTTTCTGTTTTCTTTGGAATATTCTACATATTCAGAAAAGGGAATTTAAGTGTCTTAAAACAACAGGGAGAGTTCAGCCAGTTCCTCAGAGTTTTAAAATCCTTCATCACTCACTACTGTCCCACTTGAAATGATGCTGCCTAAGGTGGGCCAGCCACACTTGAGCACCACAATAGCCAAATACATAATAAAAAGCTAAAAAAGTCATAAAAGCTTTACACAGAGGATGTGACCAGCATAAACAGCTCACAACGTGTGTCTAAGGCACAGTATAGGTGTCTGTGGAGCAAGAAAAGAGTCACTGTGTAAAAAAAAAAAAAGAGGAATGTTATGTTACAGCAGACAGTTTAACTGTGGAACAGCTCTGACCCTGATGCCTCCCTCTGGTTGTGTGCTGGGATCCAGCAGCACAAAACAATTTTGCACCAAACTTTTGGAATGTTTCCATTTTGGCCAAAAGCACTGTTTGGAGGAGACAAGCTGCGTTGCTAAGGTGCAGGGATGGTGGAGAGGCTGGCCCAAGTCCCTGCTCCCTTCCTTCAGGTCCCAGCTTTCCTTCCCAGATTTCTCCTGACTAATTAGGGCAGGGACTGGAACTAGGGTCAGGGTTAGTGGTTTACTTCTTCTGTAGAACAGAGGAAACCCAACAACGCTAACTGGAAATAAAAACGTAAGATTCAATGAATGAAGTGATAATTCATCTGAGAATTGTCCTTTTGTGCTCATTCCCTCTGAAATTTATTATATTAGCATGCCTTCACCCCTTCCCTTCAACACCCCTTGCTGTATGGGAACTTACTGTTCGTGTGTTTGGGCAGCACAAAAGCCTTTACAGGGCAATGACTCCCACTCTCCAGTGCCCCCTTTACTCCTCTGAGCAAAGCCTGCTGGCCTGTGGGATCTGCTGCTGTTCTCCAGGAAATATTTGCTGGATGTTTTGAGTTTTTGTTTGCTCAAAAAGTTCTTGAGCGAGTTGGCTTTGGTGAGGTGTGAGGCTTGGAGTGCCTGACAGCTCATCAAGGGCTGGTCTGAGGCACACTGCTTTCTGTGTGTCTTTGGTGACACAGGATGTCCTTGGCCTGCTTTGGGCTGCAGAGGTCTCTGTGGAAAAGGAGATGTAGTGGTGGAGTACTGATGGCAGGAGGAAAAAAGTACTGCATTGTTGATATGCTTTATCAAGTAAAACTTCACTGCAGAAAAAGGAAGGGTTTGGAAGTTGCCTGACTTGACTGATTTATTCTTATTGTATTATGAGGCCTAAGGCTGTGCCTGTAAACACTTTCTTGTATCCACCAGAGATGCTGCCAGCACCACCTTCTGTAGCTAATTAGTTCTCAGTAATGCACCTACAGTCTTACACATCCAGCAGCCACCTTGAGCTTCAGTAGCCCATTGACCTTTAAACCACTTGTTTCTGGGTGATGTTCAGATTTCTTTGGTCGTGTGAACATGTGCAGCCTTTCAGCAAGTTTCTGGGGCTCGGGGTCTCTCCCCTGGAGAGCTATGGCTCTGGCATGGAGCATCCTCCAATTTTGTACAGACTCATCTCTCCTCTTTGTGCTGTTTCCAGATCTCTGCTTTGTTCTCTGGACTGCTGTTTTGCCCTGTCTGGGACTGTGTGATGAATGGTGAAAGCAAGAAATGTGGATATTTTGCAAAGGCACTTTCAAACTATGTGTGCGCTGTACTCGTGGGCACAGCTTGTGATGGATGCACAACTACAGGGGAAAGCAAATGCAGCTTTATAAACTTGGCTTCATTTTCTTCCTGCCACTTGACAGGCTCATCCAGGGGAGTGTGTCCACCTCCTTTCTCTTCCTCCTATATCCTGATTTCTGGTAGTGGTTTCTCTTTTAACAGCTTGAAGGCCTTTTTTCCTCTCATCTCCTCTGAGGATTGATTGTCCTTTGCCTGCTCCTCTTCCCTGGAGTTTTGCCATTACTGAGTGGAGGGCTGCAGGCCAGAAGATCCTTTAGGGCTGAGACAGGAGGGCAGAAGCTTTTGACAACTGCTGTTGCTGCCTAAAGTCTTTAATGACTGGGCTACCTGCACCTGCCATGTACCTTTGCACAGATCCTGGGGCCTGGATTAACTCCTGTGCCCATGCTGCTCACATCATGACAGCAGTGGAATGGGCAGGGTGACATTTAATATCAACAGCCTAGGGGATTTCTTCTGCAGACTTTGTAGCTTAAGGTTTTGTAAGTGTCTTTTTCTTACTCACACACTCCTGATCTAATTTACGTCAAATTTAATGTCCTTAACTGCCAGATAAGCTAAAAAAACATTAGGAGTAGTCCTTGTTGGTGGGAATCCTAAAGATCCTGTCTCCATGGAGAGTGGTTGGTTGGGAATATTTGCAAGCTATAAAGCCAGGGAGGGTAACAAAGGATGATGAATGAAAACTTGGATCTGTGGACATGTTGATGCATACAATCACAGTATGCAGCTTGTGCAAGCTTTTTCCAGGAGAGGAAAAAAAGAAGCAAGCATCTGTAATGATGTTTGGAAAGTGAAATTGAGCATAAATTACCATCTTGAGTTAGAAGTACTCAGGAAAGGTAAACCTGTGCTTCAGAGCAGACAGCTATGGGTAAGGCATTGCTTATGGCATGTGGTCATGTACCAAAATTGTTATTCTGAGTCGAAATGCTGTGTCCTTCTGAGTCCCTGTTCCAGCCTTTCCAACCCTGTGTGTACATAAGGACTGACCAGAGTTTGGAGGTGAGCTTGTGGTGGCAAAAGATACCCAACTTTAAACAGCTATGATGCATGGGAGCACATAAAATACAACTAAAATGAGCAGCCCTGTAATAACAGAAACTTCAACAGGGTAGTAAAAATAATGATATAGGAAAATTGTAAGATGGCTCGATGACTGAACAATCCAATACTGGGACTAGTGCAGAAAACTATTTACTTTTTGTGTTTGTGCACTCCTTCATCTGATATTCACATCTCAGAGAAAAACAGGAGGACAAAGTCTTGTCAGAGATCTTGGGAGGCTGTTTGGGAATGGGTCTTGAGAATTTCCATGGCATTAACATAAATTTCCTCACAGGAAGTGTAAGGAAAGCACGATTTTTTGGTAAAAGAATTGAAAGAATACCTGACCTTTTCAAAATGGAAGTGATTCTATGTGAGTCAAGGCCAGTGTGATGGGCTGTGCCTCTGAGGGAAGCACAGCCATCTCTGGGTTGTTTTTGTTTTGTTTGTTAAGCCAGTCTCTCATGTGATACTTTCTGGAAGCTGCCAAATCCTCTCAAATCTTGGGTGGCCTGGGCCTGGAACAATAAGTGGTCTGGTTTCCCATATTTTTGCAGTATGTAACCACCAATATATTTTTATTCCTGATTAAATTTGGACAGCATTTATAGAAATTACCCTTCTCCTTGGAGAGAATGAATCAAAATGCTTTTTACTAATCCTTATGAGCACATGAAGTTGAAGTTCATGAGACAGAGCTTGTACTGCAGGAATTTCCTAATCAATCACAACTAATCTGGATGTTAAGATGAAACAGCAATCGGGAAATTGGTCACTGTGTCAAAAAGCTTGAGCTAAATATTTTTCTGGATATTTCTCTGTGCTTCTTCACACATCCTTAATGGCTGCCAAGAGACCATAATAGTAAACAATGAATGAATAACATAATTTCGGGAGCTAACGTTTCTTCCGTTGGAGTTTTTATTTATAGATTTGCTGAATATCACAGGAATGTATTTCAGAAAAATTATTTTTTGGCTTTTTTTTTAGTTAAATGTTATCAAAGGGGTTCTGAGAGCAGTAGTTGCACATTATTGGGGCATTCATTTCTATTTCTGGTACTTTATCATAAAGTCCAGTAGAGAATTAGA
>VZTN01013902.1:556637-659462 GCA_013400515.1 Erpornis zantholeuca | reverse complement strand
TGTCTAGTCTCTGTTTCTGGGTAGCCATTTAAGGCATCACATGAAACCTGGTTGGAATTTTTTTCCCCTTCCAATTAAGTAATGAACTCCAGGACAGTTCTGAAATGTTGGATTTCCCAAGAGACAGGCGCTTGGGACTTTGACCACCCCGGGGAGCTGCTTGAATAGAATTTTGCTTGCTTGTAATGTTGTGCAAACACTATTTAGAGTTCAGTGTGCCTCTGGCACAGGTGGGGATGGAGCTGCTCACATCCCCTGGGAGGGAGAGGAGCACTTTCCCTGCAGGGTTGGATTTCCCAACAGCTCCTCATGGCTTCAGGCAGATGCCGAGTGGGATTCGGCTGCGGAGCAAACTGAGGAGTAATCCCTGCTTATGTGGGCTGAGGGGAGCCAGCAAATCCCCTCCCTGTGATTTTTATGAGTTCCTGACATCCTGCTGGAGGCAGGACGACAATAGTTTGAAATATGGAGCTATACATTCCAGCGTGTGCAGCTATCCCACTGCCTGCTTGTGCAGGCAGCAGCTCAGAGGTTTGATAGTGTGGCTCAGAGTCTGTCAGAAGTGGGGTTAGCATCTCCCTGAAGGATGCTGAATTTGTCCACGAGCTAATCAGAGATGGACCAGGCAGGGACTTAAGCAAACTGTTTCTCTGATATTTGATTTGCATGCATCTGTGTATGAACACCCTTAGTGATTTTGAGGAAGCGTTCAATTGTATTTAACTGCTCAGAAGCCAAATTAAATAAGACGAGTGTCATTTTTTTTCCCCAATCAAATTATAAATATTTAAGACTTTTTTTAGACACTAAAAGCCAGCAACTAAATGCAGGAGTCTATTTCTGACCCATTATCAATTTAAAGCCTTTTTAAAAGCGAAGGACACTTCTTAGAAAACCTATCAACTGTGGCTTTTATCTTCTTTGCTTGTGGTGTCATAGTGTGCTAAATTCCAGAAAAAGTCAAACTCGTGATACTTCTTTTAATGAATCCAAACAATAGCTATTAGCTAGGTCATTAACATGCATTCTGACACATTCTGACACTCAGAAGCAGCTCTGACTCAAGGCATATGTATGTTTATCCTGATGGTTATAATATCATGTGTGGTAGATGCTGGCAAGGACATCCCTTTCCTTTACCCAAAAGCATTTAGCAGTGGTGAAAAGACTTTTGTCAAGGCAGGCATAATTTCTTCCATATTCCTGCTTTCAAAAAAGTTCATTGATTATTTTTTTATTTGTGAATGTTGTCTTTGTGGCTGAAAATAATAGAGATGTTAACCACGAGCCACTGGTGACTGGTTTATGTCATCAGTATCTAAACTTGCAGCTCTGGGAATTGCTCCTGATGACTTGTGAGAGTGAGTGCTAGAAGTGAGATGAGTGTGGTAATGCTGCTACCTTAATAAAGGGCAGCATATGATAATCTAGAGGGTTTCATGGAAGAATAAGTTGTTTCCTTTACAATGAATCCTCAACCAAGCATTCTCAAAGATGTTTTTTCAATCTCTAACAGGGAAAAAAATGCAACCTTTCAAAGACTGCTTCTTTTTTTTTGAGCTTTGTATCCTGAGACTCTTACCAAGCCAGCTCTGAGACCTGTTTTGAGAGGGATATGTGTCACAGACATACCCACGTTAATTTTTTGTGGTTCACATAAACCAGGAGCTAATCACATAAATCAGGAGCTCAATGCCTATGAACACCCACAGAAAACTGTGGCCTGCTTGCATTTAGGTTCCCATTGCTATTGCTGAAGAAGATAAGCAGTGATTCCTCACAGACATTTTTCAAGGTATCTGGAAGTGTTTCTTGTTTCCATTGTTACCAATGTAAAAAATACAGGAGCCTTGCAGCCTTTCCTGATGATCTAGGGCTTGTCTGAGGAGATTGTCTTGCAAAAGAAGAATTCCAGACAGCCAGTTGGGAGCATAAGTATTGCATTTCCATTCCTCTAGAAACAGAATTGGAGCAAGGTCATTAAAATCACTTTTAAAAAGCATTTCAAATATAAATTCAAAGGGCTGAATGGGAACAGGATGGAATTACTCCCCCAGCATTGTATGTTTTTAATTGATGCTTCATGCATCTAGCACTTGGTGCTCAATTGCTGTGAAATATTCTTGGAGGGACAGGAGAATGTTTGATTTTGTGACATTCATCTGTCTCAAAGAACAGGAAAAAGACAGGATATTTGCACTTTATCTGCAAATATTAATACACTGGAAGTTACACTAAAGTCCAGGGGTTAAGAGCTTGCCACAGAAGGGCAAAGAATGACACATATGTCATTTCAGTAAAGGAAGGGAGAAATAGAGATTGAAGCCATTCAGAAGATCAGATATTTAATCAGTATTTGATGAGCACTGACCACGAGAGAGCTGGAAGGTCATAAAGTATTTCTTCAAGTAAGTGTGAGAGAATTTAACGTAGGGGAATTTAATTCTAATACTTTCAGTTTCACTGGCTGACCAAAGGGCAGGCCAAAGTAGGTTTGATATAATGTGCAAAAGCTATGTCCTCCATAAACCTCAATTTTACCATAACCCATGGGCACATCACTTGCACAGCAAAGGCCACAGGGATTGAATCCCTTGGAAGCAAAGTCATTTAGGAGTGCAGAGGAGCTGCAGCCTGGAACTGTGAGAAACATGTGAGCTGTTACTCCTGTTTTTTGTATTCATCTGTTACCTCATCATGTGCTATGGCAGGGATGTAGCTTACAGAGACAAACAGCAGAGCTGTCTGCAGTTCACACCCCAGCTGCCCTCTGAGAAATCCTGTCATGCTGCTTCATCAAAGCTAACAATTGAGGCAGCCTGGGTGATGCCAGAATGGTTTTTGCCTTTTTTTTATACCCCTCTCACACACTCTTTTATAGTTTGATGTGTTCTCAGTGCTTTTAGCCCCACACTTGTACCTTCCCAAGGCTGAGAACTCAGCTCAGCCCCACGGCACCGTTAAACCAGGAGAGCAAACATCCTGGGAGCCCCAGACACCAAGGGCCTCTCCAGAACACATTTTGGAACCTCAGCCAGGCCCAACCAGGGGGAAGGTTCCTCACAACGAGGGCTTCACTCCAGCCTCTCACTGGGGAACCCTTGATAAATATGTTCATTTTGCAAAGCCTAGAATTGTGTATATTTTGGGGCATTCCACCTGGACCAAGTGCTGCACCCAAGGATCCTGAAATAAATACCGAGGCAAAAACCCCTTTTCCCCATAAATCGTGTTTTGGTCTGAATTTTAAGACCAGGGAAAGGCACCATGGGGATGTTGGAGGACAAGCAGCACAGAATGAAATGTAATGTAAAAATATATGGCATGGAGGCTTCTGTCCTGCTTTTTTTTTTAAATTAGGACCTAATTTCTTTTATTTAAATAAAGTTGTTGCAGGAAATTGCTTGTGAGGGGACATAACCCAGAGCATTTCATGGGAAGCTGGGTATGTCTAGATTTGGAGAGGAGCAAAAGTAATGCTGAATAGTTGGCAAACCCCCACTATCCCTCTGTTTCCATGTGAGAGAGGACAGGGAAAGACATTCCACTATGTCCACCATTACACTGAGTGATTCATCTTTGGAGAAACTCCCTTGGGGGTTCATACTTCCCTAGGATTGCTGGCATGGAGTCCTGGATTTGGCACCTGGAGCTCCCACCAGTGCCTTCCACACCCTGCTGCTGTGACACGAGCAGAGGGACCAGCCCATGGGAACTTGAACCCTGACTGAGATGGCTTGGTGATGTTGCAATAGGGGTAATTGTAGTTTCAGTGGGGCCCCTCAGCTTTGGAACACGATGTCTTGGCAGTGTCTGCTGAGTGTTAGGGACCTGGTCCATTCCCATATCCCATCCCCAAATGATGTGTGTGGTATTACAGAATGCATATTGCTAGTATTTCTTTGTTTGCTTCCTCTTCTGCTTCTAATAATTTCTTTTGAGGTGTAGATATTGCAGCTCCTCTTCCCTCCATTGGGTACAAACCCAAGGGCAGACAGAGGTTTAGGCTTAGCAGAATGCTTGGCACTGCTGTTGAGGTTCTGTCTGCTGTGCCTGTTCCTCCCTATAGATTTGTTGCCTTTGGCAATGACAGAGATTTGGTTTTTCCAAGGAGGTGGCAAAGGCTAGTGCTGTCCAGAGGGCACTGTGTGGCTGGCAGATTGAGGGAGGGATGCACTCTGATGTGTAGCCCTTTCCACAAATCCCTGTGTGACCCTGGCACAGCCACCTGCTCCTCTAGTTGGCTCCCAGCTGTGGCTCACACAAGTCGAGAGGGTGAGATCAGCAGGGCACTGTCCTAAAAATGTTGTTCACTGGGGCAGGCAGTGCTTGCCCAGCATGTGAGTGTTCAGAGAGAGGCACAGAGCTGCTGAGCTGGGCCAGCACAGCTCTGCCCTCGGTGTGTGAGAGCAGAGACTGGGTGCTCTTGCCCCTTCCCTGTCGTGGTTTGTTTGTTCCCTGACAGTTCCTGGCTTGGCTTTCTTGCTCCTTCAGTGTCCCATGTCCTGAAAAGATGCAATGAGGCTTCTTTCTGCTTTTTTCAAGGTTGTTTATTTTTCTCTTATCGAAAGCTCCGAGGCACAGCCAGGGCTGTGACCTCCAGGAACACAAGTGCAGAAAGGCAATGGCAGCTCACAGCAGCAACCTTTTATATCTAATATTGACCATTAAGGAAACTCTATGTACTTTGTTTTGTTCTCAACACCAACGAGTGTCAGTTTCATTGACATGTCCCTTCCACACTCAGTTCCCTCCACCAACCAGCAAACCACAGGAACTGGTGTGAGAGAAGAAAGGAAGAGGAGACCGACACCCAAAAAATCTCCATCTTGTCTCTATATAATACGCAGAGCAAGATCCTAAAACTACAACTCAGTTATCTGTGGTACACTAAACAAAAATCTCTTCACTTCTCTGGTGCATTCAGGCTCTCCCAAAAGTGAAGGGAGTTTCTCCAAAAACCTAGGTCGCTGGCTAGGCCATTTTTGAGGAGCTCTGGGGACTAAAAGGAATTCCCAGAGGAGCAGGAGAAGTTTTCAGGCTTCCCTGGACTCCAACACTTCCCCTGCTGTCTGCCTTCTTCTTCCTAGTGCTGTCTCTGCTGAGATGCACCATGCTGATATACAGGGTGAGGTGAATGTCTGAACACCTCTGTGGATCTAAGCTGGCTCTGCTGGATCTCTTCAGTACCTTGTTTTCAAACAAGGGAGCAGTACTCTTTGCTTCCTATTGTTCTGTATTTTACCTGCATTGGCACAGAAATGCGATGCTGGACAGAAAGAATTTAGGTTCTCTCTGTGGCTGTGCAGTGGGGCCTGGACTGGTTAGAGCTTCTTGAAGCTGGAGGAGAGATGCAAGGACATACATGACAATAAAATATAGCCCGAGCTGGCTGTAAATTGATGACTCTATTCACACTGTTCACCTCAGGCAGGGGTAAAACGTGGACTGCAATAAATTCAGTGTTTGAAGCAAATACTGAATCAGGTATTCTTGCCAGCAGCTACATCTACTTAATTTTGTTGAGCAAGCACAGCCTCCAGCTGCTTGAGGTGCCTTTTTCTCTCCATGGCTTGCCATCCTTAGGGACATGGCCAGGGACAAAGCAGTTGCAAGTGTTGAGCTCTGTTACAGCAGACAGAACTGCACACAGGAGACCTAAATGAAGATCACAAGGGTTTGCAAACTTGAACATGTGTGGGACTTAAGCTGGCTTTGCCCACGAAAGTTGTGTTTTTCATTTGGGTCCAAGTTAATGACCTTGCCCTAACCTCTGCTCGCTGCCTGAGCCAAGCTGCTGAAGCTGAATAGTTCATTAGCATCAGAGCACGAAGGGGCCTGGTTCTCACATTGCTGTGACAATAGGAGATGTCAGAGGGTATTGATTTGATTAGGCTGGTACTTGGTGTAGCCTGGTCTAAGTGAGAGGAGAATCAAGGCCAAGGAATATGCCTCCACCCCCAAAATGCCTGGACTGGCAGCTGCCTAATTTGTAAGCCAGTTGCAAAAGTAGGTGATGGCACCATCTCTTCTGCCTGGAAAACAATACCCAAAATAAAGCCAAATTTACGAAGGGAGGAGTGTGTGCTGTGCAATTGTTTGGGAAAAATGCAGTGATTTTTCTCAAAATGAGGCAAACAGAGAAAGCGTGCAAGTTTCTGAGCGCTGCTGCTCATGTTGTGTGTGTTTCTTTGTGACTGGCAGTGGAAAACTGAGGTGTTTGGAAAATGATACACATCTGCTGTTCATAGTTTGTACTCTGTGTGAGACGTGGGCATCTTCTTCAAAAAAAGGGTAGAGTTCCCTTACCATGTGTTTACCTGCAGAAGAAGCATATAGAAGTCCCACTTTCAGAAGCAGTGCAGGAAATCTCTTTTTTTTACTTTTCTACAAGTGAGTGAAGGTGCTGTGAAGTCTCTGTTCTTTGGGGGGCACTGTGTACTAATAGCTAGGCTTAGTTTTGCAGTGGAAAAATGCAGGTATTCTGTTCTCTTTGGAATATGGGCCCCTATGTTTGTTTGTTTTGCTTTTAGAAAGGTAAAGTCACTGAGTCCGTGCTTAATTCTTTCTTCTTGTGGGTAAAATATCCTTTTCCAGCAGATTTTTGGATGTCTTTTTAGTTTTGATCTTTTTTAGTATGTAAATGTGCTTTGCATATATTTAGTTGTCTAAACTCAGAGAAATAAACCACCTCACCCAGCAGAAATGTGTAGATATACCACACCAAAGTGAGTGGCAAAGAGGCATAATTACATGCCAACTTTTTAATTAGTTTAATACAGGCTGAGGAAGTGCTGCTCATGGAAACACTTGACTAAATCCTACTCTCAGGGTGCTAGGCAAGTCTCTCTTCCCTGTATCCTGGGGACCTTTCTCTCCCAATACCTTCAGGAAAGATGAAAACTGGTGCCATCTTCTGCCCTGCATTCCTTGCTTGGTTTTTGTGGACTAATACACGACAGAATTTTTGATTCCCGCACCTTAAACAGGATGCATTGCTTTTTCACTGCCTGCTTTTGTTGTTAGCACTCTGAGGAATCATTTTGCTTTTCAGGCAGAAACAGAGCACAGCCCTTGCCATCCATGGAGGGAGATTTGGGGCACTTGGAGTGAGAGGCTTTGTGCCCTGGGTACAGCTCCTCTGGAGGTGCTAAAAATCCCTGATGGGAATAGCTCATTGCATGGCTCTGGCTCTTCTACTGGATATAAATGAGTCCTAGGCAGACTAAGGCTGGAATTTGTGTTAGGAAGTGCACTCTTCTCACTACTTCCATTCTAGTCCTTGTTTCTGTGTCTAAGCAGCCCTAGGTATTTTTCATTTTCAGCTGACTGACATGGTACTGCACCAGCCCCGCGTTTGAAGAGATACTCGTATTTCTCTGCTCTCTTTTGTGGTAGCTTTTACACCCTCTTTGAGCCTGCTGGTGGCTTTGAAGTCCTATGGATTGTGCTGTTTCAGGCCAAAAGATATTGCTTGAGGGCAGTGTGTGTAAAATTTTCCTAAAAAGCTACCTCTGCCTGTCTAACACAGAAGCAGCTTGTCTGTGCCCAGGAGCTAATTATGAGGATGATCAAATCTGCTCCGTGGTGTGTGGGCTTCTCCCTCATGCCCTCAGCAGCAATCCCCCAGACAGAGCTGCCAGCTGGGTGGCTCTGGCTCACAAATCTCAGCTTACTCACCTTGGTGTCAGAGGGCCACAGCTGGGAGCTCCAGCACCTGAGCCTCTGTGTGCGAGGTGGGGCTGGTTCCAGATGAGCTGTGGAAACGGCGCAGCCATGGCATCATTTAGGGATCGTCTGCTGGGGCGGGGGAAACCCACACTGTGCTCTCTTTATGCTGGGAGGAGGCATGAGAGCATGCAGAGCCCCTGGAGGGAGAGGGGAGGTGTGATCCAGCCCAGGGTGCACGGCACATTTCCTGCCTCTTGCTCCTCAAAGCAGGAGAAAAAGCAAAGTCTGATGGAGAGCCTCGGTGTAAGCTGGTGAAGCATCTCCTCAGCTGCTCCCAGTGCTGACTTTTCTGGGGGTATTCTTCTCATCCAACCTGATGCCTTAGGTTTTAACTTTTGTATTTTTCAAATCCTGTACTGCTAGTACAAGAACTGTAAACCTTCATCTTGGGAAGAGAAGAGCAAGCTTAGGAGAAATCACATCATTAGCTATGTTCTGGTTAGTGAATTTATATTGATATAAAAGTGTGAAGCACTCGTGACTTGTCATCCATTTTAAAATCCCTGGAAGCAGGACCCTTTGGAGCCCAAAGTGTGCACCTGAAGACCTTTCAAATAAATAACACCTTTATTCCTGTCTAATCTCTGTTTCTAAGTAGCCATTTAAGGCATCAAACCCAGTTCCTGAGCTAATTGTGTCCCCTGGGGGCGAGGGGAGGCTTAACCCTCCTTCCTTCCATCCAAGGAAGTGATGCAGGTGTCACCTACACTGGTTTGTGCAACAAGGCTTCCTACGAGACCTGGTTAGCCTGGACAGCTTGTGTAATCTCACAAAAGCTCCCCTCATCTTTGGCTGTGAAGTTCCACTTAGCACTTTTATTCTGGAAGGGCTGAAAGCGAAGGATGGTGCAGTTGTGCCTGCTATTGCAGGGGCTGAATGCTCCAGCACACAGTGAGGAGCAAGAGAAGTTTGTTTAGTGTTGGCAGGGCAGGGTGTTCTATCTCTTCTCTCAAGACACAGCTCTCTTTCTATGTTTACAGGGTAGGACCAAGGCTCTGCCCCAGCCATGTTACCCTCCAGGGATATCCTTTGTCACTGGAAATGTTAAAACTCCTCACCGTCCCTGTTGTGCTCACAGAGGATGGCAGAGGTTTTACAGTGGATTTTTGCACTGCAGAGGTGTAAAGGGACCCCAGAGCTGTGGCATAAGAGCGATGCTGGCTGGGTCTGAGGGCATTTGCTGGGGTGAGAGCTGCGTTCAGCTGAGGCTGTGCCTGCAGTGTGAGGGTGCTGCCCCTTGGGGCTGACAGGGTTAAAACCTTTTGGGTGTGTGACCCACGCCAGTCCAGCGCGTCACACCTTTGTGACTGGCACCAGGATGGCAAACAAAGACCTTTCTTGTCGCCAGGGCTCAGTGGCACAGCTGCATTCCCCTGGAGCAGGGGGAAGCCTGCCCCTCTGTGTCAGCCTCTGAGCTGGGGAGTGGGGCTGGTTGCTCCCAGGGTGTTGGAACCCTGGAAGCTGAGAATTTTAAATTCTCTGTGCTGAAGGGCACTGATCCACAAGAAAGCACTAAATTTGAGCTGAGGCCTTGGGATAGGCTTCCAAAATTGTGTGATAACATTAAAATCATGTGTGTGTAGTTTGAATAGAAGGTGCGGTGTCACAGGGTGAAAAATTGGAGATTTAGGGTTTTGAAATATAGTAATACATGTAATTATACATACGTCAAAATGCAGTTGGTTAGATACTTCTTTTTCACTTTCTTCTGCCTTCTTCTTTATGGGTTTAGATGGTGTCTTGTAATTGGGTAAGAAAAAATCTGCCCTACTGAACTTAGGGGTTTGAGTATTGAGTTAGAAATAGAAATAATTTAGGTGTCAACTCATTATTGGACAAATTGTCCTTGAAAAATCTTTGTAGAGGTAGAGAAATGCCATTATAGTCTTGTTTCACCTTGTTAGCAGAGCTCACAGCTCCTAAGGCTGTAACATAGAGAAGAACTAATAAACAACTGAGTTGGAACAAGAAAAATTTACATCTCCTGTGTTCAATCCCAGCTCATGGGAAGTGAGGGTGAGAGGCTGGAAAAGAAACCAAAACCCTGACACCAGTGCAGCCCTCACTGCTGTGATTCTTCGAAGCAGAGCTTTGGTCTCCCAACCTCAATGTGGAATTTCTGTCTTTATGCTGCATTTCTGTCTTTATGCTGTGAGCATTAGGTGACTGTGACCCTACTGCAAGCTGTGGTGACAACAAATAAAATGACACTTCTGGGGGGGAGAGGCAAAAGCAGATTCAGATGGGAAGAATGGCTGCCCCCGTGGTTTATTTGATGCTCTACGTGCACCTTGCTGTGCTGTGGGAGTGTGCAGGGGTTGGGGTGGCTCGGGGTGTGTCTCTGGAATGGCAGCTGAAGACATTGCAGGGACAGTGGTAGGGCACTCAGTGCTGCTCAGCAGTGATCACCTGCACCACGTCAAATAAAGAGAAGTAAAATCATTTCGGGAAGCTCGACAATAACAACGACTTCATTTTGGAAAGCAAAATATTGCCCTTCCATCAATACCCTTAAAGGCATTTTCCAGGCAGGGATCACAGCTCTGGTGTGGCAGCTGCTTTGGGAAGAAGGCACTGGGAGGGAGGGCTGGACCAGCAATAACCCAGGTGGCCACCACTGCCTGCTGAGCCTCGAGGGCTTTGTGGTGCCAAAGGCAAGTGGTTATGGGTTTAGATGGACAGCAGCCAGGCCTGCCCCCCCAGGAGGATGATTTATACTGCACTTCCTAGGCCACAGATTTACCTTTAGACTGTACACTTTGTAGGAAAAATTGTTAAACCTGAGAGAGCCCCAGTCCCGACAAAGATTTCACTGCTACCATGATTCTTCTGAGGGAGAGACTGCAGGCTGAGGGCTCCAAGAATGCACTAACAACCCAAAATGTCTAAGTGCTTTGACCCTTATCACAAGCAGTCCCACCAGTGCCCTGAGTTATCAAGCTGGAGAGCTTAGCAATGAGCACTTGCAGGGCCCTTCCTTGCTGTGATAAGGTATCAATATTAAAATTGCACTTGATTTAGGGGTTTCATTCCTGCATATGCTATTTTTCTTTTCGTCTGTCTTACATGTGTAACCATAACCCAGGATTTGGGTTATTCAAGTCCCAGAAATATTTCCTGCTCTGTGCTGTGACACAGAGGGTCTCTCTTTGTTAAAGTAGAGGGGAGGGAGTGGACTAAAATTTAACTCTGTGTTCTTCAAAGCTCCGGTTTCCAAGTGATGCCAGAATGATTTTTGGCTTTTTCTTTCATACCCCTCTCACACACTCTTTTATAGTTTGATGTATTCTCAGTGCTTTTAGCCCCACACTTGTACCTTCCCAAGGCTGAGAACTCAGCTCAGCCCCACTGTATCATTAAACCAAGAAACCAAACAGTCTAGAAGCCCCAGACATCAAATTCCTCTCCAAGACTTATTTCTGTAAACTAAAATAAGCCCATCCAGGAAGAAAGTTCCTCAGAAAATGAAGTTCACTCGAGCCTCTCATTGGGGAATCTTTGATAAATATGTTAATTGTGCAAGGCCTATAATTGTGTGTATTTCAGTGTGACAGGGTGCATGCATTTTCAAGGCATTCCACCTGGACCAAGTGCTGCACCCAAGGATCCTGAAATAAATACCAAGGTAAAAACCCCTTTCCCCCATAAACCATGATTTAGTTTTAATTTTAAGACCAGAGAAAAGCAACACCAGTAGTATCTCCAGGAAAACTGTGGTATCTGTGACACTGTGTTCACTTCAAAGCTTCAAGTGGTGGAATTCTAAAGTTCCTCTTGGTGAAATTCAGCTGAGCAAGAAGGATTCAAACTTTTCTTTTCATGATGGAATTCCCTCAAAGCAAAATTGTATTTTTTTTCCCAGAATTTTAATGGAAAGGTAACTTGGAACACAGAGTTTCGGATACTTTGGCAAGAGAATATCAAACTTATGGTTAGGGGAAAAAAAAGAAGCTATAATAGCACAACAACCTCCAGTTGCTTTCAGCTATAGGCAGTGGACACTGAGATTGCAGGAGCTGGTGGCCATGCTGGAGTGAGAACATGAGGGTACTTCTAACATCCAATTTTCTGTTCTGACAGCCCACATCCCTTCATCCTCCTTCATTCTTAGCCTGGATTCTTCAGTATTTCCCATCCTAAAACTCCAGGGAATGCTAAAATCTAATAGAGATTTGTAATTTCTTCCTAAATAATGGTGCTGCCTCATTTTATTTGGTCATGGATACATGGGCTAATAATTTCTGTAGTTAATGGAATGGCTGAGAACAAGGATTTTGTTCTCTCTTGTCCAGTAAATTCTGAGAAACAAAGTTACATTTTATGCTGTAGGTATTTCTTTTAAATATTAAAAGCCATCCTAGCCACATCATGGCAGCTGTCTGGCATTAGAAGAACTTTCCAAAGGGTTGTTAAAACGAAGGAAAAAAGTGCCTTCCATAAACAAACACCACTTTTTGCTTCCTATAATAAAGCTGTGAAATTTAAAGTGGCACTAGCATAATTATGATTTCTGCATTTCTCTCTTTGAATATTTTATGCTATAAAGATTAGTTTGCTGTCTGTGGACTGGATCCTTCTTGTATTTCACATGTGACTAAATCTGTGGGGCCCAAAAAAAAGGACCCAGAAAGGCATTAAAGTACTTTTAGCCCATTCAGCTGCAAAGTCATCTTACACATAGTTTCCCCCTAACTGGCTTTGTGTATGTTATTGTCAAATAGGAATCTGCAGAACATCTCCTGGTCTGGAATCTTGTTCCATCAGAGCAGTCAGCTGTTCTCTCCTGCAGCCTTTCTTAGTGCCTGGTACGTGTGCCTGTTGGGATCTCTGTGCTGTTTTCTAGGCAGTAATTTTCATCTTTATTTTCACACTTTATAATTTAATGTACTTTGTGTGTTCCACTCTTTATCTATTTGTTCATTTTTTTGACTGCATAATTTGCAAAGTTATCAACAGTGCACAATCACTAAAGAAAAACAAAGATAAAAACTAGTCTAAGTTTACTTTATTGATAATATTCAAAGACAGAGAAAATATTGGTCATATTTAGTAGATGTAGGGCTAATGTCATAGTAAATGAACCAGGTTTAATGTCTAGATGAATAGCTGTAGAACTGTGAACTAAACCCATGAATCCAGCTAGCCCAGCTTGCCAAGGATCATCATCAAAGTTTTGAATCTCTTTAAAAGTTATTTTATTCTCTCTGTAACTTCTATCGTACTATTTGAAATGGAATCAGGCTGTGATGCCTGCCAACTCATCTTTCATGTGCCTTTCCCACTGGTGTCTCTCTCTCTCTTTCTGCAGAATCAAGCTTGCACAGCAGAGTGTTTCTGTTGCCTTTTACATGTGGTCCTCGTTAAAAAAAAAAAAAATACAATGAAGTTTAGCCGTGGTGAAATTATTTATTAAAAAAAAAAACCTGGTGCAAAAAGTAAATATGTTTACCGTGTCTCTTTCCATTCAGTGCATTTCCTTCTCCTAAGCTCCGTTTGTGTTCAACAAGACAGCCTCCTTCTCCAAGATTAACATTTCTTATGATTGTTCCTGACAGAGGATTTACTTTCAGAGGCCCTGCTAAGGATAACCAAAAAAGGGCATGCAGCAAGACAGTTTTGGCAGCTCGCACGGATTTTCGGAGCTTTTTAGGTCTTGGTTTTCTGATGAGTGGCTTCCTGAGCATGCCTAGGGAATGACAGGCATCTCTGCAGGCAGGCTGAACCCACCTTGGCTTGAGCCATTGGCTGCCTCTCGGAATAAATTGAGGACAATGCATTCCGCCGCCTGCCAATTGTAAACATAAGGGATATGTATCCACTTAGCATCGACTTTTTGGGAGGGGCCAAGGAAAAAAAAAAAAAAAGCCGTGCTTTTATTGAATAGGGCTGTGCGTGAGGCTCGCTGGTTTGTGTGTGTGTGTGTGTGTGAGCCTTTCTCGCCGCGCTCCTGCCCCAGCAGTTATTGATTTCCTTCCCACTTTAGCCGAGAAACTTTGCAGCCGGAGGTAAGGGCTTACGGGGATGTGTTTGTTTGGGAGCGAAACCGCGTCTGGCCGCGCAGAGGGAGCAGCACACGGAGCAGGATGAGCTGTCGGGAGATTATTTTTGCTCTCCTCCTCTCTCTTTCTCTCTCTGTGCCCCCCCCCCAACACCCACACCTTTTCCAGGTGGTGAGCTAAGGGAGATCTCCGGGGGGGGATGCATGTTTGCTCAACCCACTGCACCTCTGTGCTGCTCCCACCACTCCACTCCTCATCCTTTGGAGGGCTTGTTAGTGGAGCAATAACTTATCTACCCTTCCTTTCCTTTTATTCCCTCCTCCACCCCCCCCCTTTTTTTTTTCTCTTTTTAAATGCATTGCGATGAGAAAGTTTTTAGTGCCTTAAGGTCTGGTGAATTGCTGTTAATTTTGCAACTTAATACGTGGACTTTGGGGGCAGCCTCCAGGAGTAACTGATACAGATACAGTAAAGCTCTGGTTCATGTAAGTGATCTGATGGTTGCTGAAGCAGATGTCCCTTCGTGGCAGCCTTTCACAGGAGTACTGTTGACAATAGATGGCATCAGTTTTTTGTTTTCAGCCCTCAACATGCTCAGCAGCGCATTGCCGGGATGTTTCTCGTGAAAGTCGCCTTTCCTGTTAAAAGAGAGGCTTAAAAAAAAAATGCTCTTGGGTGGGACTGGAGCTCTTAAAAGTCTTGAAAGCGTGTGTTTGTCGGAGTGCTGCTGGGGAGAGCTGGCTGGCAGGCTCCCCTTCCCAGCTCCTGTGACACGGTGGGGCAGTGGGAAAGCCTCTCCGGGGCTGGCTGCTGAGAGCACGACATCCTGCATCGCCGGGAATTTCTCAGGGAAAGGGCTGGGAAAACGAAGGGAGGGAGGAAGTTAGCTGCAGATGAATACTTGGTAGCTGCAGACACTGACCTGAGCTGCTAATCTCTGGCCAGACCTGCAGGGATAGGATGGATTTGTCTCATATGTCATGTGTTGTTTGGAAGAATGAAAACATAACTGTTTTAAAATGGGTTTTTTCAGGAGTGTTTGTTTTCGGAGGAGAATCTCTTTTTAGAGTGTGCAGTTCTTGTACAGTTTTGCCTGAGAAGGCTTCCCCTGCTAAAAGGCAGACATAATTTGGGAAAATAACACATTCCCTCCTTGGCAGCAGCTCAAAGAAAATAAGGAGGCAGAGTGGGATTTTTTTGTGAGAACTGTGTATTAATTATAATTTGTCTATTTTAGAAACCGTACTGTGAATGATTGTGTTTGTATGATTTGCCATTGAAGAACTCTTGGATTCTGCCTCCATTCTTTCTCTGTTTCATTAAATGTAGCAGCAAGTCTCATCTTTTTCTCCTGCCATTTAGACAGGATGGGATCCTAAAACTACACACACCAAAACCAGTGGAACAGACTCTTTTAACATAAATTAGTGGATGGAGCAAAAATGGAGCAAAACTTTTAGTCCATTTGCTAAATTAAATTGCCTTTAAGGTAAAGCAGGAACTTTTGTCAATATATTTGAAGAAATGATAGGTCTGCCTTCTTTGGGGGAGCTGCTTTGATAGGCAATCTTAGCCAATAAAACCTGCATATGTTAATGCAGAATCTTATGATGGCAGGGAAGAAATACCAGATGAGATGCCTGCAAACAAGAGACTCAATTGGAATAATTTGTTTTTCCTGAAAACTCCTCTTTGTTGCCACTTGCAATGACAAGAGGATCGATTCCACAGCCTTCATTCACAGGATTAGTCCTGGTGAAACCAATACCTTCATTAATGGATTCAGGGTCTGATGCAAGGGGAGTCCTGTGTACTCTGAATTCACTTTGACAGGGAGTGATGTAAGCATGTTTTAGGAGAATAAGGGATTTTCCACAATTACTGCTTCATATACTCCCAGCATTATTCTGACAGGGAGCAGCCTGAGAAAGGAGTAACTTCCCTTGTGCTTTTATTTCTTGTCCAACACTGATACACACAATGCAATGGTGACACTGAAAGGTGATTTGAAAGGAAAGCAGAGCAGTGGGGGTGTAAGTTCCTCTGGCTGGCTTCAGGGGGGAAAATTGAAGTGCATTTAGATGGGAAGGTTTCTTATTCCTTGGATCCACAAGTGACACAGAGCACCTGTTCAATCCCATACAGGGTTAGGGTGCAGTGCTGCTCGTTCCAGGTGGGGAGACCACAAGGGTGTAGGGCAAGGCTTTTTTTGTGGCTTCTGTCCCATGAAGATGCCAGGGAGGGTCTGTCTGGAGCCTGACTGGAAGTCCTCCTTGTTTCACACTTCCCTTTGCACAGCTGGAGCAGCCCTGCCTGTGGGGGTGATCGTTTCATGGTAGAAAAGTGAGAGCCTGCGGGACTTCCTTCCTGCAGAACTCAAATGTTCTGGCACTGTTGAAAATACTCTGATTTCTCAGTAGTTGCTTATATGAGCCCTATTCTTGTGGGCTGCCTGAGTTTTTACTCTGTGTTAAAGACCAGTGGAGTTTTTAATCCCTATCTGCCAAAGGTGCAGCTTGGTACATTTGATCCCAGACTGTGAACAAAGAGGGACTGGAAACCATATATGCCTAAGAATGAGAGAGGGCCAGGAGATCACTGCAGTCCATCTGCAGGGCTCGTCTGGACTCTCCTGGGTATGGGAGAAAGCACCAAAAAAGGTAACAGGGCAGAAGGGGAAGTGCAGTCCTGTGAACCTTTGAGAGGAGCTTCATGGGGAGTTTGCAGGATTGGGCTCCAGGTGTACAAAGCCCGAGGCACGCAGGCCTGTGACTGCAAAGAGTGGGAGTCTGCCTTCAAAGCGAGCTTTCATTCTTCAAAAATTGTCTCCTCTGAGTAACCACCCCCTGGCAGCTTGTAAGGAGAAAGTTGCTGCCATACTAGAGCCTTGGGAAACGTGTGTGTGCAGGGGATGGTTTGCTGGCTTTGTGCAGAGCTGTTGAGTGGTTAAATGGGGAAGAATGGATTTGGGGGGCACCTGTGCTGGAAGGAAGTCACTTACTCATGTGTAGGCACTTCCTCTTGCTTGGAAGAGGTAGCTGCTGCTCGTCAAGGGTTTGGTGAAGGCTGAAATTTGACTCAGAGGCATTTGAAGATCAGATTAGATCTGACCTTTTTGGATGAAACACCGAGGTCACAGGACAGTTGAACTACATAACATTTCTTCCCCTTCCTGATGCTTTTTGTACATTCAACTACCCAGCAGGGAAGGATGCTCAGTGCTCTGTAATTTGGGAACCCTCCCACCCCCGGGGGAGCTTGCTCCTGCATTTCTTGAAACAGATTTGATCAACCAACAAAGGTTAGGGAATGTGACACTCTTATTTAGCTGCTATGTTAGCTGTATGGTTTACATCCTGCTCTCAGGAAGTGCTCCTTTCCAGGCATTTTTCCTTTGGAACTGTGCTCAGTGCTTATAAACGGCGTGGGGCTGGCAGCCTGACTGCCCCACAGGTGCCAGCGTGGTCCCTGCTGTGCCCTTGTGAGGAATTGCTGCCTTCTTTATCTCCTGCAAGCCTCCTGGATCCTGCTTCATCTTGCAGCACTGCTGTGCACCCAGGGATGGCAGTACCCAGTGCTCAGCTGGGCCACTCACCTCCTCTACCTGCAGTCAGCAGCCACCACCACAAACTGATGCCTCTTTCCCTCTTCCTGCCCCTCAGGAGGGGAAAACTCTGCCCATGAAGCACAGGGGGGCACCTCCTGATCAGAAAATCTCGTCTACAGAGGTGTTTATGAGTTGAAGCCAGGAAGAATTGCTTGTGGGGACTGTCCTGCTGGTTTTGCAGTGAGGGCAGGACCAAATAGCTGAGGAAGCAGGGGAAAGAAAGGGAAAAAGCAGCAATATCTTAAGCCACTGGGGTAATTTCTCCTTTGAATTTTTTCCTGTGGTCATAAATACCTGGTGAGTCACTTAATGGCTGTGTGTCTGTTTCTCTATCTCCAAGTAAAGGATAATCTGTACCTTTCTGTATTTAGCCCACAGGTCTGCTGGGGCTTAGTTCATCAGTGCTTATAAAGAATTCGCACTACCAAAAAGCCAAGTTTAAATGGTGGCCAAAACCTTATTTTTGACCGATTTCCCAGAAGATCTTAGATTTTTTCTCTTGATGTGTTCACACAGATCGGTATTTGACTTCTAGATTATGGGTATAAAACCACTGAATGAGGTGGAAGGTGGGCCAGGCTGAGTGGTGATGCTGTGCTGCCGTGTCGGGAGGGAATTTCCTGGGTGCATGGAGGTTGAATTATTTGTGCTGAACCTGGAGTGGTCTTCCTGCGAAGATGTCACACGTGTTCCAAAAATGCACGCAGGCAGCTTTTGCTCACAGATCCCACCACAGTGTCATGAGCTGGGAGGCAAAACTGCTCAGCAAGCTGCCCAGCCTTATCTGCTTGTTCAGTCTCATGCTGATGAAAGCAGTTGAAATGGTAACCCCTGGGGGCCAGGCCAGGCTGCAGTGGGGGAAAATATTAGGGAAAGATTTCAGGCAGTGGAAACATTACATGTTTCCACACCCTCTTGTGTACAGAATACAAATAAAGAGCATTTTCCCTTGAGATTTGCTGTGGAGGGTGTGAAGCAAAGTGGATCCCCACCCGTTTGCACATTTTTCTGGTTTATGTCCTTAAATGGTGAAAAGAAAAAAAAAACAAAACAACTAACTTTGGAATTTTGCTCATAGCAGGGTTTATAAATAGATTTGTGGAGATAAAGTTTTGCTGTAAATGCTCTGGTTTGGGATCTGTTCAGAAGTGTAACTCTGTAGGTTATACAAATACAAGGAGGAGGGGTATTGCTGAATGCAGGAACAAGGCAGTGTCACTGCACATGCATGCACCTGTGACCTTCCCAATCCTCCCTCCAGCGTGTGGAGACCCAAGGAGCAGGGAAATCGCTGTGTCACTGGTAAAAGTTAAATAACTTGGGGTGAGGAAGAACTAGTGTTCATGATTCATTAAATGGCCAAGGGAGCCTGAACCTATGACAGCTATGTAAACAAAGGGCCTGAGATTTGTTGGCAGCTGGTTCTGCATCCTTGTCCAAAGGAGCTGACTTTGCCTAGGGAGAGGTGGAGCAGGGCTGGACCAAGCCTCACCCAGCAGTTCCTGGGCTCCTGCAGAAGTCCAGGTTCGATGCTGCAGGCTCTGCCCATTGGATTCCAGCCCTCTTCAAAGGGAGCTCTGCCCAAATGAAACAGTCTGTGATCGGGCCATTGTTTGTTTCTTATTGGCGAGGCTTTGATGTTCTCTCTTGTCTTTCTGACTGCCACGGGGCATGTTACTGCCCTTTTCCCACTTCATTCTTTTCTTTGACAGTGAGCTCTCTAATGGTGAAATGGCCCTCACTTGATCTTTTTTTCCTTCCCTTGAGCCACAGTGTTCACCCTGGTAAAATCTTTCATCCCAGAAGCACAAAGGCATGACCTTTTATAATGCCTCACAACGTCAGAGGACCTGGCAGTGCTAGTGTGATAGCCCAGACCACTGCTTTTTAACATCAGCTGAGGACAATTTCTGCTCAGTCTGAGTAGGTTCAGCTGCAGATGGAGGAGGCAAAGGACTTTATCTGCATCTTCCTAATGACCTCGTGGTAACCTCCTTTCTCTCAGCAATTTCAACAGCCCTTGAGCTGGGGGAGAATTTGGCTTTGCTCCGGCCTAGTTAAGAACTCATAAGTTTGGAGAAGAAATTCCAAGAGCTTGGCCACAAAATGTGTGGAAATAGGAGTGGGTTGAGGTAGCTCTGAGATCTGGAGAAGCGTTTGGTCAGCTCCCATTTACCTGCACAGCTTAACCTGCTGGTTCTGCAGCATTGCATCACTTTTCAGTGATGATCACTAGTCAGCATCACTTTTCTTGGGGGGGCTGCAGAGAGGACAGGGTTTGCTGCTTTGTTTGGCTTTGGGAACAGCACATCCCCATGTGCAGAGCCACACCCCTGCTACGAAAATGAGGAGTTTTCATTCAGATGTCTGATAAGCCACAGCTGTTGCTTTGCCACTTCAAACAGAACTTGGATTATAAAGACTGAAGTGCAGCATTTTAATTGCTGTAAATATGAACAAGAGTGTTTAGGCAATCCAGATGATACGGAGCCAAGCATTTCTGTGGCTAATGTATGTTATCCTGACAAAAGCAGGCCAGCTGAGAATTTCCCCACTGCTGTCCCAGTAATTTAAAACACCACTAATCTCTTTTCTGCTGCATTGGTGAAAATGAGGGAGAAGTTTTAACCTGGGCATTAGTTGGTCTGAATCTGAACTTGATTTCAGTAGCTGTGCTGGGATACATTTAGTGATGTAAATGATAGAGAGGATTTAAAAAAAATATACATTGGATCTAGTCTGTTTGATTTCCTTGAGTTAGAGGAATTCAGAATTCACTGAAGAGCTGCTTGCTATCAAGAATCTGGCCCTTTTTGTTTGGTTTTCCACACATCCCTTAAAGGACAATGACAGCAGGAAATTGGGTCAAAATCCCAGTAAGGAGCCTTCACTGGGAAATGGTGTTTCGTACAAGAGAGGGCACTGCAAACCCAGAAAGGCAGTAAAATTCCATTGCTCCTTGCTCCCTGGTGATTAAAAGGCCCTGCCATATATGGGAAAGGTCTGAGCTTCATTCACTCCGACCACAATAGTAAATGGCTTATTCACTGGACACAGTATGCAATCGAGGAGAGAATTGACAATAAAAAGGAAAAGCAGAAACTTTTGTATGCAGTCTGCTTGCAGTTTTCTCTGCTCTGTGTTTATTTAAAGCTCTGTGAGTAGTTTCTTTTCTTGTTCCTTTATTTAGACCCCTGTAAACTTCAGTGGGTTTTGTTTGCCACTTAACCCTCCTTCTAAAACCAGACACACCAGCCTATTTCCTCTCCTCCCCCCTATATAACCCAAACAAGAAAAGAACATTTCCCTTACCAGTGCGTATATAAACATAGTTCCTTGTTCTTCAGTGCTTCTAGTGTGCATTTATATGACTGAAAGCTGGGATTAGTGGACAAAATCTTATTCTCACCAGGTATAAAGCACTAACTTTAAGAAAAGCAATGAATAAATGTCAGTGTTTCAGGATCAGGGATTGGTACCACAGGTACAAATACATGTATGTGTATAGTCAGGGATGAGTTTTGGGGGGAGGAAGGGAGGAATGTGCTTTGGATTGGAGTTGCAGAAGGGGTCCCCAGTGCTCCACAGGGCTCCCAGGGATTTTCTTTCCACCACACCAGTTTCTAGGCTGTGAAACCCTACACAGGCAACGCTGAGATGCAAAGGCATTGGAGCACAGTCGTGTTTACATTCTTGCTTTTCAGTTTATTTTGTTTAGGGATCAGTATTCTCTGCCATCAAAATCATGGGGATAAAGTAGTTGGTGTAGGTGCATTTTATTTCACATGGAGAAAGTTCAAGTGCAGTAATGGAGCAGCACGAGGTTCTTTGCTTGCTGGAGATTGTCTGGAATCTTTGTTGTATGTTTTGCATGGAGCACCTTAGAAATATTTGTGTCATATTGGTGAGTTTAGAGATTGTCTGGGATCTCCTATGCAATTTGATTTGGCTGAAAACCCACACCACTTTGTGGCCAGGAGGGCTGATAGATCCCAGGCTATTCCACACCACACTTAGGTTTCAAGGCCACGTTTGACGTGGGCATTATAGTCATACACAGGACAGGTTGCCTGGATTTGAAACCAGTCTTCTTCTCCTCCAAATACTTTTCATCTCTGGCCAGCAGTACTTCTGAGGAGATGCCATGTGACCATTTTCAGGAGGTCATGCTAAGACATGCCCACTGAGGAGCTTGGATGTGGCCAAAGGAAGCACGGTCAAGTTGTGACTGTTGGGTAATGCAATAGTAGCATGTGAATAATTCTCTTTTCCAGCTCTTAGAAGGATCAGGGGTAGCCAATTTGGAGACCAAAATAACTGCTTATCTAATCTCATTCATATTTTTTCATTCAGGATTTGGATTGTGAGAAAGGCTGCATTATATCAGCTTTGTAAATGGCATCTGGAGCCTTTGGAAAAAATCCTTGAGTAATAAGAACATTGAATGCAATAAGTATTATTGCATGGTCAAAAATGCTTTTCATTTCTCCTGTTTTTAGTGTCTTCGTGATTGCAAAAGAAGACAGGAGACTGCTTTGTTTTTTCTTTTACCTCTTAAAAGGGCAAAGTGAAAATGATGCCTGTTTTGGAGTAATTTTTCCCTCGGTTTCCCCCTCCCCTAAGCGATTTGTGACCCAGCTCAGTGCAATCTCATTCTGGCTCCCTGTAGAGAAGCTTTGCAGGAGCTCCTGGTGTTTGACTCTGCTGCTCTGCACTGTCCCCAGCTGGGATTTCCCCTTCCCTTTGGGGTCCCTCAGTAAAGGCTGTCAAAGTCATCCACCCCCTCCTGTCGTGCTTGTGACCAACCTCAGAGCTTCAGTCCTCTGTCCATGGTCAGCAAAGACATTTATTGCTTCACTTAGCAAACCAAAAACTGCTTTGCCATTCTTGTGCCATCTGCTGTAGCAACCCAATTGCTTTTCCAGGATGGGCAGTTTGTTATGGTTTGTGGGTTTGTTTTTTTTTTCCCCTCCTTTCTGTTCACTATCATCTGTAAAGAGATGTGAGCTCCTTTCTTAAATCAATATATAGCAAACAGTACTAATAAGTGGAGGGGGAGTAATGCTGTGTTTGCCTTCTGTGTCAGAGTATCTGATAAAGATCAGTTCATCTTAGTGAAAAATGAAAGGAATTCACTCTATGTGCAGGAAACACACAGGAAATATGTTTTGTTATAAATGAATGGATTGAAGTGGTGACAGGCTATGAATCTGACCTGTATGACAAAATACAGTTGTATGGCTCTGAAAGCCTGGAGACTGGCCTGATGAACTGGAAAGAACATTATAATCTGAGCACGTTATTTCTGTCTCTCCTGTGACCCTCCAAGGCAATGGAAAGTCACTGATGGAAAGGCTGTTGGCATTATCAGGCACAGAACTCAGTCTCATTGATCCAGGTTCCATGCTTGCAGATCTCTGAGGCTGAATTTAAATAGGTGCACTCAGTGTTTCTCAATTTAGAATTAAACACCAAAAGCTATAGGTGTAAAAAAAACCCCAAACCCATAACCAACACCAATCTCCCCCTACCAAACCAAAACTGAGAATCTGGGAAAGCCATATACAGGTCATCTTGTCCCTATCCTCTAGGCAGTGCAGGATGATTCCCAAAAGTACATTCACACATGTTTTGTCCATAAACACCTCTGTTTATTAACAAAATACAATAAACTGTCATTTTTTCAGTGAGGATTGGGGTAGTTTGCTGCACTTTCTAGTTTTTAGCAAGGGGGAAATAGCTATCATTCTAAAATGTGTTTCTTGGCCCCTGGATATTGCTCATGTGAATTCAAGCAGAAAAAAAAAAGACCCTAATGAATGGAAACTTGTAGAAGAGTTACCAGCAGCTGGTTTTATTATGGAGCATGGCTCTGACATGATCTCACACACGTTTGAGACAAGTGTTACCTCACTGACTTCAATGGAACTGCTTTTCATTTGCAAGGGGGGAGTAAATGAGGCCAAAATCAGACAGAGACCTAGGGAGACTCTCTGGGAGAGGGTTTTAGTCTGGGAAATGTGCTTTACATACGTATAAAATATATGGGCACTATATCTGCACACTGCAGTAAATGTGTCAGGCCACCTGAGAGAAAGAGGCCAAATTCTGCTTTGAGTAGCACCTGTGTAAATCCAGACTACAGGGAAAATGTGCCTGGGAGGACCAAAAGAAGAAGCTAATTTTCTTTGAGTGCTAGAGTGTATTTTTCTTATTGGGTTTCTCAGGTTTCCTTGATTAGATGGCTAAAAAATTCAGCAAAATTGGGCTGCTCTGGAGGGAGCTTCAGGCTTTCGGCTCCTTAATTTCAACCATATCAAAAGAAGCTGTGTTGATCACTGTGAAAATGGTTCAGACAAAAGCACCACGTGTACAGTTATTCTGCCTTGAAAATACCAAAGGAAGCAGTGAAATTAGAACTGTGTGTTTAGGTCAACTTCTTCATCAGAGCTCTGTAATATTGCATCTTCTTTCAAGCTCAGCCTTCAGCTCAGCTAAGTCTTGCAAAGTTGGAGGAAGGTGGCTGTGCTCTATTGAAAATGTAGCTTTGGTCTTAAAAAGGCAGAAGAACTTTAAAACTTCTTCAGGTCCAGTAGAGGTGTTAGCTAAGAAGGATATTCTACAGTCGGCAGCTGTGAGATGGGCTTTGCTGTTTTTCTGGGTGTGAGGAAAGAAAGATGTGACAGATATTGGTTAAGAGTGAATAAAGCACACAAGGGAGGGGTTTGCTGTCCTGGTTTGTTGCTCTCCTTGTGTTTTGGCAGTCCTGCTTGCTGCTCTCCTGCACAGCAGCACCTGAGGCACACCTGGAGCCTGCAGCCTCCTCAGTGGGAGCTGTTGTGTTTTAGGTGCAGAGTTTAACTCTTGGTTTCAGCAGCGTTTCCCACCAGTGTAAACACTGGTTTCAGATGCTTTTTGCTTTTCTCAGTGTTCTAAACAGTGATGGTCACAGGTGTGTGGTGTAAGGTTTCCTTATAATGTGGTTTGCAGCTGATGCTGCATGCTCCCAGTGAGGGAGGGAAAATGTTTTAAGACTATGGAATTCAGTAGTGTTAACTTTCATTTTTACTTTCCTTGAGGACTTGAAGGAAGGCAGAATGATGGTAATTAAGCTTGATCTGTAGCCCAAAATTGAAGGGGGGAAGGCAATAAAGTATAGGGAATGTTTTAAATGGCCCTATCTGCTTATTTAATGCAAGCTCTTAGAGAGTGGGGTTACAAGCCCCTTCTCAGCCTATTACAGGTTGCTTAGTGCTCACTATCTGAGCCAAAGCTAATTATATTGTCCACAGACAAAGCACAGCAGAAGCTGGTGTCCCTGTGGTTCATACAACTGCTAATTATTTCCAGTGGTGGTGCAGAAATATGTTCTCACATAACTGGTCTGAGATCACCAACTTGTTTCACGTAGATGCTGTTCTGCCACCAGGCAGAAATGGCTTCTGCCAGCTGCAGTGCCCTGCCAGATTCACAGGGGTAGGCATGAAGTAGAGAGCCTATTGCTGAAAGCATTTGAGATGAGATTTTTAGTTCTCCCTGGATCTTCTCCCTGTGGAAATTAAATGCTGCTGAGAGAGAAACTCCAGTGGGAGAGCTCATGTCTGAATGCAGCACAGAAAAGCTTTTCTTCTGCTTGCTTCCAGCATTCTTCTGTCCTAAAAACCACCCCACATTTCTATTTCAATATTGTCTTTAGTTGAGCAGTGCTTACCATATTCAATCTGCCTTGTGTACGCTAAACAACACTGTGGATGTTTTAGATCCCTTGACTGAGACAAAAATGGTCAAGGTCCTGTGGAAAGTCAGTGAGAGAGGCAGGGGCAGAGGTTGGGACTTCTGTCTGCTGCAGGAAGACACACAGGTCTAAAATACGCTGTCATCCCAGGGAATAATATCCACAGGTGTCCTGGCTTTGGCCAGGACAGGATTGATTTTTTACAGCAGCTTGGGGGTGCTGGTGGAGGAGGGACTTGACACGACCTGGCAGTGTGAACTTGCAGCCCAGAAAGCCAATTATGTCCTGGGCTGCTTCCAAAGCAGCGTGGGCAGCACTGGAGGGAGGGAATTCTGCTGCTCAGCTCTGGTGAGACCCCACCCATGTGTGCTGCATCCAGTTGTGGTGTCCCCAACACAGAAAGGACATCAGCGTGCTGGAGCGAGTCCGGAGGAGGTCACCAAGGCGATCAGAGGGATGGAGCAGCTCTCCTGTGGCAAAAGGCTGAGAGAATTGGCTCTGCTCAGCCTGGAGAAGGGAAGGCCTGAGAGCAACCTGGAGTTCAGTGCAGGGATGCAGTGTGGGATGGAGAGATTGCCACAGAGGGTGTTGCATCCATTTCTGCAGTGCCCAGAAGTGATGCAATAGTCCAAACAAGCCTGTCAGAAACGAACAACTAGAATTTTATGCTGGAACACATCTGTGGCACAAAGACAGGAGGAGTACATAGGAACAGCTGTTTCTCATACAACTTTGGTGCTGCACAAGGAGCACAGAAGTATCTCTCTGAAGTACCAGAAAGAAAATCTTTATGTAGCACATGTGACTTTGCATTTATACAGGTGCAGTTGGCTTCGACTGAAGGGCCATTTTGATGAGATACAAATGAGACATTCTATCTCAGGTATAAATTACATTTTGACATTTGCACGAGGAGCAGAAAACAAACACACTCCACTTGTGTTGGTGTTCTTGTGGGCGTGAAAGATGACCTCTCCTCCTTCCCCAGATGCATTTTCAGTGTGGACATAATGCCCCTATTCAGTATTCATAAAGACAGTAGTGGCTACCCACCTTGGCTGCTTGATGGGGAGAGGCTTCTGCAGAATTCAAGCCAGCTGAAATCACTGATTCTGCAAACAGAATTTGTTTATACTTTTTTTTTTCTTCATTAAGAAAAAAGGCAATTAGTGGTTTACAGTGTTTATATGGATAGCACCAGCTGAATCTCGTTCCCATCCATTGCATGCTATTTTAATGTCACCTACAATAAGCATTGTGCAAAAAACTTCTGACTGGGATGTCCAGTTTTAAATTCAAAGTCCCACTGTAAGAAAGAAGCTTTGTCAAGTTGAATTAATCTCCTTAGGTAATATCAGGAATGGTTGAATTTTTTATAGTTCTTTTTCAAGGGATAGAAACAAAAGAGACTGAATAGAAGTAAGATGGTGTGCTGCAGACTTAAGGGATTAGATATTGAACTGTTGTGTTATATTGAAGAATTAAGTCAGTCCAGTGCCCAATTTTCACCTTTTCAAGTCAGCAATCCCTAGAATGTCTTTTGGGGAGCCAGCTGTGCTCACATACAATTTTTCCCTATCCAGGCAAGGCTGTAGGTTCAAAACTTTGGGGTGTGCCAGCAATTCTAAGTGCCAAAGATGCTGTTTTGTATGAAAGTAAGTGACTGTGCTGACCCAGACTGCTTCCTCTTGTACCTGATTGCTTTGTTTTATATATCTTTCTCTTCACACTGTTGATCACACACTACTTCTGGTTTACCATAGCAGCAATAAAAAGCTCGTGGGCAGTTTATTTAAGTAGCTTTTAGGCAATTACATTTGATTTAATAATTTAAGCACTATACTTATTGCATTGAAACCTGAGCAATCTCAGTCCAGGTTGACCTCTGGAGTTCACTTCTAACCACTTGCCATTGTACAAAATATATCTCAATTGTTTCCCCTCTCCCTTGAGATTGAAAAAAGCTGCTATGTTCACTAGAGTGCTAAATAAAGGATTCTAGAGAAAAAAACCAGCACATTATTCAGAGATGACCCTTTTCGAGAGTGGAAACACCTTCAGTCAGAGGTGTTGCACATCACAAGTTGTAGGTGCTCTCCTGTTCATACTCTGTGGCATTCCAGCAGCTTTTGAAAGTAATTATTCTTCTCTTGGGTTGTCCCATGACATGAAAAATCTGGATTTTGCCTAAACAGTGCTTTTAGAAGCTTTTAATTGTCATCATTTCGATTGGAAGTTACTCTCCTAAAAGAGCAGCTCTGGCTGTTGTGGGGATTTTTGTCAATGCCTGTTCAGGACTATTTCAGCATTTCTTCTCCCACTAACAGCTGGTGCAGACTGCCCAAAGGAACATGTGCCTGCTCTTCACTTTTACCCAATCTGAATCCATTTGGTGGCTTTGCATTTCCTAGTTTGCAGTTGTGCACTGTGAGGGGAATGGCACCTGAAATTTCATTTTGAATGCTGTTTTGTCTTCAAACAGCTCAGTCACTGCTCCATGGCCAGAAATACCAGATTTTGTTAGGACCCTCAGCTGTTGACATCATCAGAATGGCATCATTTCTTGTGCATAAATTTATGTAGATTGAGAAAGGCTTCATTTGACAGAGACCAAAGATTTAAACATTTAGGTAATTGCTGTCTAATTGTCATAGCCTTGGTAATGTGACAGGGAAAAAGAGAAAAGGATATAAGTTACTCTGAGGTATCAGATACGAAATATAGATCCTGTAGTACATGCTAGCTGTATTTCAAAATGTGTGTATGGTTAGCAGCTTTGGGCACTGAGTGCTGTCTTTGATTATAACAGTGCTGAACTTCAGCTGCAAAATCGAAACTTCTGATTTTCTGGTACCTCAGTAAGTGAAACCTAAACCCATGTAATCTGTAAAAATAAATGTAATTACTTTAGCAAATGTGTTACAGCTGGCCAGGTTTAACGTTAAGGTACCTGTTTCTTATAGCTGACTAGTGTCAGAAGACAGAGGTGATGGCTTGGGCTGTGCTTTGCAGACAGAAAGGAAGAGAAAAATTATTGCTCTGCATTCTTCTGTGGGTACATTAAAGTGAATTAAACAGCGTTGCAGATCTGACCTCTGACACTTCTTCCCAGTATTTTTTTCTGTTTAAAGCATCTTGGTGAGAGTAGCTTTTTTCATTTCGAAATCTCTGGTAAAACTGTAGTTAAGTGGGCAGCTTCAAAATTGAACACTTGATAAAATCTTCAGGAACACCTAAGGCATCTGAAGCTGTGACTGAGCCCTTTCAAGGTGGCAATCTGCTAGAACAGGAGATGGGACTCTCTTGCACTCCATTTCTGGTGCTGCTTAGGTTTTGATTTAGCAGATCTTTTGCCTTTTTTTTCTTGGTTACTAACCTAGAAAACACATTTGAGATTTCTGCAGTAGCACAGAGGTAAAGGTGATGCCTTAGGTTTTAACTTTTATATTTTTCAAATCCTGTACTGCTAGTGTGACTCTGAAGTTTTCTGTAGCTTGTTAAGTGTTGTTCTCTGTGCTAAGATAGATATAACAAAACCTCTAACTTGCTCTCCAAGGACACTCAGCACAAGAACTGCAAACCTTCATTTTGGGGACAGGGGGGCAAGCTTGGGCAAATTCCATCCTTGCCTGGCTTCTGCTTGGGGAATTGATGCTGAGATCCAAGTGGGAAGAACTCGGGAGCTGTCCTTGTCCATGTTGGGATGCACTGAGGCAGGAGCCTCTGGAGGCCAGAGTGTACCTCTGAAGGCCTTTCCAATCAGTCCTTCCTTGATTCCTTTATTCCTGTCTGCTCTCTGTTTCTAGGGAGCCATTTGAGGCATCAAAGGGCTGACTGCAGCAAAGCACTGCAGCCTTGGTCAGTGATTGCTGGGCTGCAGATAAGCTCCTGAAGGGCTGTACAAGATCTCTCTCTGGTGAGAGCACTGCATGCACTGGTCCAGGTCCCTTCATCATTTTCCAGACTTGGGTTCCATCTCCTCTGGTTGACAGAACCTTACTAATCTGCTATATGAGTACACTTGTTCCCTGATCTTCTGGAAATTTCTGCAGCTATTTTTCACAGGAATTATGTGGCTTGAGGCTTAATTAGGGTCTACAAAGTGTTTCAAGGTCCTTTAACGAAAGCTGTCCTGGAAGTGATAAGTGCATTGAGATGTTATTAACTAAAGTGATGCCTACCAGGAACTAGTGGTAGACAAGGCTGTCATCAACTGCTGAGCTTTTCTGTTCCTGCTCTTTGATCTTGCAGGTTTCTAGTTCTTCCATTTCAGCAGTTTTAAATTCCTCTGTACAAAGAATGCGTGTTGGTGAAGCAATGTGGACCAACTGATTGTTGGGTCACTGATTCAAACAGTTGGAGCAAATTGTTAGGTTTACAATTTCAGTCTCCATTTAGAGCACTGGGGTTTTTAGAGTTGCTTTCTGGGAGGCTTAGCATTTGGGAATAACTGTCTTGAGTAGCCAGGACATGTTACAGGACAAGAATATACTTGAGATCTTCCTGAGAGGTTGCTTCATTCTTCTTCTCACATATTCTGGTCTTTCCAAGAGTCATTTTTCTCCTATGAGATATTACTGGGAGTGTTTTGTGGCATCAGTGACAACTCTGTATCTTGATCTTAACCATCCTGGATCTCATACAGCATCTGAAAAGAAAAGCTGCAGTGAAGGCCTAAAGTTCCTGGGGTTTTTTGTTTTGCTTTGGGTTGCCTTTTTTTTTTTTTTGGGGGAAGAAAAATTCTAGTTTCTGAATGACCTGCAGACATCATGTGGGCAAAATTCCTGCTTTGAATGGTTCCCAGGGTAACTCTATGTTATGTCCCAAGCAACTTGTAGCTGGGATTTGTTTTGTTTGCTTGCAAAAGAAAATCAGTGTATCACGATGGGCAACGCATGGCACATAAGTCAAACTACACAAACAACTGAGGATTTTTGTGTTCTTATATCTGTCCATGGATAATATTTAGAAAACAAAGTCATTTAGAAACCTTAAAGAATTTTGGCTGCCTTTCAGAAATGGTAGAGTTAACTCAATAAAATGCTCGGCAGAGATTGTATGTCCCCAAACATATTTTATCTTGACAACTTCTATACTATTGAGAGCTGCAGCCATGACTGCAAGCCAAGTTGGGAAGAGAACACTTCTGTGACAGGGCTGCATTTGATGGGAATCTGAGGAGGGGAAGGGAGAGGATTCTGTGTGCTCTGGGAACGCCAAATGCAGAAAACTTCACTAGGCTGAGCTCCTGGCTTCCATAAATCATCGTAGCATCAGTAGGTCTTCACTGATTTACATCTCTTGGGCATCTGTTTTGGTTTTTATTTTACACAAACCTAATTTCTCTGGATGCATGAAAGCATGGGGTTTTAACAGAAGTTATACTAATGGGCAGTAGCTTGGAGTCTGTGTGTTAAAGTTTGTAGTCGGTATCACTGACTTAAAAAAAAAATAAAGTAAAATGGGCAAGAGTGGTCATGTCTAGCTTCCATGACCTGGATCAAATGGATCCATGATTGCTGTGCACTGATGTGTCTCTGTTGAAATTTGCTCATCAAACATCTTGGTTTTATGCCAGTGTGTGTGACTGGAAGGAGGAGGCTTTCTGTGGAGGAGACTGGAAATCACAAGTTACGTGACATTAGAACAGATTCTTTATTGCCCTTTGGGTCCCTCCCATCTGAAAAGTGAAAAATATATTCGAATAGCAAGGAGGAAAAAACCTGTCTCTGTGGTATCTGTTGAAGGAAGCTCAGAAGTTCTAGTCCCACTATTGCAGGACTCTTTGGGTTCATGGAGACAGAAAATTGGTGCCTTGGAGCAGCAAAGTGGTCCCTTTTCTCTGGGTTGGTTAGCCTGCACATGAGCTGTTGCCTTTCCCTGGTCTTAAAATTCAAACCAAAACACGATTTAGGGGGAAAAGGAGTTTTTACCTCGGTGTTTGTTTCAGGATCCTTGGGTGCAGCACTTGGTCCAGGTGGAATGCCCTGAAAATACATGCACACCTCACACTGAAATACACACTGACATAAACTCTAGCAGGTCCCCCAGAGAGAAAAGAGAGTTTATTATAATGCAAATATGTGTTATAATGCATGACTGTGGTTGCATAGGACCTGTCTGGCTTCTTTACTTTTGAAGCAACTTGCTGTCCCTTGTTTTCACAATGCCATTTGGGATAATTCCTCTAAATGCTGGACAAATTCTCCTCTTGGCTGCAAATATTCAAGTATTATCTGAGGCTTTCATTCCTTCCCATATTTCTTCTCCCTAGGTGTTGAGATGGTGGCTGGCAGGGTAAAGAAAACCTGAAGCAAAAAGGCTGTAGGGAACGATTGATGGGTGATTGGTACAGATTTTTAAATGTGAAGGTGTCACTGTGGGCCAGCTGAAGTGAATACTGTTAATCCTGGAAGTGCCACTAAAAGCAGGCACCAGTTTAAGTGAAGTGGCATTTTGGGAGTGAAGTCAGGGTTTTTCAGAAATCACACTTCAGCAAAAGCAGACGTTCTTTTCTCAGCTTTCACTGGTGGGAATCCAGATGCATGCTTTAAAGCTCAGTTTACTCTGGCTGTAGTCAAATAAGTAAAGACAGAATATTCATCCAGATGGGGATGCTTAAATCACCAACCCATGTCTCAATTTCTCTTCCTTCAGTTTCTCCTCCCTTTGAAATCTCGTCACCTAAGAATTTTTCTGAATGCTACAATGTGGAATGTTTCCTTAAAACAGTATCTGCTGAGTTATTTCAGATTTATATGTATATTTACTGCTGTCCTTCCTACATCTTTTTAGGTTTTCAGTTCTTTCTGCAATGGTTCTCCATTACTGTCAGGCCTAGGGCAGCAATGAAAGGAAGCCTTTAGTCTGGTACTCAGTTCCTGGTTGTCCCAAATCCTCTGATTTCTATCATGGCAAAACATGCTAATGGTGAAGAACCCCAGTACTTGGTGTGATAGTTTCTTGAAAAACACAATTTATTGGAAGCTTTCTTGTAAGGAGGACTGGATGAGCACTGTTGAAATGAAATTAATTTGTTTCCTAGAAGATTATATTCCAAACAGCAGCTTGCAACAGACTTCTCTCCAGCCCTGAAAGAGCCCAGCTGTTAGGAGAGGTGCAGGTTTCATACTCACACATTGGTTAGGCTTTTTNCTGGACCAAGTGCTGTACCCAAGGATCCTGAAATAAATCCCGAGGTAAAAACTCCTTTTCCCCATAAACCATGTTTTGGATTTAATTTTAAGACCAGGGAAAGGCAACAGTAGGGCTGCTCATTTATAATAACTGGAGATGTTTGTGTGATCAACTAGAAAGCTGTCAGGGTCATGTCTAAGGAAATTGTGTTCCATTGGTGCAAAGCATCATCAGGTGTCATGAGGTAGATTAGAAAAAATAAATTTGCAGATTTTTCCAGCCATACAGCCCTGGACTGTTATTGTAAAATCAGTAAAGACACTCAAAATACACATTCCTTTGGGTTTTCTTTCCAAATCTGAAAAAACAAATAGTCTATCTAAAGCCTCTTTAATGGAAAATGATTCCCAAGGGGTTGGAGAGCTTCTGGTTTTTTTCCAGTAACTAAAACGTTAGCACTGAAACAGGAAGTGCATATAAACATCTACTCAGCAAACACACTGCACATTTATGTAGTGGAGAGTTTAGAGGTTAAGAGTGTCCAGTTGGTACTGGGAGTGCTCCAAGTCCTCCAAGTTTCATTGTTGTGCTTGAAACCTTAGGGAAAAATAGAAGTACTTATCAAATATTTGCATTTATCCACATTCTTGCAAATTACATGCAAGGATGATATTTTAGAGGTTCCTTGAATTTACTCAGTGGTTGTGGAAATTCTGTGGTCTGCCCTGTCCCATACCTAAAAATTTTGCTGTTTGTCCAGCTGTTACTTTTCAAATTTCCAAAACAATTAATTAGAAAAAGGAGAAGAAATGAACACACCATAACAAGGTGAGGAAAAAAGCTTCCTACCCATGTAAAAATGGTTTTTACAGGGTGGGGGTGGTGGGAGAAGCAGGGCTTGGAAGCTTTGTGCATAAAATGAATGGTGGGATAATTTCCAATGTACTGTGGCTGTACTTCTGTAACTCTCAAAACCATGCCTTTCTGACCTGAAAAGTCCCCCAGCTCCTTTGGGATTATCCACAGGGAGTCAGGGGAGGCCTGGCCCTCTCTGACAGCAGCTCTGTTTGGTCACCTTGGAGCAGGTGGTCCCCGTGGAATTCCAGCGTGATTTTGGGAGACATGTTGATGTCTCTTTCCCTGGCCTTAAAATTCAAACCAAAACACAGTTTATGGGGAAAAGGGGTTTTTACCTCGGGATTTATTTCAGGATCCTTGGGTGCAGCACTTGGTCCAGGTGGAATGCCCTGAAAATGCATGCACACTGTCATACCGAAATGCACACAATTATAGGCTTTGCAAAATTAGCACATCTATCAAAGATCCCCCAGTGAGAGGCTGGAGTGAAGCTCTCGTTGTGAGGAACCTTCCCCCTGGCTGGGCCTGGCTGAGGTTCCAAAATGTGTTCTGGAGAGGCCCTTGGTGTCTGGGGCTCCCAGGATGTTTGCTCTCCTGGTTTAACGGTGCCGTGGGGCTGAGCTGAGTTCTCAGCCTTGGGGAGGTACAAGTGTGGGGCTAAAAGCACTGAGAATACATGAAACTATAAAAGAGTGTGTGAGAGGGGTATAAAAGAAAAGGCAAAAAATCATCCTGGCATCAAGCAATGGTGTCTTCAAAGAGTTGTTATTGCAGCACACCAGAACTGGGAAACTCGGGGGGAAAAGGGAAGTGAGGAGCAGAAGGGAAGGAGAGTTACTGCTGGGTGATACTGCAGCTGCTGCTACTTAAAATTCAGATAAAAAGCACAGATGATACCAGGATCAGGAGGGTGGGGGAGATAGTGAGCAGTGATGAAGATAAGGCAGCTGTAGAGTGCAATCTGCATCACTCAATAAAGTGACTCTATTCAGATAAATTGTTGTAATGCTGCCAAAACCGAAATCATATATTAAGGAACAAGAGAAATGGAATGAGAGACTGTGTCTTCTGTGTATGAACAATACAGAAAACTCCAATAAAAATCAAATCTTGGTGCCTCCTCGGGGACAGATATTGGCTACTAACAGGCTCTGTGATTCTAGCAGAGAAAATCCTATGGAATAGTTGGAATCTGAAACCAGACAAGTAAATTAGACACACATTTTTATGCTCAGGGTGATGAACCGCTGGGAGAACAATGTTTGGTTGATCCTTCTCTGGGTGGTGGTAAGAAAATGTGACATCTGCCTCATGTCACAGAGTCCCACTTTTTTTTTTTCTTTACTTTCTTGTAGTTCAGAAGTCCCCTTGAGTTCTGTATAAAAACTGATTTTGGGACTATGTGTGCACGGGGTCATAAGCCTTGCTAGTCAAGTGTTTCTGATCACCCCTGAAGTGCAAATGTGTTACAGCAGGAGCATTGAGCTTGTTTGATTAAAACCCCAACAGCAATCACTCTCTTACAATGGTTAATAAACTGTGCTATGGAGCCTGTCTGGAGCTGTCACAGAAAAAGTGATGCAGAGATGTCTGGAAAGATAAGAAGCACAAAATGGAGTGCATGGAAGATGAGCTGCTGCAGAACAAACACCAAGCCTGATGTTGGACTATCACAAAATTGCTTTTGAGGTCCCCATGCATTAAGGAACCAGAAACTGGAGGCCACCAGCAGGGCACACACTGGAGGCTTTTCTGGATGGGTTCTTTCATTCCCATGGAAGACTTTCAGGCTGGAATTTATGGTAGTTTAACTTCACCTTAGTGACTTGCACCCATGGGAGTAAAAGAAGATATAAGTGAGAGGTGCTGCTCTGCTGCATCTCCAGAATGAGAGCAAGCTGTTTTAATAACTAATGATGATGCAGTCCTGAGTTTCTACATGTGTCAGCAGGCACCTCAGTGGCATAAGAGAACAGGAAAATGTTATTTAGTGCTTGATTTAATATATAGCTTATGCAGAATGGAGTGAATTTCCTTTGAGCTATCTTTGCCTTTCATGTTAGTTTGGTTTTTAGAGTTTTGGGAATAAAGAAATACTGCCTTCCATTAGGTATTTATCAATAGATCAAATTAGTGACATCTGATTAACAGTTTTATAGGACAGTGTGGGCATGGCTTAGAAAACCAAGCCAAATTCCTTTTAGAATGTTAACATGCTAACTCTTCTGCAGCAGCCAGGGAGGATGCAGCTTTTGGTGTGTTTCTTCATGTGTGATATGGTCAGAAAATGGGCATGGGTGGGGAAGAATACTAATTCTGCTGTGGCATTTAGAAACCCAAGTAACTGGGAAGGTTGCAAAGTAAAGCAGGTATTACAAAGAATCAGAAAATCTTGTGAGTTCTGTGGTTTAGGGCCTTTCTATTATCATTTTTGTGGGTTGTATTTTTTTCAGGTTTACATTAATACTCCTGAGGAGGCCTAAGAAAGAAGAAGTGTGAGAAATGACAGTAGAATTTAGCAAGAGACTCGAAATTGGGAGGAAATGAGGGGAAAAGGAGTGAAGATTGCATTGAATCTGCAAGTTTGAGAGGAAGGAGGGCAGAGCTGTCAGGAGTGAGAGAGAGGACAGACAGAAACAAGAACGATGGGTGCAGGTTTTTGGGGAACCAGTCTGAGATTGCACTGTGAAAAAGAGGGTGGGAAGGAATGAACAGCAGATTTAGAGGTGATTGGAATGATACAAACATGGAGCTGAAATCAGAAATGCCAACTCTGGGCACTGCCAGAGGTGACAAACTCTTGTTTAGCACAGATTTTGAAGGCTGTTGTATTTCCATTTAGGTGTGATGTTATTCAGTATATTTTAGGCCAGTAGTGGCGGTTTTGTTAATTGTGGCACTGCTCCATCTGGTGGAAAATAATTTTTTTCTGTTTAGCATGGACACTTCACATATCTGATGGTAAAAAGTGATTGAATGGAAAATCCCACCCTATGCAGGTCAGTGGACCAAAAGCAAATAATTGCACTTCAAGGTCCTGGGGAAAAAAGTAGTGCAAGACACTCACATGGATGTTACATGTGTATTTTTATGTAAATTCTCTGCTCACCAGAAGTTTTTGATGGCTATGAAAAACCTATCTTCCTACTCATCATCAGTGTTTTGGTTACAAAGGTTTGTCTTGTATTTTTCTGCAAACTGTATGTAGGCAGCATTGACTTGCTGTCTTCTGTGAGAGCTCTGATTGTAGTTCCACTATTTTTTTTTTGGTAAGCACAGAAAAAAATGTTGATAACATCGTTTTTGTGAACTTTAGGAGCACAGTGGTTTTGTTTTGTTTTGTTTTTTTTTTGGTACCTTGGAAAGCATTAAAATATGTACAGGGTAAAATGTTGAATGTTTTTCTATGCCTCTGGCCCCATGCCATTGTTCCAGGGTTGATGTCCTGGGTAGGACACATCAGGACAAAGTATTAGACTTCCACTCTGACTGTGATTAACTTGGCTGAGTGTGAACCTTGTGCAAGGGAACAGAAGGTGGATCTGCCATCACAGGAGCCTTTAGAAGGACGTTTTCATCTGAATAGTTTGAGACAGACCTAGGTTTAATGTAGAATTTCTCATCTTTTCTGTGCATTCAGTACTTTTTCTTCCATTTTCTCTGCCTGTGAATTTGATGAGTCTTGACTTCTCAACAGGATTCCATGGCACATTTTTAAACAGCTCTTTGGTCACTCTAATTTATGTTTTCAAATGAGTGCTGGCACAGGCTTCTCTGTGGTGTCTTTCATCACCTTTTCTGGATGTCTCCCTGTAAATGTCAGGCACTTCATCACTTCTATGACTTCATGTACCTTCGTGCAGGGCTGGTGGCCTGGGATATTCCACAAGTCTGTGTTTATCTGTCATCACCAGTCGTGCTTTGGGCTGGACCTGCTCCTGACCAGCCTGGAGAGATGGCTGAGTGATGGCAGCCCTTGTTCTGTGCCATCCTGCTGCCTAAACTTGCCCTCTTTGCCTGCTTTTGGATCTGAGGGTATCCCAGGAACAACGGGAATATTATCTTCCCGTGACTGTGAGCTGGAGAACGTGTTCCCAAAAAAGTTCCTGGCTGTGATACCATCTCAGCGCTTTATCCAGATCTGTCACACAGCTGAAACTGCAGCATGTTCATGTGTCTGTTTGGTCATCTCCCTGCAAGCTGTTCACGAGGATTTTTATCGAGACAATTCATCTTGAATCCACTGTGTGTCATCCTCTGTGATGTCAGGAGGGCATTGCACCACGATTGGCAGGGACACCTGATTGATCAGCCTGATAAGATCCATCTGATCAGCACCCCTTGGGTTTGTGTGCTCTCTCTCAGCTTCATGAGCTTCACTCATCAGCTCTGATGTCTCTGTGCTCTGTTGGAGTCTTGGGTAGCTGCAGGTTTTTAACCAATTATTACCCAGGTGTACTCTCAAATTCCCCTTGTTCTCTTCATGCATTGCCAAGCAATACATGCAATTTTATTGCCATCTTCCATTTTATGTGATATGTCTGGGTCTATGTGTTATATTGCATTGTAGTATATATTACTGTTATATATTATATATATGTGCACACACACACCTTTCCAAGCTTTGTAGTTTGGCCAAAACTGTATTGCAGCATGAATTGTTGGTGGCTTGCTGGGTTGGAAGCAGTGAATTGGGATTGACCACGTGAAGCAGTGCTCTTCCCTCTAGGTTCAGTCAGCTTTGACAGTGTCATCTCAAGTTGAAATAGCAGGAAAATATTAATCTGCTGGGCTTGGAGTAAGTGAGTGACATGAGGCTGTCTGTCATTTTTAATGAGGATTTAACTGTTAGGTGTGAAATGGAGGAAGGAGTAAGCGTAACAGGTAAGATTTCCCTCTGCTGCAGTGGTTTGCTGTTCACATAACTATAGTTGATGCTGACTGGAATTAAGTCTGGATTAAAATTTTGACACTAGTTGCAGACCCCATGCCTGAAAAATAAAAAAAGGAGAAATCCTTCGTGATAGCTGATTTTTGCAGAAATACCTTTTGGTTGAAGCACTACGTGCATTTTACAAAGTTCATGTACCTCTGCAGTTTATTTTAAGAGATCTGAATTTATTTGGTGTAGATTTATTTCAATTATCTAATCAGAAGCAGACACATAACTTTTTAGGCTGTCAGAGGTATTCAGGAATGTATGACAAACTTCAAAGGAATGTATAAGATCTTGCTACACATCTTACTATACATTTTTATAGAGAAGAGTTAATTAAATTTTCTCCTTCTGCCTAGAAATTACTTTTAGGCTAAATTAAGTGTGCAGGGTTGTGAGGCTTTTCAATGTTCTCTCTTTCTGCTTTAGCTTTGTGACTGATTAAACAACGAAAGGCTTATCTGGATCAAAGAAATAATAAGCAGAGGGGGCATCCTTAGGCCAGTTATCAGTTGAAAACAATTTAACTGTCAGGTATCCAAGTTTGGAGGCACAGAGCCCACCAGGAGGATTAAACAAACAGGGACTGTGTACAGTAATGTTCATTTGCAACGAAGAAACTTCCAGGGGGAAAGCAGCTCTGGTTTCCCAGCTGGTGTCCCTGCAGGCAGGGCTTTGCTGGGGAGCAGAAGGGACTACAGCACCCTTGGCAGTCCTGCCTGGTGTGTGTTGGAGTCCAGGGAAGCTTGAGAGCTTCTCCTGCCCCTCTGGAGATCCTTTTAACTCCAGAGCTCCTCAAAAAATAGCTTAGCCTGTGACCTAAGCTTCTGGGAGAAGCTCCCTTCACTTGTGGGAGAACTTGAACACACCAGAGAGGTGGAAAGATTTTTGTTTAGTGAACCACAGAGAGTTTAGTTGTAGTTTGGGTTTTGCTCTATATATTATGTAGAGGCAACATGGAGGTATCAGGGTGTTGGCTCCTCCTTCTCCTCCTTCTCCTCCTTCTCCTCCTTCTCCTCTTCCTTTCTTCTCTGACACAAGTTCATGTGATTACTAATTGGTAGAGGGAATTTAGAGTAGAAGAGACATATCAATAAAATTGATGTTCACTGGTGTTGGGAACAAAATAAGATTCTTGAAACTTCCTAACTGGTTGATAGTAGATATAAAAGTTACCTGCTTGGGGTAGCCATTGCCTTTCTGCACTCGTGTTCTTGGAGAGCCTGTGCCTCTGAAACTTTGATAAGAAAAAATAAACAAACCTTGAATTAGCAGAAAGAAGCTTTGTTTCATCTTTTTGGGACATGGGACACTGAAATAAGGAAGAAAGCTGAGCCAGGAGCTGTCGGGGGCCCCAGCACCCCCAGCAGTGTGGGTCTGTGGTCCCAGGCAGATGGGACATGAGTTACCTTGGTCCTTGCCTGCCTCCAGACTGGGAATGCAGCTTATTCTTGGGTTAACTCCTGTGGAGACTTAATTTATGTTCGCTCTCTGGGAGGGAAGGGGAGAGGGAAAAAAAGGAAAAGCTGTGGTTATCTGAATATCCACCATTCAAGTATGTTTGCAGGGACAATATTTCAAGTTATTAGTCTCAGCAATTTAGATAAGAACATGTACTTTCCTATGAAAGACAAGGCACCGTGTCTTGATGTTAATACCTGACACAGAGTAACCCTGTGTGATAAAGTACATAGATAGCACAACAAGGGGTGAATTAGAAATGCCTGGGAAGATATATGATGCCATTAGTAAAACATGGAGATTTATGTGTGACATTAACATCTCTAAGACAGCAGAATTGTACTACTAAAGCTGCATCAATGTTTTTTTTTTTTTTTCCCCTTTCCTCCAGATGCAATAACAAAGAGGTCTGAGAAAAAGGGTTATCTAATGAGTAAACTACTGCCTACAATTTGGCAGACCTACCATTCCCTCCAGATTTTCCTCTGTATCCTCTGGCAAATGACTAGGACTCAAATATTTGATGGCCATAATGACAGTGATGTTTTAGGTGTGATTGAACACAAGAGTTGGGTTGCCCTTTCTTTGGCCTTTAGGTATCTTGTTACCTGCTGGGAATGCCTGTGTGCATCATGGGGCAGAGTTAAGCAGAAAGAATGGCCCTGGAGGAGCAAGACTGGCCAACAGCAAGCACCAAGCAGAGAGCCTGGTGCTTCTCGAGCTCTTTGACACCAGTGCCAGGAAAAAGATGAATTTTAGCTCTGCTGGAAATGATGTATTTCATTTTCCATGGCTGCAGGATTAGGGGAGTGAGAGAGTGGCTTCACCTTCTCTGTCTGAGTGGGCCCTTTGATGCTTTTCACTGACAATTGCTGCTGTGAATGACTGGTGGTGTTTCTGTCGTGCCCATTTAGACTCTGGTTTGTGTGCTGGTGGAGTTGGGACAGCAGCCATGCATCCTCGTTCAGCCATGGGGCAGTGCTGACCCTCCTGCCATTTCATTGCCTTGTGTTCATTATGCCACAGAGAGATGGAGCCACAATTACAACCCTTTCACAGCTCTGGAATTTGAATTTGAAAATGTTCTGTTGCCTGCTGGGATATTCTCGCTGCACAAAGTGAATTCGGTTAAGCGAGAACTCATTTTTTCAACAGAGAACTTTTTTTACAGTGCAGGAAGTCCTCACTTGTGGAGAGCCAGTGTGAAAGTTAGCAGTCAGCCTGTACTGTCTTGAAAGCAGAGAAGAAAGAAAAACTCTCATTGTACCTTGAGGATGGAAAATTGAAGGAATAGCTCAGTTTACAAGTAGGAAATGCAAATTTCTCTTGAGCAGACCATCACTGTGTAGTAAACTGAGGAGTAATGATCTACTGAAATTGTGCTTTCCTCCTCTTTGAACTGTCAGCATTCATACACAAATAGAAGTTCTGCTTGTTTTGAGGTAAGGCAGCTTAATATTGACACAAGTTATTGCTCAGGTGGGGAAAGTCATCTGGTGCTATGGTAGGTGTGCAGTGTAATGAAGAGTTTTGTTGGAACACTTGGTAAATGTCCTCAGAAAGTTAAGGATCAGAAGTTAAAGCTGAACACACCCTTGAAGTACATGGTTAGTTTGTTGATGGGAGATAAAGGCTGCTTATAAGAAGAATAATCTGAAGTTCAAATATGGAGCCCTTTTACCTTTGGTGAAGTGTCATTAATAACAGTAAGTCATGTGCAAAACCACTTCATTTTAAAGGTCTCCAGGATCTTTTCAAAGGTGAGGTTTGTGGCAAAGCTCATTGAAAGTATCATTTGGATTATGCAGACTGAAGTGCAGTGAGCTCGAAGATTTTGTTTTAATTTACACTTGGAATGGGAAAATCAGAAACCTTACTGATGTCTAGTTGGCTAATTACCTGACAAGCTTTTGGGGTCTTTTCCTGTCAGCTGGAAAACAACCCTAATATGTGCAACTGCTGCATACAGAAATGGTACAGAGAAGTTGACAAGTATCAGAGATGCTGACTTTGTACTTTTTGATGCCTTTTTCATTTTTATGAGAGAATTTGACCAGAAACAGCTCCATAATGCACAGCCCTTTATTGTTTAGGGGTTTGTAAGTTCCATTTTATTTTTCATGGTGTAATTTTTCTAATCTTGTAGTCTAAAACGAAACAAAACCTGACTTTTATGATGTGTAAGCACGTATTTTACATTTATTTTCGTAACTTCCAATGGAAAGAAGTCCTCCATGGAGCTGTAGTCAGGTTAATAAAGCTGGAGTCTGAGGCTCCTTGAGCTCCATTCCATGACATGGATGGTTCTGGCTGCTTTACAGGAACAAAGATTTAAGGGTGTAATTTAGCAGCACTTGTTTTCAGTAGTCACACGATGAAGAGCCTGACAGAAAGTCTTCAGTGAGCTTTGGATCACATCATGAAACAGTTTGCCTATGAAACACCACAGAATTTAGATTTAAGGACAGGTTTTATTAGAGACCAGACCTTTTATATACATATAAAAAGAGTTTAAAAATATGATAGGAATAAGTGGTTTTGATTCCTTTAAAATCAAGAAATGAAGGTATTCTAGTGATTTTTAAGAAAAGGGAGAGTTAGCATGTAAGAAACAGATGCTGAGTTTTTGACCCTGCTGACGATGATGATGAAGCTTCTCTCCTACCCAGTTGTAGTCCTCAGATTTGGCAGACTTGCTGATTTTCTAGCTGTTGACTGTTTTTAGCAATAATCTCTGGCCACAATACACCAGCTCGCTGGATGTCCACCTCCCTAGGCTGCTTCATGTCTGTGAATCCTGTTTGATAATGCAGAGCATTTTCATTCCACACCTTGGTGTGCCTGATGCTCTGGATTGATTCCAGCTGAATGCTCTGTCAATCAGTGCAGTATGAAGTCATTCTAATAGAGAAATATTTCAGACCTGCTTATTTTGACTTGTCACTGTTGGCAGGGGGGGACAAATCTGCACAGAAATTGGTGAGTTTTCATGTAACCACTGCATTCTTGTAGAGTAAAATGGACCAGCTGAACAAAAAAACCCTCATAAGAATCACCAGAATGAGTGTGCATGCATAATAGAAAGCTCCCAACCAGTCTTGTTAAAATCATGTTTTACACAGTCATGGAATGCATAACAATAGTCTGGCTATAGGTCAAGGGTCTGTTTGTTCTTTCATATTTCTCCTTAATTTGGCAAGTGGACACTCTTTCTGTCAAAGAGAAGATGCCAAAAGAAAGGGCAGGGTTTTTTCCCAAGTTATTTTTGAAAGGCCTTGATTCTTGGATGTCTGATTAGGATATTTTAGACCTGGCTGTCATTACCCTGGAAATCAAATGTTACAGCAGCTTAATACAGGCAGCCAAAATCATGAAAAGCTTTCCAAAAAAATTCATCTAAAGATAAAGTTTTGTTCAGCTGCACAAAACAGCGAGGCACTAATTGTACACTTAGCAGGGGATTCATATCTTCTGTCTTACATCAGTTTTTAACCAAAATTAAGTGTGTCCTTTGAAAGGTGGGCTCTGCTGTGTTCTCCTTTCTGCTCATCCACACAGAATTCTCTGCATCAGGAACTTATTTCTGTGCTTTCTCTCTCTTCTGTGTGTACACAGTAAGCTGAGTAACAATGATCTGCGTGCTGTGCTCACCTGAAATTCCCACAGAATGGGAATCGAGTTCTGTGGGAGCCTGAGCTGCAGGATCCAAGTTGGGCTGTGTGCTTTCCCTGCCTCCCAGAGGTGAGGAGTAGCTCCACTGGGTGGAAGCACTTTCTTAAGGTGTGGATTTCGTCAGCATTGTCTAGACCCTGATGGGAGAAGCTGCTGTGAGCTCAGGTCTGTCTGAGCCTGGGATGTGGATCACTGGGCGCCCCACAAGTAACATCAAAGGAGGAGATTTTCAACACCTCACTCGTTTCTTTTGTTTTATCCTCATGTCCTGGTTTGAGACAAATTTAGAGAAAAATATTATCTGATAGAAAGCAGGTTGTAGTTATTTTTTTTCACTAGGTTCAGGAAAAGAAATATTTTTTTGGAGGAGAGTGAAGAAGAAAACAAAACTATTTATTTAAGGAACACACAGGAGAAGAATAATAATGTTAAACAATAAAATCTCTCGCTGTGGAGAGAAACTTGGAAGAGTTTTAAGTCTTTTTGGGTGTAGTTTCTCTCTTTTTTGGAGCTGAGTGTGGTGGGTTTCTTTTTCTAGGTTGGTGGAAGGTTTTTCAGTGAGGTTTTGATCTTCTGAATAAGATCATTCTTATGGCCAGAGATTATTGCTAAAAACAGTCAACAGCTAGAAAATCAGCAAGTCTGCCAAGATGAGAAGAAGAAGAAGAAGTTAAAGTCTTAGGAAAACTCTCTCTTTCTTTTTTGAAGAAACAGAGTTGAGAGTTGGTTGGAAAAGCAAGGATTGGTGTTTCTTCTTTTCTCTGCAGCAGCAGCTCTCACTCCCCACAGCAGCAGAACAGAGAGGAGTAGTGACTTTGAAGCTCAGAACTGCTTGAAAAAGTTCTTCTGGCTGTTTTTTTTCTTTCTCTCCCCTTTGGGCTCAGTTTAAAGGCACAGAAAGGCACAGGATTCATTTTCTGGGCATAGAGAAGCAATGTGGGATACATCATAAAGTCACCCCAAGGTACCTGGTCCTCATATGTCAGCCTTTGGACTATTGGTGACTTGTTCCAGATCTGAAAACATAATCCTGTCCTGCATTTTAAACCAAAGGTGGTTCTTCAAATACATTGTTCCAAAGAACACTTTTTTTTTTTTTTTAAACTTGGTGTTTCTGCAATGTTGTGCTTTCTTTATTTGCTTCTGGCATAAAAACATGAAACTGAACAGCTCTAATCAGAATTATTTCTTGGGCAACTATGAAAGCAACAGTTTGAGATACTGTATCAAACATTCTTTTAATCCCAAGGCAAGTGTTACAGTGAATATCTTGGAGTTCATAAAATTTCCTATACAGCAATTGCCAGTTTATCTGGTGTTGGTCTCCAGTAGATCATCTTTCCCAGGCTCAAGTAATCTACCTGCAGAAAACAGATGATGATTCTGAAAAGCTCTCAACCCTCTGTAGCTGCATTAAGTGCCTTTCTTAGTATTTATTTTTTAAAAACCTTTAAAAGTTGCCTTCTTTCTGCAGTGTAAAATGGCTTTATGATCGAGCTTTTTCTGTGTTGATCTCGAAGTTCTTTACAGAGGAGTTTGGCATGGTTTCCCCTTTTTGTCACCCTGACAAACTGAAGCACAAAGAAGAGAAATGAGCCCAGCACCAAACTGGAGGTGATTCCAGCCAAGTGCTTTGCCCACTCTGTCACGCTGTGCTTTGAAGGGCACTAATCTCCCAGTCCAACTAACATCAAACATCTTACTAAAAACATCACAATACTGTTCATCAAGGAGATGGATGAGATATGAAAACAGGAGAAACACTTTTTACCACGGCTGACAGCATCAGAGAGCTGGAGCAAATGACAAACCTTTTGAAAAATCCAGAAAAGAGTAGAATTAGATTAACTTCTTAAGATAGACTCAAGTAATAGCATAACTTGTGCTCTGCCATGTGACATTTTAGCAGGCACAAGTGAGCCAGACAACTGTGTTGTTTTAACCCATGTTCAACATTCCTATCAGTAAATCTGCTCAAAGGGCCCCATGTCCATACCTCATCAAATCTTTTTTTGCTACTGCCTGGAATTTCATTATGAGCGATCAGTGATGTAATACTAAACCTATGGAATCTCAAACACATCTCAAAATCACTGGTACAAAGTAGATTCCTTCCAAATCAAAAAGGTGCAGTATTTTTTGTTGGTACTATGGTTTTGTTGCTTTGTTTTTTTTTTTTTTCAAGTGGCTCATTCCAGTATTTTCCCAAACGTATTTCCCAAACTAAAATGTCTCAAAATAAACTTTCTTTGGTAGATCAGTTTCTTTTCATAAATGTTGTTTCTGTTTTCTTCTCTCCCCTGTTTCTGAGACACAATTTTTTGCTTCTTTGAAATACAAAATACCTGTTCCACGCCTCCCTCTTTTGAATGAAGTGTGTTTTGGTTGCAGTAGGGGCCTGTCTTTGGGTGTTTCCTGGAACTGTGGGATTCTGTGAAAGAGTCTCTCTCTCTCTTTTGACATCTCCCTGTGTTTCCCACGTGAACCATTCTGGTTTGAAACGAAAAGAGGGAAGTTTGGGCTGTGTTTTTTGCTTGGTTGCTGGGATTGACTGGGAGCTGTGCTTAGGGAAGTGGCTCCCTGCTGGCTCCCTTGCTGCAGTGCCTGGGGACAGAGGGGTCTCAGCCAGAATGAACATCCACACATGCTCCATGTCTGCTTGCCCAGCTGTTGGAACCCTGGAAGCTGAGAATTTTAAATTCTCTGTGCTGGAAGGCACTGATCCACAGGAAAACACTGCATTTGAGCTGAGGCCTTGGGATAGGCTTCCAAAACTGAGTGATAACATTAAAATCACACATGTGTAGTTTAAATAGAAGGTGTGGTGTCACAGGGTGAAACATTTGAGATTTAAGGTTTTGGAATATAGTAATACATAGAATTATACATGTGTCAAAATGGAGGTTTTAGGGTGTTTAGCTAGATACTTTTTTTTCCACTTTCTTCTTCCTCCTTCTTCATGGGTGTAGATGGTGTCTCGTAATTGGATATGAAAATCTGCACTGCTGAACTTAGGGGTTTGAATATTGGGTTAAAAATAAAAATAATTTAGGTGTCAACACACTATTGGACAAACTGTCCTTAAAAAATCTTTGCTGAGCTGGAGAAACACCATTATAGCCTTGTTCCACCTTGTTAGCAGAGCTCACAGCTCCTAAGGCTGTAACATAGAGAAGAACTAATAAACAACTGAGTCAGAACAAGAAAAAACCACATCTCCTGTGTTCCATCCAAGGTCAGGCAGTGAGGGTAAGGGGGTGGAAAAGAAGCCAAACCCCTGACATCCATCCTTCATCTGCGCCCATGCAAGCTCATCAGAGTCCCTGCTGTCAATGCAGCATTTGTCAAAATTAATTATTTGATGCTCACTACATTCCCCACCTGTAGAACCCTAATTGTCCTTCTGATGCCTCTCAAACCTTTGCTTCCAAAGCCTATTTATATAAAAAAAGGCTCAATTTCAGCCTTGTAGCAAAATCTCAGTGTGGGTGAAATGCTGTTTGATTTTGTTTGGTCCTTATGTCCACACACATTGAAATTAAAGAGAGCTAAGTTGAGAAAATGAGTGGTGAAGTAAAAATTATGAGGTTTATAACACAGGCTAGCAACAGTCACTTTAAAGGAAGCTCTCAGTACCAGAGTTGGAGTAAATAACCTCAGGGACTGGAGTGTAGGTGAGTATTCAATATGGTGTGGCTTGGGTACCAGAGATCCTTCAGAGCAGATGATGCTTCAAATTCGACTCTTCCTTTGTGAGCCTGGTGACAAACTTGTCAAAAGAGGTTTGCAGTTTTAAGAGAAAATAAAAAAAAAAAAAACCAACCAAACAAAACCTCTGTCCCACAAACTCCTGTCTGGAGTTTGGTTTGAGCTATAAATTCACTGCTGATATTGGCTTAGGAATTGGCTGTCTGCCCAATATAGTTGTCCCACAAAAATGTACAGAATCTCTATCTTTCAGTCTCCTGTGAAGAAAAACATGGAACAAAAATGTTGGGGGACAAACAAGTAGGACAGGACATGACCTTCTCTGGAGTAAATATATGGGGGAATTAAAGGGTCCTTGAAAAGCCATTATTTTCTAAAATGCCAATGTTTATGTTGATGATTTATTCCAGAAATGAGAGAGGCAGTAGGATAATCAGCTGGGTGGTGGAAGTATTAACCAAAAACTCCTAATCCAAGATTTTAAACCAGGATTCTGTCTGCACGTGCAGCAGTCACATGTGTGCTGTGTTTTTTATGCTGGCAGGGAAACAACAGAACCTGCCTTACTTTTTTCCCCTGTTATGTAGTGGAATATCACATGTTGGGTTGTCATGAAATTGTTAACACAAACTGTCAGAAATTCAGCTTCTTTGAGCACTCGTCCTCGTGCTTTTTCCCAGCAGCAGTGAAAAACACTGTGAAAATACAAGTGCTGCCCTAGTTCAAGTGACAGACAAATCTGCTTTAGGCCTCTATTAAATGCTGCTGGAGAAGAAACTAAGGGACTTATTTTTATAGGTAAAATGAAGGTGTTAAAGAAGCTATCTTGCTAAAACACCCAGAATAATTGTTTTTTTCCATTTTAACTATGTCCCTTCGACCATATATATATATATATACACTATCTATAGAGAGAGAAAGAGCAAGAGAGAGCCTATGAAAAATGACATCTTAAGAGATTTTCAAGAGCAGAGGAGAAGTCTATAAGCTGCAACCTCTGACACCCTTCTGTCAAATTTCAGCCTTCAGCCTGAAGAGTTGGGAATTTGAATCTGAGGATGACCCTACAAAGCATTTCAGATGTGCTTTTGTCTAAGTGTGGTTCTGGGCTGAGGGTTGCTTGCTGGAAGGGCACCAAAGAGGTGCTGCTGTCTGGGATGGGTGGTGGTTTTCATGCTGTCTCTACAGGTGGCTGTAAATGGAAGATGATGTTTCTGGTTGCACTGAAAGAGATTTTTTTTTTTGGTCATTTGTCTCCTTTAAAATGTCTGCAGCCCAGATCCACTTGGGTTGTAATGTCTTTTGATCCCAGGGGCTGAATAAAACCAGGCTGAGTAATCCCTGGGAACTTCTGTGAGCAGAATTGCTGGGAAGCAGGGAAATTCAGCACATCTGATGCTTTCCTCTGAATCAGTGCCATACCTGATATGGTTTCAATGAGTGTTTTGGTTGCTGTTCTTGCCTCCTGCTTTAACAGCCCCGAGCTGGGGCTCCAAAGTTGTTCAGAAAGCCAGGTTTGATTTCTGCAGGTTTTTAAACTTTTGTGCCATAATGGGGAGAGTTGTTCTCAAACAAAACTTTAACACTTGGGATTTAGTGTTTTGTTTAGTTTAAAGTAAAATTTAAAAGGGCATGCCATTTCCTGAGTGTTGCAATGAAATCAGGCATTTTGTTTCTTTGTTTAGGTTATGGAAAAGAGGATCAAGAGGATCAATTTTCCCAGTAGATAGGAAATATGTAGCCCTCAGTGCTATTGTTTTTGCTTTCTGATGCAGGCTTTACCATCTAAGTGTTCCCATCCTTAATCCCACGGAACAAGCCCACGAGGATTGCCCTCTGTGAGAAACATTCCTGAAAATTATAATTTCCCCCTTCCTACAGAAACCAGAATTTCACATTGGGAAAGAACAACGGAAAAACACAATTTAGTTTGCTTATAAAACGTTAAATGTTCTACTCTCTGTTTAGAAGTTGCTATCTCCAGTTATAAAGTTATGAGAGAAAGTACTGACTCCTTGAAGAGAAAGTTTATATGTCCACAGCTGTTTGGGTTTGGTACTCAAACCACAATTTCTTCCACCTTGTAATTAGTTGATCAGTATGTAAGTAAATAAAATGGTGAGATGATCTATAGGAGATTGAAGAAATAATGAGGTAAATAAAGTAGATATATTTGTGGTGCACTTTGCACTCCTTTTAAGAACGAAGTGCAAGGTAATTGTCTCACCTTTCCTTTGGGTGTGTCATCCAGAGATTTCCTGAGTGTGAACCAAATAGATTAATTTGATAGAAGCTTTTTAGTTGTTGGTGTCCCTTGACTGATATTTTGCAGGCTATATGGTATGAAACCATATAAAAGTTATATCAGCAGGTGGATTAAAAAATTCCTCTGGCTCAAATAATGTCTAGTTGTTAGCATTTGGTCATTCATGGTATTTCACCTGATAGATCACAGAATCATAGAGTGGCGTGCATTGGAGAATGTCTGAAATATTTTCATGAGTTTTGTTCCAATAAGGAATTCTTGAATGAAGAATTTGTTTTTTAGAAGTTTTTTTTTTTTTTTACTTCTGTGCTTAGGACTACAGAGTAAAAACAGCTCATGAAAGAAAAACATGTCCTTGGTCAGGAATATGTGTGTGTGTGTTTTGGCTCTGCCTCAACAAACGTGTGCCTAACTTAAATAAGGTGAGTAATCCTGTTTGGTTGGTGAGGAGAACACTTAAGTACCCTGTGAATGAGAGCACTTAGGAACGGCTTGGTGTGAAGGCATCGCAGGAAACAAGGCTAAGTGAAAGGCTCAGAAAGAAAACAAGATGTTCTTCTGATTAAGGCTCATGTCCACCTCCAGAACGTTACCTGCAAAACATCTCAGCAGTCAGGAAGTTGCACAACTTAAAGCTGTTTAACTGTGCTATTATGTACCCCCGAATTTATATTTTCTACTTTGTGTGTGGGGCATTTTATTTATTTTTTTTTTCACGGCTACAGTAACTTAAGCAGGGCGAGAGGTGTAAGAACTGAGTTTCTGCTTGGAAGAACTACCTCATGTAGCTATGGCATGTCAGTCCTTGGATTTTATTGGGGGTTGGAGTAGTTTTGCCTTTTATTGATGGAAGGATGGATCTGGATTTTCTCTGGATTTGAACATGCAACTGCAAGTGACTTTAATGGGGATTTTATTAATGCTGAGGTAGTCCTGTAAGCTGGATTTATGCACTGCACAAAGAGAGCCCACTTTCCTTTCACCAGACTGGCAGGATTTGGCAAACCTCAGGGGAAAAAAAAAAAAAGTGGATTCTTCAGTATTTATTGTGATACAGTGCTGGGAAGGTCCAGAATGGAGTTTCCTGGAGGAACTGCTGACTGAGGTGGACACAGCAGTGATCTTGGAGCAGAAAAAGGTGTTTGCTGGTTTTGTAAAACAACAGGGTACCAGTTGTGTTCAGCCATGGTGGAGTGCAGTGCTGCATGTGTGGAGGAGTATTTGACTCCCTCTTCATTCCATCACACACTAAATTCAAAAACCTCCTTTGGCAGGCAGTATTAAATTGAAAAAAACACCTCAAAATTCTCTAAGATAAGCAACCTCCCTGCCCTGCCCTGCTGCTTCTGGATTTAGAAGAAACAGTGTAAAATTGCACAGTCACTTGCAAAAGAATGATGTATTTTTTCAGGGCTTAATCAAATCTCTTGCTCAATCCAGCTGAGTCTAATGAATACTCTCAAGCCCACCTGCTGATTGTGTTGATTAGGTGGGAAGGTATTTGTCTAATTAAAAGCTGATTGAGAAGCCAGCTTGATTTTGGTATCTTCACCTGGTTTAACAGATAAAGAGAATTTCTCTGCACCTCGTAATTCCAGCCTTTTGTCTTCTGAGTATATGAGCACTTGAAAGTTTTGTCTTTTTTCCTGCCTCTGTGCATGGAAGTGGATGGGAGTCAGCAGAGCCTCTGAGCAGCTTTCCCAGCTGGCTTAGGTTACTCCAAATTGCAGATCTGAGTCTGTTCTCCCAAGAGCTCCCTCCAGTTCTCCCCCTGAGGCATCACTCAGAGGCAATTTTTTCTCACCACCTCCTAAGTTATCATTTATTCCAGCTATTGCTTGAAGGTGGCTGCTCTATCACTGTGCAAAGTGCATGTACAGGCAGACCTACAGCCTGTACTGAACCCATGTAAATGCAATCCAGCAGCTATGCACAAATAGCCAAACCTTTTTGCATCTTTGACTGGAGGCAGCCAGCGATCTAGAAACTCTGCTGGTCTGCAGCCAAAAGAAATAGGGAATTCCCTCAGATTTTTTTTTTTCTTTCCCCTGAAGTGATTAATGGGGACATTATCGGGTTTGGCTCCGTATTAATCAGTGCAGTTTGGATATTAAAATTCTCAGTTCTGTGGCTGATGCTTCCCAGGCTGCTCTCAGGATTGCATTGCACCGTGGTTGGGTTACAGTCGTGGCAGCAGGCTCAGGTGAATGGAGCAGTTTTCCTTGCAGGTGGAATCCACTCTTTTCCCTTAGTGGGACTGCATGGAGCAGTCTGCCCTTTCTTGCCTTGGGAATTTCTTCCTCACAGAGGAGTCACAGGAAAAAGAAAAGGAGCAGCAAGTCAGTTTAGAGAGTTGTACAACTGTATCTAGAAACTGTAGCAAGGATCAAGATCTGTTTTGGCTTTTTAGATCATCCTGACTGAAAAGTTTTTCTGCCTTTGGTGCCCTCTTCATCCCCCCCATGTATAAACACTTCTATCTTTCCAGTGCCTGTGATAACCACTGGGTTACTCAAAGAATCCCTTGGGAGCTGAAGAGGCAGCATCTTCCAGGCTCAGGGGCATCATATCTGGTGAGACATATGCTGCTTCTTATTTTTTTCTGGAGCTGTATTTTGTTGAGTTGAGACAATTGCTATAATGAGCTGCACTTTAGTGTTAGCTTAGTCTCCTTTGACACTCAGAGTCTGGTGTGGAAAGAGGTTGTTTTGGGTTAGTGATCAGCCTGCTTTGGAAGACACTTTGTGGTAGTCCTTGATCAAACTGACTGCCAGAAATTACTTGTGTATTTGGGAATTTTCCACCTTGATTTTTCCCTTTTTTTTGGTGCTAAGGATTATAGGTGAGTATGAGCACTGTAATTCAGCTCTCTAAAACACTGAGAAATTTCTCCCATGTTGTGGCTCCGTATGAATCTCCTGGTTCCTGGAAATAACCTGAATGGGAAGGGGGTGTTTTTCCCTTGGGAAAGCCTGACTCTGGTGTCTCTGTCATTAACCCCACATGTGGCCATCACTGCACCCACAGGGTACAGACTGAGGTAATGAGGTCAGCCCAACAGCCACACCAGGCTTTCTCCTGGTGAAAGGTTATGAATATGGAGACCATTATATGTCATTAAGATAATAATGTTGCTGAATATGTCAGTGAAGTCAATGGCTCCCTATTCCCCAGGTGTTCTGGTTTTGGTTTGACAGGGACACGTAAAAGCAATTCTGCTTGCCAGGTGGGAGGAAATTTGCCTTTCAAAAGACTCTTGCTTCAGCACTTGATAGGAGTCTTGCTTAAGCAATGATGATGATGATAATAATAATAAATGTTCCCAGGCTGTACTTATTTTATAATTGTTGTTTAGCCCAAATTGCTCTGAGTGAGGAAACTCCATCATCCTGGCTACACAGGTGGAAGTTATGATGTCATGCCTTGCAAATTCACTGATTCAAGAGGATGCAGCATTTATACAAAATGCTACTAGAACGCAGAGTTTGAGTAGTGAAAACTAAGTGTCTTGGAGGAAAACTAAGGAAAACAAAAAGGATTCAAAATTTAAGTGGAGAAGCCATCCTTGATGGGGAGGTGAGGAGAGGATTGCCTTGGATGGTTTTCCTGCTGTGCTGAACACCTCTCTGGAATGGCTGTCACTCTCAGGGGCTGTGTCTTGCATGATCTGACCTGATGGGGACTTTTCCTGCAAGGGGAAGGTTTGTGAGCATCCCGAGAAGTTGTGGCCATACATGTGGTAGAGCTGATGGTGCTGTGCCTCTGCATTCACACAGTGAATTTCTGTCTCTGAGTTCTGTTGGCTCAGCACCATTTTCCTGGTGTTCACAGGCAGGTACAAGTGGTCCAGCAGAGCAGAGTCCTGGGCACAGACTGAATTCCTGTGGTCAGCTGTACCCTGCCTGCTCCTCTGGCTACCACAGATTGTGTCAGGAGATGAGGGAGACAAGAGGCAGCGTGAGCTGGGCTGAAGCCAGGAGAACAAAAACCAAAAAGTGAATTTGTTGGGCAATATTGGCTCCCAAACACTTTTTTTTTTTAAAAATTTTATTTTCACATAGATCTATAAAGGCTCCAGTTTCAGTCCTAGGGAATAATTAAACCTTAAGCAGTGATAAACAGTGCAATATTCAATTAGTGAGCTGTCCTGCAAAGGCATGTCAAAGTAAATTGGGGTTTTTTGAGGCTGTTAACTATGCTGACAGAGAGTTGGTTAATGCTTGAAGGATAATGTTTTGGGCAAATTCCCAGCCTCCAAATGCCTGCAGGCAGACTTGTCCATATTTGTGGTATATTTGAGGTCTAGTGTTCCTCCTCTGGGCCATATATTTTCAGAGGGAATTTTAATGGAAGGAAACATTGCTGCAGAGCAACTGCCTTCTCTGAAACACTTTCCAAAGAAATGTTAAGGCCAAAGGTCTTGTTTTTTCAGGGCAAAAGATGTGAATCTTCTAATATTTACTCAGTTATAAATAGTGATGGGCAAGGCTCTGAGGATGGATTCCTGGGAGATTGGTCAGGAGTAGTTATTCCCCAAACTAAGCAAAGACAGTGGTTGTCTTTTAATTGTTGCATCTTCTCTGGCACAGAGAACACCGTTATTAAACAGATAGCAAGTTACTATAATAAATTCGAGGTTTATTATAATAAATATAATAACCTCTCAGGCTCAGGTGCCTCTTTTTCCTCTCCAGCCCCAACAAGAACCAAAATGTGTGTTATTTCTAGTAAGAGATGGCACTTTAATGCAGGGGGGAATGTTCATGCCAAATGTTTTGGTTCTCCAGCCATGGCATCAGTGAGGTGGCAGGAGAAAGTGCAACCCCATGGGGAAGGAACTTAGCTTGGGGTGCAAGACTTGCTGCCCTTGGCCAGCTGGGCTTGGGCAGGGAACTGCATTTCATTTATCCACCCCCTCTCTTCCCCCATTTGTAAAACAGGAGGGGAGATTATGACTTAGAGAAATGCTGTTTGAAAATGTTGTGTTACTTCCCACTGAAAACTAAATCTGCCAGCCTCATTGCCAATGAATGAGTGTTACCTAACCCCATTAACAGGTTAGTTTGCCTCCCACAGTGAAATTCAGCCTCTCACAGTGTCATTGTACCTGTGATGCCTTTCCCTGGTCTTAAAATGAAAGCCAAAGCATGGGTTATGGGTAAAAGGGTTTTTATCTTGGTATTTATTTCAGGATCCTTGGGTGCAGCACTTGGTCCAGGTGGAATGCCCCAAAAATGCATGCACACCTCACACTGAAATACACACAATTATAGGCTATGCAAAATGAACATATTTATCAAAGATTCCCCAGTGAGAGGCTGGAGTGAAGCCCTCGTTGTGAGGAACCTTCCCCCTGGCTGGGCCTGGCTGAGGTTCCAAAATGTGTTCTGGAGAGGCCCTTGGTGTCTGGGGCTCCCAGGATGTTTGCTCTCCTGGTTTAACAGTGCCGTGGGGCTGAGCTGAGTTCTCAGCCTTGGGGAGGTACAAGTGTGGGGCTAAAAGCACTGAGAATACATCAAACTATAAAAGAGTGTGTGAGAGGGGTATGAAAGAAAAAGCAAAAAATCATTCTGGCATCATAGGTCTTACAAAGTTCAGTGTGCAATTTGTGCATCACCGAAGAGAGAACATGAAACCCAAATGTGACCTGAGCCTTGCTGAGGAGCCTGAAGGCCACAGCCTCCGTGGGTGCTGTGACACTTCCAAGGAGAAGCACAGCATTGGAGGTGTCCTTGTGGACTTGTGAGTCTGGTGGGCCACTGGACAGTCCTGGTGTAGGTCAGGCATCTGCACCATCCATGTGCATCCCCAGGAAAATAATGCCTAGCTGTAAAATCCTGAAGCACAAGAAAATGAAAAGCGTTATTTCTTGGTAAAGGAGTGCAGTTTCTGATCTGCATTCTGATTTTTCTGTATCGAGAGTAAATTTGTAGGTAAACTTTATCAAGTAAACTTAACTGACTGGAAAATGTTTGTTAATAATTACAAAAAATCTCCTCAAATAGCAAGAAAAAGATTTTTCAGACATTGATGTGCTTTTGTGTAGATGTGGTTTTTTTGTTAGTACTTACCAGAGAAGAAAAAGTAAAAGTGACTTTGAATAGCTCTTAGGTATCATTGCAAAATGTTACAGTTCAACATTTATTTCTACTGATGTAAGACAGATATTTAAATGTAAAAACTTGTAGCTGGACTGTGTAGGATACTCGAAACTTTAGAGAACTGAAGAGATTCCCCACTGTAACCTGTTGTATGCTGTCTGCACCTTGAAAAATTAAAATTAATATCCAGTACTAAAAAAAAAAAGGGCAAAAAAAAGACAAAAAAACCCCAAAGGACACAGGGATTAAATGACAGAATTGCTGCTTTTTTTGGTGGCTGTTGGTACTATCATATATACTAAAAGCATTCCAACCAAGGGCATGTGGCTGCAATGGAATTTGATGTACAATCAGTTTTAGGGAACAGCCTGTGCCTTGTTAATATAATCCATAAAAGGCTTCCAAACTTCCTGAAACCAGTCCCTTCTGTTTCCAAGTCTGCATATGATCTCATAGGAAATGATCTGGGAGAGGCCAGCTAACCCTTTTGCATAATCAAGGTAGCATTGTTCTTTTAAGGCCTAAAGTGAGCTGTTTCGCTGATACAAACTCAATAATCCCCTTTTTCTTCTGTCCACAAGTCTCTGTTATCAGGCTTTGCAATGATTTTGGTGGCATTAAAAAAAGAATAAGTGGGAAGACTGAAGTGTGGTTTGAAGACTGAGCTGGATAATGTCCTTCATTTACTTTGTCACCCTTTTGTCTTGGCTGTTTCGAAAATCCAAAAACCACTTGCTGCCCGATGAAATTTGGAAGACTGAAATGCAAATACATAACACAAGTGGGGTTGATGCCTTAAATGGCTCCCTAGAAACAGAGAGCAGACAGGAATCAAGGAATAAAGGAGGGATTGATTGGAAAGGCCTTCAGAGGTACACTCTGGGCTCCAGAGGCTCCTGCCTCAGTGCATCCCAACATGGACAAGGACAGCTCCCGAGTTCTTCCCACTTGGATCTCAGCATCAATTCCCCAAGCAGAAGCCAGACAAGGATGAAATTTGCTCAAGCTTGCCCCCCTGTCCCCAAGATTGTGGTTTGCAGTTGTTGGGCCTAGGAGGGTCTGGGTGTCCTTGGAGAGCTGGAGAGGCTTTGTTGTGTGTGTGGGAGCATGAGAGAACAGCACTGAACGAGCTCCAGGGAACTGCAGAGTGACACTGGGCAGGGCAGGGTTGGGAACAATATAAAAGTTAAAACCTAAGGCATCAGGGCAAGGTTTATTTTGCAGTGGGCTCAGAGGCAGGGAAGCAGCCTGCATCTTGCCAAATTTCATAAATGGCAGTAGCAGCAAAACAGTGAGGAAAATACCTGCCCTTTGTATGGGTTTGAGATTGCAAAACCTCTCACATAGGTTAACAGCCGAAAAAGAAAGCATGTTCTTGCATTGGAGCCCTTGAAAAACCTCTCTATTTACACAAACCCAGAGTGCCTCCTTGTACAGTGCACGTTCTTTCATATCCTCGGGATACCCAGGATTTCCTTAATATATTTAGCCCAAGAAGGGAAACACTCCAATGAGCTGCTGTCTCTGAGAGCCTTGTAGGGCAGCGAGCCTCAGCCTTCCCTGGCAGGGCAGGGAGGACAAAAGTCTCTGGGCTTTGTAACTCTGCACAAGTACAATTATGGGCCTGGTTCATGCGCACAGGCAGCCCCTGCACCAGGCTGAAATCACAGTGAGCCTAAGCAGAGGGCTCTGTGGCTCTCTGCTTGCTGCAGAGCTGTTAAATTTGGCACTCTGCTCTGGGCTCCAGTCAAACATTTTCTTAACCATATTAGGATACGTGGAAATTGGCCAGCCAGCAACAGGCCTTCGATGTACTTATTGCCTGTGCTCATATTTTATACAGTAGACAGCCACTGCTTTTTTTAAAAACTAGCAGGTCTAATAGAGTAAGACAAATAAAACGCCTTAAAAATTGTCATTAAAGTAGGGTAGGGAAAAAAAAAGAGCATTTCCCAAGACAAAGGACATTGCTATAACAAAAGTTGTGGTTCCCTTGTGCTTTTCATCCTGTAGGTATTGATCATCCTGTAAATCAGATCCCAGTAGTAGTTGTATATTGTGCTGTTATTCAGGTGAAAACAGAGTGAAGTGAGCCTGGCTGGCTGTGGCACGAGCGTTCCCATTCCACAGGCTGGCTTATCCAAGGCATGGCAGCCCCCAGGAGAGCGTGATGCCTGAAATGGCTCCCTAGAAACAGAGAGCAGACAGGAATCAAGGAATAAAGGAGGGATTGATTGGAAAGGCCTTCAGAGGTACACTCTGGGCTCCAGAGGCTCCTGCCTCAGTGCATCCCAACATGGACAAGGACAGCTCCCGAGTTCTTCCCACTTGGATCTCAGCATCAATTCCCCAAGCAGAAGCCAGGCAAGGATGGAATTTGCCCAAGCTTGCCCCTTCCTTCCCCAAGATTGTGGTTTGCAGTTGTTGGGCCTAGGAGGGTCTGGGTGTCCTTGGAGAGCTGGAGAGGCTTTGTTGTGTGTGTGTGAGCATGAGAGAACAGCACTGAACGCGCTCCAGGGAACTGCAGAGTGACACTGGGCAGGGCAGGGTTGGGAACATAGAAAAGTTAAAACCTAAGGCATCAAGGGGAGAAAGAAAAACACTGGATTGGTGACTCTCAAGGTTTGGTTGACTTTGGCTTATGGAGCCAAACTGCCTGGGGGTAGTGCAAGAGCAATGAGCCTGACCTCTCTGTGTTTCTTCAGAGGTAAGATGTCTGAAACTTCCCCAACGAGGGATAGGATATTCCACTGCAGAAATTCCAAAATGGAGTCTTCAGTATTTAACTGACAACTTTTATGTTTTTAAGGGATGAAAAGTTGAGGAGCAGTAGTGTTGGTTTATCGGGGTGAGGGCTTCTTTCCAGCCCCTCACCCTCACTGCCCGAGCTGGGATGGAACACAGGAGATGTGGTTTTTTCTTGTTCTGACTCAGTTGTTTATTAGTTCTTCTCTATGTTACAGCCTTAGGAGCTGTGAGCTCTGCTAACAAGGTGGAACAAGGCTATAATGGCATTTCTTTGGCTTTGCAAAGATTTTTCAAGCACAATTTGTCCAATAATGTGTTGACACCTAAATTATTTTTATTTTTAACCGAATGCTCAAACCCCTAAGTTCAGCAGGGCAGATTTTCTTAACCAATTACAAGACATTATCTAAACCCATGAAGAAGAAGGAAGAAGAAAGTGAAAAAGAAGTATCTAGCCAACACCCTAAAACCTCTATTTTGACATATATATAATTATATGTGTTACTATATTCCAAAACCTTAAATCTGAAAATTTTCACCCTGTGACACCACACCTTCTATTCAAACTACACACATGTGATTTTAATGTTATCACTCAATTTTGGAAGCCTATCCCAAGGCCTCAGCTCAAATTTAGTGTTTTCTTGTGGATCAGTGTCCTTCAGCACAGAGAATTTAAAATTCTCAGCTTCCAGGGTTCCAACATTGGTTAAGCATATTATCAGGTCTATACTCCAGTGGATTTTGCTATTAAAATTACTTTTTTTGATCAGTAATTGTTTTCATAATTTTTAATTTACTACTGCTTCTTGTAGCCATAAACTTTTGTTTCACCAAAAAGAATCTCTCTCCTTGCCAAGGTTGTTCTAAATCTTGCAGAGAGTTGTCACATCCCCTACTCCAAACTTAGCTGATGGATCCACAGCTCTTTTAGCAAGTCAGTCCCTCTCTGCTTGCTTAACACTTTCATGGCTCTCTTGAGATCTTCCTCCAGGTCGTTCTTGTCATTCAGGAAATGAGTTCTGCAGAGCTGAGTGAAGTATTCCAGGTGTGATCATCCCAGGGCTGAGTTAGGGATATCACCTTTCTGCCCTGTGTGTTTCACTTAATGCTGCACGGCCTCTGCTACCACATCCTGCATTGTTTGATGCCTACTACAAAATAAAAACCCCCAAAAACGAGGCCCAGTTTAAGGTTTTGGATCACAAATTTTGGTGATGTTTTGCAACGATGCAGAAATGGCTGAATCTGTGCCTGTGGTTTGTAGCTCAAGGCAGGCACTGTGCTGCCCAGGAGGGTTGGAATCATCACATCATTTCTCACTTTTCAGCTCTTTGCTGAGGGTGGATATGAACTTGTACAAGTCCTTTGACTGCTGGGCCCTCGTGTCTGTGTTAGTGCATAATTACACTGTAGTAGTTGCATTTGGTAAGGCTGTGAGGGTTGGTTCAGGTTTGTGCATGATCTGGAACATATAAAGAAGTGGAAATGTAAAATATTTGGGCAAATGGCTGCAGAAAAACACGTCACAGGACCTGTAAGCTTATGCTGCCCAGGCTTGTGGAAATTGAGGAGGGCCATCAATAAAAATCCTGTTTCTGTATAATGATTTATTTGCTAAAAGAAGAGGGGAACTAAATCAAATGAAAATGATGAACTTTTTATTGAGTGTAACCTCTGCAAAGTTCACTAGAGACCCACTGAGAATATGGTTTTAACATGTCCAAGTTTGCTTTGTTGTTTCACGCAGCTGTTGATTTTTAGTTTGAGAGACCAGCACAAGCAAGAATGCATTTGGTTGACAGTCTTGGAAAAGGAAGTGAGCTTTTTATTTAGGCATGTTTATATCAGCACAGAATAAATGCAAAAAATATAGCAGAGCTATGATGAGTGGGGCATGGAGAAAATAAAAGATTATTTTTGCATATACTCTGAACTCATGTCAATTATGACTCATCACAAATGATTCTTCTGAACCCAGGCTGGTAAATCCCCTCATTGGCACAGCATGTGGATTTATCAGGTTAAGAAAACCTGCATTTGCTGCATGAAGCAGATGCAGCTGGAGGCAGGCTTTTCCAACTCTACCCATCATCTTTAAGATACAAATCTGGTGAGGTTTTCAGAGCAGGAACATTCAGTTGCTGTTAATTTGTGAGGTCTTTATTAGTGTTACAGACCTGGTGAGGGGGTCTGAGTAGCGTAACATATCTGAAATCCAGGCTCACTCATGGGCAGTGCTTTTAACCTGGTCCAGTACTCCTTATGTGGGCTGGGAATTTTGCTGTGGTGGTCCCTGAGGTTCACAAAAGCCACGCATGGTTTACAGTTTTAGTAAGCAAAGTTTGTGTTTGGAAGTGAGCACTCTGAGGTGGCTGAGGATAAACAGTTGAAAAAAAAAAAGCTTTCTTAGTGATAGCTGAGTTTTCTACTGGATGTAGCTGCGTGTAGAATTTGGTGTTTGGAAGGTTACAAAACCACTTGTGTGAAAGTTACTGCCCAGGCTTTTCCACAGACTGGAGCCATGGATGGGGACTGAGAGGTTCATGGAGAGTTTAGAAGTTGTAAGGAGGGTGTGCAAAGGTCCATGGGCTCTTGGGGTAGGAGGGAGGGGATTCTGGGGGACTGTTTTTAATGCCCATATCACACTAAAACAAAATGAATGGAAATGCAGCCTCAATACCGAATCCATTTAAAGGAAATGAAGCAGGAAACATTTCTGTTGGTTTCCATTTTAGATCCATTTCAGAAAGGAGCTCTGCTGTAGGGCTGCAGTTCAATGCAAGAAGTATTTCTATGGAATTTTGGCATGAGGGGGATTTCCCAAGAACAGCTACTGTCCAGAAGATATTCCAGCTAAAATCTTCTGAGAGCAGTTTGAAATGTTGGCACTATTTCACCTGAAGTCTGATCCAACTTGAGCTATGAGAGGAACATAGGAGGCTCTGATTTGGATCTAAATGGCTTCTCTCAACACTGTCCAGCTTGCACATAAAATGTGCAAACAGAAGAACCTCCCAACCAGGCAAAGCCCCGAATAACCCCTTTAAAGAATATGAAAGAAAAAAGGTTGTACAGAACTTGCATTGTTCTGTATAAGACACAATATTGTTCTGTATAAAAATAAGACATATTTTGACCCAGAGATAGGAGCAGAGGACAGCATCTCCTCAGCAGTGAGAGGGGAGATGGTGGCAAGGGAACACAGCACAGAAACAAAAGTGACCCACACTGCACTTGTGGCAAGTGTAGCCTCTGTTTTGGATGGCTTTGAGCAGCCTTAGCAGAAATCCTTTCTGCACAGATAATTCAGTTATTACTGAATTACTTCCCATCTGCATGTGGACCTTTCCCAGATCTAATCCTAAACCACCAGGAACTGGTGGAGCTCTGTGAGCAGATACAGGAATATTCAGCAAGATGCCTTGGGTTTTTCTGTACCTCTGTTTTCCCACTTGGAATAAACGGGCCTGACAGAGCCCCAGGTTAGGTTCTGTTCTGTCATTTATTTGATTATGCCAGAGGTGTATTTAGGTGTCAGTGACACTGTACAACTGATCATATGAATTTTCAATGAAATGCAGTTCCTGCCTGAAGTGTTTCCAACTTACCCTAAAAAAGGCCTATGCAGACGATACATTAGGGTTTAACTTTTCTATGTTTCCAGCCCTGCCCTGCCCAGTGTCACTCTGCAGTTCCCTGGAGCTCGTTCAGTGCTGTTCTCTCATGCTCACACACACACAACAAAGCCTCTCCAGCTCTCCAAGGACACCCAGACCCTCCTAGGCCCAACAACTGCAAACCACAATCTTGGGGAAGGAAGGGGCAAGCTTGGGCAAATTCCATCCTTGCCTGGCTTCTGCTTGGGGAATTGATGCTGAGATCCAAGTGGGAAGAACTCGGGAGCTGTCCTTGTCCATGTTGGGATGCACTGAGGCAGGAGCCTCTGGAGGCCAGAGTGTACCTCTGAAGGCCTTTCCAATCAATCCCTCCTTTATTCCTTGATTCCTGTCTGCTCTCTGTTTCTAGGGAGCCATTTCAGGCATCACAGAGAGGCAGCAGAGGTATGGATTGACTTGTCCAGAGGTCTTAGATTCTGTTTTAGGCGAGGGCTGGGTTTGGAGCCTGGTCTCCAGAAAAGGCTTCTGATGGCTGACTTGCTAAAGCATGCTGTGCTCTAAATATTATTGGCAGTGCTCTGGGCAAAAGAGTTCTGATTTGAGCTAAGGAGGTCTCAGACCCTTGCAGATGGTTGCTTTGAAGACCAGGTGACTTTGCTAAAGGTGACCTGTAGGACTGTGAACGTGGCTGTGACAGGAGGAGGGATGGGTGGCTGGGCTCCCAGAGAATCCAAACTCAGAGAATCCAAGCCCAAGCATGAGTCAGGATGAGCTGGACCCAAACTTCAAAGCCTTCAGCGAACTTCTAAATAACCCAATAGCGATTTTTGGGTTTGATTTGTTTTCTTAGACATGAGGCAGAGGTATGAAGCTGAGATCTGGGTGTGTTCTGGATCTTACCTCCTATTTTATGTGTATAAAAGGCAGCTGTTTTGAAGCACTGATAAATTATAGTCCACCTGTGTTGCCCTTGGGACAGAATAATGGTGTTGCTTTGGATGTCTTTTATTTTTCTGTGTGCCTCTTTCCATATGCCTGTGGCATCTAGCAGAGTCAGCTCAAGAGTTAGTACATTTACTTGTGTTTTGGGGAGAAAAGTCTCCCTATTTCTATTTTCCCTTCCCCACTCCCCACCCCCTATCCTATCTGTTTCAGAATGTTAATCACCTTGCCAAGAATTTGATTAAGTAGCTTGGAAATATTAAAAAAAAGATTGTTTTATGACTCTTAATAATGTGTAGATGTGCATGTGAAGTTAAAAGTAAGTACATCTCGTGCTCCAGACTGTAAGCTGAATGCTGAGGGATTCAGAAAAAGAATTTCTCCTGTTTCATCCTGCTTGTTATTGCATGATTTGATAGGTAAATTGTGGATTTGTTTCATCTCCTTACAAATATCCTGTAGCCACTTTTGGAGGCAGAATGCTGATGCTGATAGAGTGGCAGCTATGGCTGATATAAACTCATGTTGTGCTTGTGATCAAGAGTAAACAAGAGTAACAAGATCAGATCTCTATAACATTAGGAAAAGGAATTTCATAAACAAATTAAAAATGTGGGGAAATTCAAGTGAAAACAGTAGTGGTTAAGGGGAGAATTTCAAGGACAGGAAATAGGTACTCAGTGGAAGTCAAAGCTGGTAACTGTCCATTGTATTTCTTTAAATGTTTAGCTTCAGATTCTTGTTTTTTAAGGAAAAGAAATTGAATTAATGGATTTAAAACCGTACGCTTGGCAAAGAAAAAATTCTGCATATTGAGTTCATTACACTTGCACAGGCATCCCAAACTGGCTTTAGATCAGGGTTCTGTGTGTTGGTTTGATCCTTATCTATGGCTAACAACGTCCATAGTTAAAGTATCTTGGGTTCTGGTTTTGTTCCATCTGTCACCGATTTTTGACACCTTCTGGCTGTGAGGATTTGCTTGTCTTGCCTGTCAAATCCTTAGGAGCCTTTGTCTGCAAGTGCTTCTGTGGAGGAGGAAATGGCCAAGCACTCCCTCCTCTGTCTGTGAGGAGCTCCAGCTTCCTGCTGTTCTTGCTGAGGACACACAAGTAGCACTTAGACTGAAATTGGCAGGTAGTATTAAAAAAAAAATGCATTAAATAATACAAAAGATTGGAAAAAAATGCCAGCAACGAATCCAATTCTGTTGGCCCAGAATGGAGGTCACTACTTAAAATGATTTTTGAGTGGTGTATTTTGTTCTGGAGGGGTCCCATGCAGAGCTTTGCAGTTTGCCTCACTTGACCTGTAACAGTGCTTAATTATCCTTCCATTTACACAGTTTTCCCAAGGGTCTTAATTGGTAGGGAAATCACTGGTGTCAAGGGAGAAAATCAGTCTCTGTTTCTCCATTTTTAGGCACATTACATCTTCTCCTGCCCTCAGGGGACGTGAAGAGTTTTATCATTCTCTGATATATGTGTGAGAATTACTGGTTTTTAGCCTTGGCAAGCCTGACCCTTCCAAATCCTCCATGGACACCACATTTCCTAGAGCTCTGGAAACTTTCATCACTCTCTTCCAGTTGTTCCCCTGTTTCCTGAAGTGACACATACCTGTGGAAATGCTCAGGTTTCCAGCCAGGAACTGACCAGGACTCAGGAGGGAAGAAGTTCTGGTTGTAGCTGCTGTGTTTCCAAACAAATGACATTGTTCCTACAGTGTGATGTGCCACCAGCCCTGGGTTTTAGGTTTTTTGACTCCTTTTTTTTTTTTTTTGATCTGTCAGTTACTGCCTCAGTAAAACAGAATCCAGTGTTTGCGAAACACTATTGGATTTTTGGGGAGATTTAACCCACAAATTGAGAATACTCACTGAAAATGGCCTGATTTTGTGTGGCTGCTTGTCCCTTCTCTTGCAATTCTTAACTTTCATGGGGTTTTTAAGCTACTAACAGCAGAAGATGTGTCAATGAATGTTGTCAGTGATGTCTCTGCTCGATGGCTCAGGCTGCCTGATGTATTCAGCCACATTCTGGCTGCACAGGATAGGTCAGGCTGAAAAACAAAATACACTGAAACAGGGAGGCAAGCCCTGGAGCAACGAGGGGAAGGAAAATGCATGCATGAAATGCTCTGGTGAGGTTCTTAGAACAGCAATTAGAGAAACACTTTGGGAGAGCAGGATGGATCTGGAGCCAAGTTTCTCCAACACCTATGGGTGTGCTTCGTATTAATTGTTAATATCTGGTTTTAGAAATCTTGAGAAAGGAGAGGTAATGCCATGACAGAAGAATAAACATATTTTGTTGAAAGTAGAGCGAGTCCTGTGGAAGATATCATGTTATTGAAATGGAAGCCACCTCCTTCCTTGTAAGAAGGAGAGCTTAAAGCAAAGTGCTTGCTCCTCTGATCCTCCTTGCTCCACCATGACTTAAAGACTTTGGAGTCTTTGAAGTAAATTTGCCATTGTAGCAGGAGGATAATCCTGATTTCCTCCAGCCTGGCTTCCCAGAGACTTCCTAAATGCTCAGATGATTGTTAATTGAGGGGACAGGTCTTACAAATTCCCTACAGAAGTAAATTGAGAATGTCTGAGTTGGTGGCAAAGAGATTGCCAGTTCTAGCACCCGTTTGCCATGGTTTGAGTATGCTGGATTCTGAACAGCAGGCTTAGAGGGAAAGGTCTGCCAGTGTTCTTTAATGCTACTGAGCTCTTCATTCAGTTCAAGCCAGCTTTTTCTGCTTTGTAAAACAGAGGGGGGATGAAAAAGAGTGCCTGTCAGGGTAACTATGCAGCAGAGAAAACAGCTGTGGAAATACAAGGAATATATACATAAAAATATAACTATAAACCACAAAATTTAACTGTAATGAAACACACAGTGGTAAGAATTCACAACATATCTGTTACTATAATGAAGCAGAGGGAAAAGCTCTACTCTTCTGAAGAATATGAGGAGTTTTTTTATATTATTTGCCCAGGCGTGGGTGTGATGGATGGGACCTGATATCAGCAGTGCAGCTCTGTGGGTTCTATGTGGAGAAAGCTGAATCTGGCCAAGATTCTCAGAAAAGACTTCCTAAGGGATGAGCTTTATTGTGTTGGTGACTGCCCAGCCCCAGCACTCACCTTCGGAAATATCCAAGCTTACCTCTTAGGGTGATAGCTGATACACTGTAGATTTTCACAGTGCTAGGAAAAGGAAATTCCTGCTGTTTCAAACTTTCCCATGCACTGCATGGACGAGGACATATGTTTTTAAGCTCATCACCTTTTCTTCCTTTTGAAACTGCTGAAAGTTTTCTCGTTGATCCTAGGAGTATTTTGTGTGTGGTGCTGTGTTGAATATGTAGACCTTAGCTGGCTGCTGGGTATTGTTCATAAAATTCTGTTTGTGTGTTTACAAAATGGTAATTGAAACCCATGGAAACATGAAATAGACTTTCAAGTATGTTTTGAGCCAGGATCTGAATTACAGTAAACATATTGATAAGTCACTTGTGCAAAGGTAGATGTTTGTTTTCCTCTTCACAGTGAAACAGAGGTGTGAACACTGAGCATGTGCTTAGCAATGTAATATCTTATTTTTGTAGATATGCAAAAGAAAATCAACTGTTTTCCTTTTGCCTCCCCACCCTTTCCTCTGGGGCATTGTTAGAGTCTGTCTGATCCATAGAGCTCTGATGCAAACCTAGGGAACTGAAACATTTTTTTTCTGGATAAAAAAAAATAAAATTGGGTTTGGTCATTTCCCCAAGGCTCAGGAATGTTAGTGATGTCACTTTTCTTTTCCTCAGAGCTGCCTTTAAGAGTTCATCTCTTTTACAAAGGCCATAATGGATATTCAAGAAACATTTAAGTAAAACTGTGGCAGCTGAAGTCTCTGTCTCATCAGTAGGTCATGGCTCAGTGACAGATTGTCCAGGAGGGCTCACAGGAATCGGTGAGAAACCTTGTAGTTGGATGGTGTGATGCACCTGTGATCCAAATCCTCGCTGCTGATTCCTGGTTGCCAGCTTCACTCCCCACTGGGAGGGTGTGTGGTGGATTGGGTATTGCCTTTGCTGGCAAAGCCACCACAAAGGTGTGAGGCAGGTGTCCACACCCTGAGCTAACGGGGCAAAAACGTGGGCACAGACCTGCAGGCTCTGGTGGGAGGTTTGTGTGCACACCTGGTGAGTGTGAAACCTCAGTCTGGGTGTAACTGGGCAGCCAGCTGTGAATCCAAGCTCCCTTGGTTATCCTCAGAATTGCAGGTGAACTAGTGCTCCTTCAGAAAGGGGGGGTGTGGATGAAGGAAATGAGCTGCTCACAGTTACCATGTTGCATGAAAGCCACTTCCACCTCTGCCCTCAAACCTCTGTGAACACCCATTAAAGTCTCGTAGGACATCAGTTGTGTATTTATCCTGTTATATTTCATCGTATAAGGTATACCTACTCTCGAAATCTGGTTTAGATGACTAAAATACGTATGCAAAAATGGAAAAAGGGAGAATAATTTTACATTCCTTATGAGTGGTAACGACAAGACCTCAAGTATTACTCCTCCCCATTTTGTAGCTTGCAATCTTGAAGTTTCCAGGTGGATCTGTTAGATGAGGGTTAACATAAACGATTCCTTTCATCCTGCTGGGAGTGGTGTCAGTGTTGGGCTGTAGTGAATGGTGCTAGGGAAAACAAGACGAGTTGTTTAATGAGATTTAGGTAAGGTTGACATTAGGCTTGAATGTCGTGGCTCCTGGAGATGTGCCATAGGATTTTCTGCCTCTAAATACGAATAAAGTAAAAGCTAGAACACATGGCCAGTCAGAAAACCTCCGCAGTGGTGTCTCAGGAAACCTTTTGGTTCCTGTGTTAGATCCTGCGTGTTTCATGGTTGATTTAGCTGGGTTCACAGAGCTTTCTGTAAAACCATGGAGTGCTAGAAAGAAATTTATGGGTTTGAAAGGGAAACCAGCTTCATAGGGCAAACGGCACTGTCTCTGATTACTGTATGAAAGGAAGTTTGGGTTCACCACTAATTGCAGATAAAAATTAATATTTGCAAAGGAGACACGTATGATTTATTTATAAGTGTTTTCTGTTTCCATAATGAAATTTCCTTTGGGTTTAAGTACAGTCATTTGGAGGGAAAAGCAGAGGCCTGTGGCTCATTAGTTTCTGGTGGTTGTCAGAAGCCATTCATCAATTGCCCCTTTTACCAACATAGGTCCTAATTCAGCAAAGCATTTAGGCAAACACTTAACCATGAGCATGTGTTTCGGAGCACTTTGCTAAATCAGGGCTTTGATGTGATTCAAGCCTGCTGTATTTTTTTCCAAGCCTACGGTTACCCCAAAATGACAGGAGTCACTAATACATCAGCTGAAGTGTCATGTCCCTTCCTCACCTGTCTTTCTAAAAAGTTGTATGCAAAGAGGGGAAAAAAAATGGGTCAATTTTTCCCTCATCCTTTTCAAATCCTGCCTCAAATGGAGGCTACTGGCCTGAATAGGAGGGTGTGTGAAATAGCACTAAGCTAGGAGCAAGGGGAGTGAAATGTGGGGAACTTTCCACTTGATTGTTTTGTTCTCTCCAGTTTGTTTTTACTAAAGCCTGCTTGGTTATGAGCAGGAAAGGGGAAGGCAACAGATCTATGTTTTGATACAGCCAGATGAGTCCTGAATCGTCCAAAATATCCACAATCTAATAAGTCTAGGTGTGGGGTATGCATGCATCTTACTCTGCAGAGGAGATTTAGAGTGAGGGGAACTTGAATTTAATTCTCCCAAGCGCTTCTATACTTATAAAAATTCTGGTGTGATTTGGAGCAGTGACTAAAGATCAAGGCTGAGGGTGATGTTCTCAGTCCAAGTCTTGTCCCCTTTGGCACATAAAGGATGCAGTCCAGCCACAGCTATCCTGCAGAGAAACTCCCTGGAAGAAGCAGCACCTCAAGTGGCAAAATGCCAGCATGACTGCCCCCTCCCACCCTGTCCACCTGTCCCATTTTTATCCCAATAAAAGAATTGAAGGGGCCTGGTCTTTTTCTTTACATTTATTCGCTATGATTCATAATTTAGTAGAGATAGTTGAGAGCTCTCAGAAATTACAGCAGTTTCTAGACCAATATGGTTTTTATAGTTCAGCAGGAAGTTGGATATCTTGAGGGTGAAGATAACCAGCCTTACAATCCCTTCAGGATTTGTTTGGCACAGGGGAGAGTTTGGCCTTCAGGCAATTTTTCCCCATTCAGTGAAAGCCAAAGCTCCCCAGCAGTGACAGCCACGTATCACACACAGTCTTGATTCCTTACAGCCTTTGCAGTAGGGATGCTGCCTGTTGAGCCAGCAGCAGCACTTTTTGATGAACACAGGTTTCCTTTGGATTCTCTCCTCTCAAATGCTGCTGTCGTTCAAACTTGTTCTGCCAGTGGAATCTGACATCACCTCAGCCCGAGGTTGTATGAGGGAAGGAAAATGACTTCACTGGTTCGTGTTTCCCTTTTCTGCATTTGACAGCAGCAGCAGGAGCACACGAAATGGTGCACATAAACCTTCGCTGTGTATGTTGAACAGATGGAAATGGCAACTGGGCTTTGGCTTCCAGGCTGAAAGGCCTGCACTGATGGACCTTGACTCTGCAGCACGCAGTCAATAGATTAGTGTGGAAAATTTTGCGTGCTTCCTCTGACTTTCTATTGGTATTCTTTCTATCCCAGAGAGAAGAAACCAAAACACTTTCTATTTTCTGTATTAATAGTTTTATACCACGTTTAGGGGGAGCTTAAGCACTGTTTATGTTGAAAAGCATTCCAGGGCCTCAAAGACTTAAAATCTGATCAGATGAGAATCAAAGGGCAGTAGGGGAAGAAGCAGCATTGAGGTAACCCCCTGTCCCCAATCTCACCCCAAAATCACGTGACAGAGTTAGGCAGAGAAGTCTCATCTCGAGTCCTAGGTCACAACTTTCTCTTGCTGGTGAAAGGATGTCTTTCAAAGGCTCCAAGTGTTTTCTGTAGTTTGATAATTGTGGCAGTGCCTTTCTCCCCCAGCATGCTTTTTCTCTGGAACCCTGAAAAGAATTTTCACCCTCACCAGTTGTGGAATCTTTTGGATAAAGATTGTTTTGCCATTCTAGGGTGAGTTACTGAGGCAGGTAAAAGCACAGACTTTCCATGGTGCAGTCGTTTTTCAATTTTTAAATTTGGAACATGCCCCTTTGAACGACTTTGAATTCAGAAAGTTAAAGCAGCACTTATGGACCTTTTAAGACAACTCTCTTTTTTCTTCATGCTTTAATCACGCAGTTACTTAGAATTCCTCACTGGCTTGTGTTTTTTTAATGTGCAAGAAGTTCAGGGGGGTTCAAATCTCCTGCCTCTGTGACTTGCTGAGCACTCTGTGCTTCATCAGAAGCAAAATGCAAAACTGTCCTAACAGATGCTGAGCAAATATTCCAGGTCCTGGAAAGAGTGAATCCTTAGCCATCCATAGAAGACACTTGACAACAGCAGAGATTTGATCTTGAATAATTAAGTAAAATAAAATGCCTGTGGTTTTTCTTCTGGTCTATGAAGTTTAACAAAGGAAAAAGGAAGAGAAGGAAAAGAACATGGAACAAAAGGAGAAATGGTGGGATATGTGTGATTAATACAGTTTTAACTTTGCTCTCTGTGGTGACACTAGGTAGTGATGAAGTGGATGTATTCTGTGATTTATTTTCTTCTACTTTAAAGTAGTGGAGCTCTAAAAATGACTAACGAACCTCCTTTCAAGGTTCGTATCTCTGACCTAATTCACATGTGTAGGAATCTTGTCTTCTTCTTAACTGCTGCATAAAGTTGAGGGCTGCTCATCTAAAGAGCATTAGAGGCCAAAGCAGAGACCCTGGACAAGTTCCAGCACTAATAGCTGCATTCCAGTGAAAACAGGAATCAGATGTACAGTGCACATGATAGCCTAATTGGCAGATGCTATTTACCATATTAATTGCAAGTTGTATTGTAAGTTATGATGTTGATTAAGGCAGCAATTAGAGCAGTTCCTTGTAAGATGCTGAGTTTTAAAAAAATAATTGTTCCAGTAGATGGATTTTTATCAGTGGTACCACTGAAGCTTATTCTTTAGAGCAAAACCTTACTGATATGTGTTTCTCCTGACCTCAGTAGGATTAGTTTCTACACAAGAGTTCTTACCTGAGGAAGTGTCCTGCTGTACTTTATTTAGAGTATTGAAGATAGTGTGGTGTGTGTGTTTGCACACTATTTTTGTGCTACATCTGTTGCAAGATATATCAGTGTATATATATGCATATAAAAGTCTATTTGATGCAATCTTCTGTAGGCCTAAATAGGGATTGTTCTCTGGAGTGTTTAGAAGTGAATACAGTAATACATGGAGCAGCATACCCCCAGTGGGGATGCTGGTGTATAAATGGAATTCATTTCATGTATTGTGGACAAGTTTCCCTTATAGTCTAGAGGTTGGAAATCAGTGTTTGGACTGGGCAAAGCATGCCTCTCATACTGCATTGTCTGTGTGGTGGTTGGAACTTCCTAGCAGAGGAAAGAGGAGGGGAAAAGTGTTGCAAGATCCATAAGGTGTTCTCATGCTTCAGAGCAGTCGAACTGGCACAATGCTGCAGTTCCTCCCTGGTGCAGAGAGATCCCAGGGTTGCTGCTTCTGGGAGACCAGCTGCACAGCCATCGCAGTCTGTATGGTGTGGGAGTCAAGGGAGGCCAGGAAAGCTCTCTTTCCCCCCTTAGGGTTTTATTTATCCCCAGGGCACCCCAGGATGGCTTGGATGTTGATTTGAGCCCTTGGGAGAATTTGCCCTCAATCCTGGATGAACTGCAAACACCCAAGAAGTGAGAAAGGCTTTTTGTTTTTGCATCACTGAGAGTTTAGGTGTAGGTTTAGATTTTGTTCTATGTATTATATAGACACAAGATGGATGCTTTGGGGTGTGGTTTCTCCTTCTTTCTTCTCCTTCTCTCTCCTCTTTCTCTCCCTTTCTTCTCTGACACTAGTTCCTGGGGTGTGTTGGTCGGTGGAAGAAAGTTAGTATAGAAAAGACATATCAATAAGATGAGGATTTACTGGTGTTGGAAACAAAATAAAATACATATTGTTTCTTGAATGGTTGTTAGTAAGATATAAAAGGTAGCTGTTGATAGCAGCCATGGCTCTTTCTGCCCTGGTGTCCTCAGAGGATGCTGCCTCTGCCTCTGAGGTATTGATAAAGAAAAATAACTCCTGAAACAGCACAGAAGATGTCTTGCTTCGTTCTTTTCACCATGAAGAACTGAAGGAAGAGAAGCTCAAGGGCAGGAAACAGGGACAGAAGCCAAGGGCTCCAACCCCTGTGGGGGCACAGCCCCCGACAGTATGGTTCAGACTGAGCAGTCCTTCAGCTGCATCCCACTGCTCACATCCTTGAAATGACTTCTGGTAGCTGAGCTGGCTACCTTCACGTGGGACAGCTAAAGCCATCCCAAAGGAAACAGAGCTGATTATCTGGTTGCCCTAACAATCCTGGTGTGGAGGTAGAGGGAAGTGCAGAACCAGAAATCTACTGTGAATCCTAAAGCCTGTAGTCTTATTCTCAAAATCATACTGAGACCCCCACTGCTGGCACAAGACTGTGAGCACCAGAGTGTTTGTCCTGTGTCACCACACTCCCCTCACCCCGTGGTACTGAGGCTTCCCTCTGCATTTAAACAGGAGGGAAGCTGATTTTCTGTCATTGTTCTACAGTCACTCACCCAGCACCACGTCACTGTAACAAGTTTTTAAGCTGTACAACCAGACATGAGGAAAAAAAAACTCATTTTTCTCTCCCTAAAAAATGGACTTCATGCAATCCTGGTGAACAGTGTGTATGGCTTTGAGAGACTAATTTATGTCCATTCTCTCAAAGCGGAAGGGACCCTGAGCAGAGGAAATCACCATGTTGAAGGAGAGGCTACTTTGATTTATGTCATCTTCAAAGTGTTCGGATTTCCAGTCACACTCTAAGCTCTCAAACTGAAATAACTATGTCTACCCAGGGATTTGTCAGGGCTTAGCTGCATCTGTTCAGAATTGTACTTCTCATTGAAGTAGTGCAGCTTTTTCTTCCTAGAAGAAGCTGTTTGTGTGTTAGCCAAAGGCTGCAGTTGTAAAGGCAAGATTGAACTGGCAAAATTGTATGTGTGAGGTTTTTGGTTTAAGATTTTTTGTTTATTTCTCTTTTTTTCCCCCCTTTGCTGCTCTAGCAATAAAGTTTACATAGATGGTGTGATCCATTATTGTTTGGGTGTGCTTGTGTCACCAGGGATGTGGTGTGCAGGGCACCAAAGAGGGCAAACATCACTGCTATGTACAGCCAGGCAGTCTTTGTATTGAGGCAGGTGTTTAAAAATGGACAAAAATCAGAGGAATCTGCACATCTGGGAATGGCACAATTCTTCTGAGTGTTTGTCCTAAGAATAGAAGAGCTTGGTTTGCAGTTGGTTGTTCTGCTCATGGACACCTCATGGTAGGAGGGCAAATAGTTCAGGGAGACTTGAGAATTCATCAGTGTGGATGCACCTACCATGTGCCACTTCTGGATGCCCCCAGGGAGTATCTCCCTCTTTAAATGAATGAAGAAAGCAACAAATGGAAACATTTTGAGCATTGCATTCTGATTTCAAGAACTCTTAATGCTGTCACATAAGTAGAAATTCATTACAGACAGTCAGATTTCTCATGGATATCTGTCTGAAGTTCTGTTGGATCTGTCTTGAAGAGGTAAGAATGCTACACTCCTTGGGGGCTGAGAAATCTCTGTGTCTACATTAATTCCGTGGAGACTCTCATGTAGTATTTTCAGAGGTGTTTGGTCAATCCCCAAGCACGGGTGATCCTACTGCAGTTCTAAAGGGGCACTAAAGATATTGCTGCTCTTTTGTAGCCTTAGAACAAGAAAATACTCAGGACTTGTCTGAAACTTCCTTTCTTTTCTACGTCCTCCTCATCCCCCCATTATTTTAAATGATTTAGATGTAATTTATGGTTGTATAAAGAGGCTCTTCAATCTGTGTAAAGTGTGTGCTTTGGTTCTGGCTCAAGCAAGCTGACAGCAATGGAATTGCTGTTTCTGGAGAAGGCAGCAGTTCATCATCATCTGCCACATTTGTCACTGCCCTCTCTCCCTTTTCAGAGCATACCACTGAAAGAACTTGACAGAAACCAGTTTTGTGTTTCTAGGAAATGAATGATTTGTTTCTTTCAGAGAAAGTGGCCTCCTTTTTTTCCCCCTGTAAAGAAAACCAAATAATAATAATAAAAAAGCTGTTTCACTATTTGACGTGCTGGGAGGCCCCTGTGTAAGGTCTTCATTCACAGAGCATGTGTGTGGCTGTGCAAGTTATTTTCTCTCTTTTATAATCAGCCTTTTGTAAAATGAGAACAGAAATGACTCCTTCCTTCAGAGGTTTGTTGTGACATTGAAAACTTTGAATCACTCCTTAGTGCAGTGGAAACCCTATGCATACCACAGACAGAAACAAAAACTTTAATGTGGTTCAGTGTTGACTAAAAGTGAGTAGAGATATATTTGCACCTGTGTATTGCAAGAAACCACAGAGATTTAGCCAGCTGAAGAGATAATAAAGTATTACCTGAAGCCTTCTCTGTGTGGAGTTTCAGCTGTGTTTTCCTCGTGCTGGAATGCAGCTCTTTTGATTTCCCACAAACATGCAGAGGGCAAAGCCATGCTGGGACTGGGGATTTGCTGCTGGAAGGATCACTAAAACTGCTGTCCAGTTCTGGCACCTGGGATGGAAAACCCAAAGCAGGCAAACATTAACTGGAAGCCATCCTGTGCCTGAGTGGGCTGCCACTGCTCTCACCAGTGCTCTGCCCAATTTCTGCACACTGATGCCTGAAATGGCTCCCTAGAAAGAGAGACTGGACAGGAATAAAGGAATCAAGGAGGGATTGATTGGAAAGGCCTTCAGAGGTACACTCTGGCCTCCAGAGGCTCCTGCCTCAGTGCATCCCAACATGGACAAGGACAGCTCCCGAGTTCTTCCCACTTGGATCTCAGCATCAATTCCCCAAGCAGAAGCCAGGCAAGGATGGAATTTGCCCAAGCTTGCCCCCCTCTTGCCAAGATTGTGGTTTGCAGTTGTTGGGCCTAGGAGGGTCTGGGTGTCCTTAGAGAGCTGGAGAGGCTTTGTTGTGTGTGTGTGAGCATGAGAGAACAGCACTGAACGAGCTCCAGGGAACTGCAGAGTGACACTGGGCAGGGCAGGGCAGGGTTGGGAACAATACAAAAGTTAAAACTTCAGGCTCAGTGTGGAGCTGCCATTGCAGGCACTGCACTGCAATGGTGAGGTCTATGGGAAAAAGTCAAGGAGCTCTGTCTGGAGGAATTATGTGGGCCAGTCCAAATTCCGGCTGAGGAATCCCTAGATGATAATTTTTTAGGAGGCTTCTGATCTCTAGTGGGTAGAAGTCAAAATTAGAAAAATATCTGAGATGATGAATGGCTCAGAGGAGAACAATCAAATTGTTTTGACGAAAGCTGTTTTGTAGATTAAACTCAGAGTTACAGCACTAGCCATTTAACTTCTCAAACTCTCATTCTTCTCTTTTTTTTTCTCCCTTTCTTTGATTATCTATTTTTAATCTCCTGTTTCTGGACACACAGGTAGAATGAACCCTGTTGCATGAAGTATTTGTTTTCAAAAGGCTTTTTTTGCTCTCCTCCTATCTGTCAGTTAATCAACACAGATTCCTTCTCTGCTGGTGTGTGGGCCTCTTTACTTAGATACAAAATCATGCAGTGCAGATTATCTGTCTTTTTGGTGACTGAAGAGGGGACAAGCCCCCCTGAGGATACTATATATACACTAAATATATATAATTTTTACATATAATATATATTTTAAATATAAAAGCATGTCATAATGCCTTGAAGTGACACCATGCTGCTGCAACAACTGCTTTGGGCCTCAAATCTATAGCTAAACCTGTCTCATTCCCTTTGTGTCAATCATCCTGCCCATCTTTTCCATCCTCTTTGATGCCTGTGTATCACTGCTTCTCTTTGTTTTTAACATCTTCTTTGCTTTAATTTTCCAGGTCCTCTTTTGTCCTCTTGTTGTGTTTTCTGGGTGTGTTTTTACCTAAAGCATAGGCAGATTTGTTTCTACAGTTACTCCTTCTGTCAGCCTTTTTCACTCAACTAGAGGTGGTAATGTTATTTTAAGTGTTCATAAAGCAGATGTAAGCTGTTATAGGTAGCGTGGCCTAATAAATTTAAAAGCTTTGGGGGCTGTAAGGACCAGAGATCCTCTCTCTGACTTAGATGAAAAGAAATGAACCTGAACTGGTGGTAACTTCATGCCACTGCCACGATGTGGCAGTTGTGATGGAACAGGGCTCTGCCATTCTAGGTAAAACTTCAGCTGGGAGAAGTGTTAACTTGGCATCCACCAAGTGCATGAATATGGCATCATTTCACATAAGAACTACTTCATTCATGGATTTTCAGGACTGGGAAAGGAAGATTGAATGTATTCAAATACAAATGTTCTTTGAAAACTGTGTTTCTGTATATTACCAGGTAGGAGAAATTATGGAGTGGGTGACTCTTGTTTAGTTTTGTATATTTCTCCAACTTAAAGATCAAGGAAATCCTAAGGCTGACAAGAGGGTTCTGTTTTTAAATGAGAAATACATACAATTTAAGCATCAGTCTCCTTGAATTCCACTTGTTGGTGAATGAGTCCTGATGTCTATATGATACTTTTGCTGTTTATTAATCTAATGTGACCCTTATAGAAAGGTTGCTTGGGAAAAATGGCATCAAGACATAGAATTAATAAACTCTCCGTGAGTGTTGTTAACAATGAGAGCTGGCAATAGACAACATCAACTAGTTTCCCATGAGAAACAAAGAAGTATCAAAGGGCTGTAAATAGCATTGCATCTTCTGTTTGCCAGATGAAGATGGGACATGTGGATGGTCTTGAATGTTTTGCCCATTTTGGCACATGCTTGCATTTTCCATGGCTTCCATGGCTTGGTCTGAGATGTAAAAGACAAAATAATGCTGTTACATGGTGAGAGAAGCCTCCCAGCCTTTTAAAACAGCAAAATCACTGTTATTCTTGCTGCTGTGACTCTTCTTCTGAATAAAAAGACTGATGGCATTTCTTAGTTTATTACAGCCTTTTCCCGCTAGACAGGATCTTCTGTCTTCCCCTTGAGCTTTTGAGTGTTATTTTGGTTCCCCTTTCCTGCTCAGAATTTGTCATTGTACAATTACAATTGTTTTACAGGCAATGGAAGAATCCTCCCAACTATTTTGCATTGGTTTGGTTTCTAGATTGTGCTGTCGCAGATCTTGAAGAAAAACAAAACCCCTGTGAGAAGGATAATGGAATCCTCCCCAGTAGTAAGAATTGGGAAGTTTCTATTTTGGCAGTCAAATAGTCACTCTGCCTGGAAAAGAAATGGTTTAACTGAGAAGCCTCTCTGACTTCTCTGTTATCATGTAACCCTTAGACTTTGGCAGCAAGTCTGAAAGATAAAACCATCCCTCCAATCATGTTTAACTCAGCTAAAATCTGTTCTTACAGGGAAATTGGTGTAAAACCCAAGGAAGCTGAAGCTTAGCATGCTTAGGATCTGCCAGTGCCAAGATATTCCTCTCACTGCCTTTCTCTTATTTTCTGATGCTGAATCCAATCTTGTGTCGCCACAAAACAGAGTTAATGTTCACAGAACATTTCAGCTCCGCCTTGATCCTTAAATACCCAGAATTCATTCTGTTGTGTACTGCTGGTCACTAAACTCTTGAGTTATTTGTATTTTCCTGGCATGAGGAAAAACATTTGATTTCCAAAGGCCTTGTCTTTGTCTTTTTTTTTTTTTTTTGGGCAACAATGACTTGAACTCTAAGTAGTTGCAGTAACATTTATTTGTGAGCCGACGTCCTTGAGACAAAACAAATACATTGCTTCGCCTAATCTGTTTTTTTTTCCTATTCCAAAAAATATGCAAAGCATAAAGAGAAATGTTTTGCAACCCAGTATCCTCTTTCTCCTGTGTTTACTGTTGCAGGGCAAATAATATGCATTAGGTATTTAGTTAGCTAAGCTTATGCTCTGTGGTCAACCACAAATTTTCTCTGGAGTCAATGGAAGATTCAAATACTGGAGGAATCTGGATGTGAGTCAGCAGATACTGACCAGAGCTGGGTGAAAAATTATTTGTGTCTTTAGATTTTCAAGAATTCGAGAATCTTTCTGAAAATAAATTGGGGGGCACAGAAGGACCTTGTTAAATAGGAAAGCAGAAAGAGACACGCTTTGAGTCTGATCCATTTTCAGATCTCCTTGCCAGATTGAAGATTGAAATGCCACTCTGTTTAGCTGGGGTGAATATTTGAAGGTTGAAATGCCACTCTGTTTAGCTGGGGTGAAGGTTAGGTGTTTCTCCTGTGAAAATGTGGGTGCATTTGCCCTCCTGTACTGCGCTGTTGCTGGTCATGACTCTCCTCAGAGTTGCTCTGCACTGAATCAATAATTAAATAATTATATTCCCTTTTTCAGTGGACATTATTTTAATGTAAACTGGAGTGATTCCAGATAGTCCAGGTAGCAAACAAATCCCACTCCTGAGCATCCTTTAGGCTGATGACATGAGATGCAGGATGTACATACAATCATTTTTAATTCACCTCAGTTCTCTTTTCTCACCACTTAGCTTCATGACTGGTTATGAAAGAGATCTTTCTTTGATTTGGCTAGAACTGATGCATTTGCTCAGCTGAAGATGGATATTTCTTTAAGAAATGTCCATTTCATTGGTCTGGTTTGGGGAGGTTTGCCCCATCAACTCCTACGTATTTTATCAGAACAACTACAACGGCCTCTGGATATGTATTTCATATGAGTAATGGCCTAAAACATCCTAAATAAAATGTATAACTAGCAAAGCAGATGGTGAGAGAGAAAATAGAAGTTGATTATGCCAGATAAGATTTTGAAATGTGGTGTGGAAGCTGTGTAGGGAAGACCTCAACAGCGGAAAGGTCAGGAATAATAAAAGCACACAAGAAATGTGTAAGATGAATGAACGAAAAGCTATGGGGGAAAGAGGCTAATGAGGGAGTCAGCCTTTAAAAACAGTTAACCTCTGAGTCCTTGGAATGTGTGAAAATCCTGAACTGAGTCTTTGGGTTCTTTGGTTTTTCTCTGCTGGTGTCTCCACATCTGTGTTTGTGAGGTGAGGGCTGCAGAGAAACTGGTCTTGGACACAAGGAAATGTCACAAAAACTAGGGCAAACCCCTAACCAGATGGGAGTAAAAGCTGCTCTAACGTGGAACAGCAGCAAGGCTGAACTTGGAAGGATTAACATGGGTCTGCTGGAACCTTCATTAAAAGGTTAAAGCTGTCCAAAGAAGGTTTTTATCCTTCACACACCCACACTTGAGTCATGTGTGCTTGTACAGCCAGCATGGACCTCTGCAGCCGAAGACAAAACAATTAACAAAATTAAAATAATGGTCTGGCTATTTTTAATCAAGGAGGCATTGATGTGAGAGAATGCCTTAAGAACGGGTGGTTCTGTGTGGTGCTGCAGACCGAACTAAATTTTATGACTGTGGATTTTTTTTGCAAAATCTATAAATACTTTTTGGGGGGAGGGGAGGAGGGGACAGAGAGGGGAGGGAGGTTAGGAGGGGAATGGGAATGAAGTAAAACAAAATTCCGTTTTTTTTGGTTTTTTTTTTCCTTTAAAATGGAATGCTAACCAATCCCTTGGCAACAAAGGCTATGTTTATTTTTAATTAAAAAATAACATAGCTGGGTTGACTTCAGTTTTCCCAGCTGCTATTCTTCCATCACAACAGCTCTCTGGCCTCTTTTCCCTTGCTGATTTCTTTCATCATTTGCACTTAGCTTGTACGTGTTACATGGATTTTATGTAATATTTCCTACCATTGAAAGCAAGACTAACAGTCTAAACAAGTAGCTGGGGCTCAGTCATCTAGATTCTCATCTGCAGTACCTGAGCATGCCCTTCCTTTTGGAAAAGCAATAGGTGTGACCAGGATAACTTTTTTTTCATGTGCACATTCCTTGCTGTTTATGTGGCTGCCAAGCGAGGAGAGATTTAAAACTGCAGATTGAAGTTATGAGTTGCAGTTCATTAAAATAAATGGAGTGGGTTTGGCAGAGCTCAGGCATCACTGAGCGCACAGGTAGCGTTTGAAGGCTGACAAGCAGCCCTGGTGGTTTTCCTTTATTGGATGGATTGCAAACTGCCAGGTTTTGTGTTTGCACATTTGAGTGAAAAGCTAGGAAACAGACATGCTTGCCATGCCTTCTCCAGCAACTTCATTTCCTCCCTCTGTGGGGCAGCACAGGAAGAAGTCAGGGTGATGATCCCTTCTGCAGCATGTGACAAAGCTGATTATTCTGTAGTGGAGGTGATGGTGCCCATCTGTAAGAATCACTCTGCTTTCCTGGGTGGACTAAAATGTCAGTATTTGTGTAGACACGGAGAGGCCCTTCGGTATTGAGGCGTAGCTGCTGCTTTTATTAAGCTAATTAAAGTTGAGATAGTAATGCTGTAGGGATGCCTGAAAGGGCTATGGCTCCCTAGAAANGAACAGCACTGAACGAGCTCCAGGGAACTGCAGAGTGACACTGGGCAGGGCAGGGATGGAAACAATATAAAAGTTAAAACTTAAGGTATCAGTAGCCTTAAAGGTTTGTGTGCCAGTCATTCCTACTAAACAGTGCCAGCAGCAGTGGGATCTGGAAGCATCAAACCTCCAGCTGCTCCCAGGCAGAAATGTAGTAGGAATAAAAATGGAATAGGAATTCCTAGTAGCTGGAATAAAAGTGGTGCTTTGTTGGGTCACTGGAAACAGACTGTGGAAGAAGATATATGTATTAATCACCAATAATGTTACTACTGGGACAGTCTTTGTGATGCCTGATTTGCAAGCTTTCCATACCTAATAAAGCCACTTCAGAAAAGCTTTTTGCTTTGGTGTTTTGCATTATTCCTGAGTAAGTGGCAGCATGCTGGTGCACCATGGTAATTTTCCTCTGTGGTAGTTCAGCTCTGTTCACATTGCCTCAGTCAGAAGGCAGAAAGGCAAGCACAAATACAGATGAATGATTATAATTCGAGGAAATAATGTTATCCAAGCATTTTCAAGGCACAAAAAGGGAGATGTTGGAGATTTATAGGGAAAAACCCCCAAAACTGATAAGGATCAGAGGTAGTAGATATCAGGACAATAACAATAAGGAGTAGGAGGAAGAGATCTGGGCCAAGACAGTGGTTCAAGTTTGGTGTAGCATGAATGTGAGCAAGAGTGAGTAAATAAGCTGGAGAACAGTACAGGGGGGGAGGCACGATGGACAGGGAAGAAGGAGAAGAGCAGAGGAAAAAATGGGGCAAAATCATCAAGATGTGATGCAAATGAGGTGCATGAAAACTTCTGGGATAGAATAAGTGGATCTGAACCATGTTATCCTATTTGAGGAAGATGATAGAGAAGGGATGTAGAAAGTGAAAAGAGAATCAATTTTCTTTTCTTCTTCTTTTCTTCCATTTCAAAGTTTCTGGAGGATGGTTCAGCAAAGTGGTGTGTGCTTCCTGTGGGAACTGGAATGCTCTGTCCTTCCCTTGTTTTTGCAGTGGAGCAGCATTGGCTTATTTCCAGTGTCTTGTTTTGGCATGTAATGCATTACCCCTTCTAAAAGATGGTTTATTTGGGATAGTACTTAAAGATTTGACAATAATCAAATAAAACACGATGCTTGTGGTCAACTTAATCGTTTGTCCCAAGTCTTTACAGGCAATTAGAGAATTGAAATCTTTTGAGCTGAGTGTTATTAGGAAAGTACTGGATTATCTTAGTAGGAGGGAGGTAGGAATTTGAAAACTGAAAGTTAGTCTGAACTAAAAACTGAAATAAATCCAAAAGAAAAAAAAAGTGGAACCAAAAGTTTCCCTCCACAAAACTTGGGAACACTCATTCTTAGGGTTTAGTTTTGACTCCTTTTAGAAACCTTCCCCAAGGACTAACCTAGAAAATGGAATCAAACCTTTTGCCTCATGGGGGAGTGTGTTCTCCAGGGACTTTCTGCTATCCTGTCTCCACAGAAACACCCATGTGAAGGGAAGCCACAGAGGAGGTTCACATGAACCTTCCCTGCTGAGGGAATGCCTTCATTTGCACAAAGCTCTTTTCTGAGCAGTTTTATTTTTATGGGAGCTGTGAGCTCCAGGATCCACAAATAGTAACTTTTAGTGCTGGCACTAATCCTGTCAATCAAAATTCTTCTCAGAAATGCCATTAATTAAATTTCCCTGCAAAGGATATAGCTCCCAGAATTTTCCCTGCAGTCCCCTCTCTTCCAGCACCCATCCCACTAGTGTTTCCATTCAATAGCTGAAGATGACACAGAAGAGAAGAAAATCAGAGCTTTCACAAGAGACCTTTTAGTTGTTTCAAATTTTTTCACTTCCTGACTCTGTTTCTTTTGAGCAGATTCTTTTGTTTGAAACGTTGAATGATGCTAGCAGCTGTCAAAATATGCTTTAAAGCAGGCAGTTTCCATTTACTGTCTGTTGGAGGAAGAGACCATTTTCTGAATTATTATGCAGTGTTCTTTATGGACTATCAACAATTTGGATTAGAGCTCTCAGCTTTCTGGAACCCTTTTCTGAAAGGGACAGCGAATTTGCAAGGAATTGGGGCTTTTTATTAGCAGTAAATACTTTCCCTCAGGAGCACGTTCTGTAGCAGACATGCCAGTGATGTAGGGGAGCTTATGTTCAGATTAAAAACAGGGATGTCTCAAGATCTGGCTTTTAAATTTTAAAATGCCTTTTTTTTTTCCTTCCAAACACACAACTGGAGAGGGGAATACCCTCCCTCAGCTGTTTTTTCCTCGCTGTGTGTGTCGCTCCCCTGTTGGCAGGAGAGGTTTATGTGAGGACAAAGGGCTGGGCCTGTTCCTGCTGTCCCTGGTGTCTGTGTGAGAGCAGCACATCCTGCTCAGACTGATGCCTTAAATGGCTACCTAGAAACAGAGACTAGACAGGAATAAAGGAAAAAAGGTGTTATTTATTTGAAAGGCCTTCAGATGTACACTTTGAGCTCCAGAAGGTCTTGCCTCAGTGGATCCCAAAATGGATGTCCACAGGTCATGAGTGCTTCACACTTTTATAACAACATAAATTCACTAACCAGAACCCAGCCAATGATGTGATTTCCCCCAAGCTTGCCCCCCTCTTCCCAAGATGAAGTTTACAGTTCTTGTTTCTGGTTGTTCTTGAAGAGCAAGTTAGATGTTTTGTTATGTCTATCTTAGAACAGAGAACAGCACTTAACAAGCTACAGAAAACTTCAGAGTTACACTAGCAGTACAGGATTTGAAAAATATAAAAGTTAAAACCTAAGGCATCAGGAGCAACTGAAGAACACAACCCTCTGTTTATTCCTGTGGTCAGTAACTGCTGATCAAAGCAGGAAGAGATGAGGAGTCTGGCTTTCTGCTAATGTGAATGCCACTGCCCTGTGGTTAGCAAATGGTTTCTGCTTAGCAGCACAAATGTGGCCAAAGAAGGAAGCAAGTGCTGTATTTGCATGGCTGAGGGATGCTGTTCCAGCCCACATCTGCTCAGATGCACACATACTTTGCTTATTTGTTAGCCTCTACTTTCAGGAATATCCATGCAAAGGTCTCACAGTCTACTTTCCCTCCGTGTGAGCTGTACCTGCTCCTGCTTTGGGCTGTGTTTAACCTCGGGAAGCACTTTGCTTTCCTTCCTGTTCCATGCCAGGATGTGCAGAATGAAAGCCTGTATGTAGGGCAGTCATTGTATCTGTGACCTTTCCCTGGTCTTAAAATTAAAACCGAAACACAGTTTATGGGGAAAAGGGGTTTTTACCTTGGTATTTATTTCAGGATTCTTGGGTGCAGCACTTGGTCCAGGTGGAATGCTCCAAAAATGCATGTACTACCCTTCACACTGAAATACACACAATTATAGGCTTTGCAAAATTAACATATTTATCAAAGATTCTCTAATGAGAGGCTGGAGTGAACTTTTCGTTTTGAGGAAATTTCTTCTTTTGATGGGCTTATTTTAGTTTACAAAACTGTTCTGGAGAGGCCCTTGGTGTCTGGGGCTCCCAGGATGTTTGCTCTCCTGGTTTAACGGTGCCGTGGGGCTGAGCTGAGTTCTCAGCCTTGGGGAGGTACAAGTGTGGGGCTAAAAGCACTGAGAATACATCAAACTGTATAAAAGAGTGTGTGAGAGGGGTATAAAAGAAAAAGCTAAAAATCATTCTGGCATCATCTGGAAGATGTTCACTCTTGTTGAGAGAATATCATTGTGAATGTAGGAGGAATGACTTTTCTTCAAAATATTAGGGCGTCCTGCTGCTCAAGTCTGTGTAAGGATAACTGGCATTTTAAGGTGGTGGAGGGGAAATTTGTCATTTTCTGAAACTTTGGAGGTCAGATGAGTGTCTCATTAAAAGGATCTAGCAGGGTAGCAGAAGGGAAGGGGATGATCTTTTTCCTCCACAAACTTCCCCTCAGGAGGTGGTGCCTTTCCCTGGCCTTAAAATTCAAACCAAAACACAGTTTATGGGGAAAAGGGGTTTCTACCTTGGTATTTATTTCAGGATCCTTAGGTGCAGCACTTGGTCCAGGTGGAATGCCCCGAAATGCACGCACAGCCCCCTCACAACGAAATACACACAATTATAGGCCTTGCAAAATTAACATATTTATCAAAGATCCCCCAGTGAGAGGCTGGAGTGAAGCCCTCGTTGTGAGGAACCTTCCCCCTGGCTGGGCCTGGCTGAGGTTCCAAAATGTGTTCTGGAGAGGCCCTTGGTGTCTGGGGCTCCCAGGATGTTTGCTCTCCTGGTTTAACAGTGCCGTGGGGCTGAGCTGAGTTCTCAGCCTTGGGGAGGTACAAGTGTGGGGCTAAAAGCACTGAGAATACATCAAACTGTATAAAAGAGTGTGTAAGAGGGGTATAAAAGAAAAGGCAAAAATCATCCTGGCATCAGAGGTGGCTGCAACCCTCTGGGAGGCAGAGCTCAGGTACAGCAAACTGTGTCTGTGCTCAGCAGAGCATGTAAATCTGTGTTTAGCCTGAAGCCAGTGGGATTTGACTATGGGTTTTAAATGTAACTCAAGTGTATTGCTGCCTGAGGTATTTTTATTTGCACGCTGATGTCTTGTACTGATAATCTGTGTGTGAGTGTCTGGGTGAGCAGTTCACAGGTGTCAACTCCTTCCCTTTCGAGGTCATGCTGGAAGACAAATTCCTTGGGCACCTGTTTTGGGTATCCTAGAGATGGGTGGGTTTGAGGCTTCCTGTCCCCTCTTCTGCTGGCAACACTTGTTTGCCAGATTCTGTATTGAAAAACCTTCCTTGTGCTCATAGCACATCCATGGAAAAGTTTTAATTGCTCCCTCTATAATATCTTCCTAAGTAAATAAACTATGTGATGACAGTGACAACATAAAAATCAAAAGCAGGAAAGCAGTTTTGGAAGAAGTATATTCAAAGAAATACTTCATCTAAACTGTTTTTTTTTTTAAAGTTGGTTTCCTGCTGTCATTTTCATGACTTGAGGGGAAAAAAAAAATAATTTGCACAAGAGCCAATATTGAAATCTATGGATAAAAATGCCTAGCTGTAAATGGGATGAGATTCAAGGTTAGCAACCACTCTATGGCTGTCACACACTGCGACTCTGTCACTGTGGGAGGGGGGGATGGATGGCAATAACAGAGCCTTCACAATGGTGCCCAGGGAAAGGATGTGAGAAAAAGGCAGAAATTGAAATAAAATAATTCCATTCAAATGTAGGAAATAAATTTGTAACTGTAAGTGATCAACACTGGAACAGATTTCCCAGGGAGGCTGTGGTGTCTCCATCCCTGGAAACAGGCAAACCCCAACTGGACATGATGCTTGGAGCAGGGAATTGGACTAGGTGATCTCCAGAGGTGTGGTCTAACCTGAGCTGTTCTGTGATTCTATGAAATATTTGCTATTTTTACAGACTAGAGGATGAGTCCTGCTTTTATATAGTAGGTTTCTGACCCAGAACCCAGTAGGTAGACTGGGTTATCTCCTTTTTCACCCTCAAGTAAAGAGCCCTCAATGCACTTTTCAACTATTCTTTATGTTCCTGCTCTCTCCTACTCATGTAATTTCATTTTCCTAAATGATTACATATGTAAGTGGGACTGAGACCCAGGTGTGCCATTTCCAAGACAGGTTTTTAACCACCTTGCTGTCAGGTTTGGGGTTGCCCCCATTGTATGGGATGCAGTGCTGAGTATTTTCTATTTGCATACCAGAGCTAACTGTGCATTAGGTGAGTGAGGACTCTGTCGTGGGATTTTGTTCAGTGTTGGCAGCTACCAAACCCAACAGAAAAAAGCTGCCATGGAAATCAGTAAATACATGGATTCCACCTTTGACTCAGGCATTCTGGAAGTCACAAGCTGCTGTAGAGTATTTGTGGGAAGCATCATTATATACTTTCCCTGTCCTTATGGTCTCCAAACATCTGATACTGATCACTGCTGGGGACAGGATATGGAGCTCATTGGACCTTTAGCCCAGAGTGTTATAGTTCCCCTTACAGTCTTGGCAGCACTACTGTCAGGAAAGGGCATGGAGGAAGTGCTAGAGCATCCTCTGGAAGATGTAAGCTGAATTCTGTGGAAGAAGAGATGAGAGCTGAAGCCTGTCACAGCCCTAGGTGCTGAGCTCTTGGATAAAATGGAACACCTGCAACACAGAGTTTGGGTCTGTGATAAAATGGAATTGATGCCTTAGGTTTTAACTTTTATATTTTTCAAATCCTGTACTACTAGTGTGACTCTGAAGTTTTCTGTAGCTGTTAAATGCTGTTCTCTGTGCTGAGATAGACATAACAAACCTCTAACTTGCTCTCCAAGGACACTCAGAACAAAAACTGTAAACCTTCATCTTGGGAAGAGGGAGGCAAGCTTGGGGGAAATCACATCATTGGCTGGGATCTGGTTAGTGAATTTATGTTGATATAAAAAGTGTGAAGCTCTTGTTGAGCTGTCATTGTCCATTTTGGAATGCACTGAGGCAGGACCCTCTAGAGCCCAAAGTGTGCACCTGAAGGCCTTTCTAATAAATAACACCTTTTTTCCTTTATTCCTGTCTAGTCTCTGTTTCTAAGTAGGCATTTAAGGCATCAGAATACCTGCAACACAGAGTTTGGGTCTGTGATGAAATGGAACAACTGCAACACAGAGTTTGGCAACTGGGCTCCATAACTTTATTTCTGTTCAAGGTCTGCCAGGTGTAATGGAATGAAGTTCATTAACAGAGGAGAGGGGAGTGAAACCAGGCTTTTCTTTGTGTGTGCATGCATATACTCTTAATAACCCCTCCAACCCACACTTAAATGTCACAGGTCAACTGCTGAATGACCTTGGATGTGATTTGATTTCCCCAGTTTCCATAACCAAGGGAGTAGCAAGCCCTCAAGTTCTTAAGCCACAGAGTACTTCTGATCAAGCATTTTTAAGAACTTCCGATAAAAGCATTTCTGTTGCTGAAATTGTGTTTAATGGACACTGCCCTGTGTTATCTGGGGATCTGGTGCCTGTGTTAGCTGGAAATGGAGAGCTTGAATGTGCAGTGCTGGGTGTGTGCCAGGGCCTTAATGCCATTGCACAGATGAGAGCAGAACATGAACCCAAAGCTTACGGTCAGGGGAATTGGAAGGACTGAAGAATCAGTAAAAACGGTGCCGATTTTACCACTGAAGATTACAGCCCAAAAATGTGTCCAAACCTGAGGGATTGTTTCTTGCATTGGAGGGCTTGGATTTAAGGAGTCTGTTTTTTGACCTGGGCTTGAACTTCCTTCATGCTTAAGTTGTATGGAAATTACCTGTTTGTTAAATTGTTTGTAACCCTTCGTAGGAAGCTCACGATGGAATTGTGGTGAGATAGAAGCTCTTTGGGAAGGCACACGCTGTGAGAGAATATTTCAGTCATTTTGCTGATAGCCCAAATTATGTTGAACTTGATTCGGAAAAATTCTAGTTTAGAACAGGATAAATACAAGGAGAACAGCAGAAAAGGTCTGTGGGAAAGAAAATGAAAACATTTTTGGGGGTTGTGTCCATTTTAAAATGTTGAAGAGATTGAAAGAGAGCAAATGGTCTGAAGCAGAAAAGGACTTTTAGACCCAGGATCCTCCAAAAGCATGATTTGAATGTCTTGAAGTTATTCCTTCTGAGAGTCAAGTGGGGCACACTAAACAATAGAAATGGGCAAAATAAGCTTTTCAAGTTAGGGGAAAAGTTGGAATTAATTCAGTGACCTGGAAGGGCCTTGCTATTCATGAGCTGAAGCTCTGGACTGATAGAGCCTGGTCTGCTCCTGCTGTAAGCAAGGTAACCAGGGAGAGGAAGAAGGTTTAAAGCTCTTGGTTGTTCTTTTCATACCTTGATGATGAGGGGTGTCATCTGATGCTGTTCCTTTTTCATATGTGATATATGCATAATAATGCTCAGCATCAAGTGGGGGTTGAGACCTCTTGAATCTAATGCTGAAACTCCTAATACATTCAATCAAATTTTTGGCTTTGGCCACCCTAGCATTTGCAGTAATGTAAATCAGTGACAGGTGTCTTAAAACCTAGAGACCAGACTGTAAAATTGTTGTTGAAATTGCAAAACAGTTCTTTGCATCGGGTAGTTAAAAGTCTGAGTTTCCAGTGAATAACCAGAAATGAATGCAAGCACCAACCCCGTGTTATCATCTTAAAATTACTGAAAATAGGTTGATTTTTAAATCTGTTTTCTCTGTTGGCAGTAGGATGTTCAATATGAAGGTCTTTGGTTCCAAAGAGAACAGACCACAAGAGGCTCTCTGAAGAAAGCTTAGTTTTTATTTTCAATCTGGTGTGTCTGTGTGGTACCCAAGAGGTGGCTGAATGCAGAGCCTGTCTTCAGGGAAAGGTACCCCAGGGCAATGCAGCTTGTTCTTACTGCATTTCCTGGTGTCCATGAGGGGTTTCTTACCAGATCACCCCCAAATTGTTGTACTGTCCTCATGTCAGGGTGGGCAGCCCATCCCAAAGCATGGCAACTCCTTTATTGAGTCAGCTAACATTCTCAGAGGACTCCTCCTCACACTCCAAGATGTCTTTGAGTGTCATTGGCTCATTTAGAGTTGATTGCTGTGTGTATAAAGATCTAATGTTTTTTTTTTCTCTCTCTTTTTTTTTTTTTACTTCCAAAAAACGAATTCAGTTTGCCCATAGAAATCCAACTACGAACTCTTTCCCCATTTCTTAGCACTGACTTTAAGTTTTATTCTATAGAATAGTTTTCTATCACCTCCCGACTGCAATTTTACTGTTTATCTGCTTTTGCAGAGTACTTTTTGGAACATGTTTTATACTGCAGGGAATATCCTATATCCTCAGGGGGGTGTGATGGAGGCCTGGCTCTGCTGTGAAAGTTCACTGCTGCTCAGACAGTTTGTTTCATCTTGTACTCATAGCAAGAGTCTGTATCAGCTTCACTTCTTAAACATGCTTTAGTGACTGACTTGGGTAAGAGATTTTGGGGAAATCAAAATCTCCTTTGTCAAATGTTAATTTCTAGAGCTTCTGATGGTGGGTTTTGCTGGTGTACTGAAAACTTTTTTATTCCATACTTAAAAAGGAAATCAACTTTCTGAGAGTGTCATTAAAGAAGACTTTACCAAAGAAAAATGAAGAATGCAGAGTAATTATGCCTTTGCTAAATAAGGTTATTTGTTTTTTATTTTTGTACAGAGATCACCTCATTTTTCTGGAGTCATCACTTTAATTGATCAAGCACCTGGTTTGTTACTGAAAAGCTCAGAATATTTCCTCTGATTGCCTTCCTGTGAGTATGTTCAAAGAAGCTACCCCAGACTTCCTTTCCTGTGGTATTCAGAAGTTGAGGGGTGTTTTTGAGGTTTTTTTTGGTGTGTTTTCTTATTTCTTTGGAGACTGATCCAAATTCCTCTGAAAATCAGTGGAGAGCCCTGCAGCAAACCCTTGGCTCCTGTCCCTCTGGTGTCACACTGGTGATAACTTTGTTCAGAACTGATAATCCATTTAAAGCATTTCACGTGGAGTTTTACCTTCAGCTCAAAATGTTTGTGTTTTACAGTAATCATTTTGTTGGTGTATGGCCATTCTTGTACAAGTTCTGGTTCTCCACTGGATTTTAGCAAGTTTTTTCTTGCAATGGGAGCCTTAAATAATATTTATTTGTGTTATGATCATATGCTGGGTGTGGTACTATCCTGTTGTATCTTCTTTTCACAGCAAGCAGGCTCTGAGAATCATGTGAGAGTCCAAGTAATTGTGTTTACTGACTACTTACAACATGGAAGACTTGGACATTTTTTTCCCAAACATTGTTCTTTCACTGTCAGAACCAAGTGAGGGCTCACAAACCATTTAAAGGAAGTGTTTATAATGCGTGTAGACCTTAGCCCCTCAATATACGGAAATTCCAGGCTGTGGAGACAAACTGAGGACTAAGTTTAAGCAGTGCCTGTGACAGCAGAGAGTGATGGGTCAGAAATACTGCCCCAGCATCGAGGCAGCTCCCTTAGAAGCTGCCTTCCCTCCCCATCAGGATTGCTGGGTCCGGGCCCATTTCAGCTGCTTTTCTCATCATCCTTGGGGAAGCAAATTTAACTTTGTCTGCACTTCTGAGAAGGTTTGTGCAAGTGCTGAATGGGCTGATAATTGTTGCAGGCTGTTCTCGGCCCCAGTTGTTGTTTTGCAGTTCTGCATTGCTTTCGAGCCTTTGTTGGGGGCTGTATTTAAAACTGAACCCAGATGCAATCTGGTATTTGCAGTTGTAGGAAATGCTGATGTTTCAAAAATTAGGATTTCTTTTTGATTCAGAACCAGCCTAAATGTTCTACAATTTCCCATGGATCACTTCTTCCCATGAGATGTCTAACTTTAAGTTCCCACGTGCTTCCATGAGTAGTGTGTTTATGAGGTATTTAAATTCCTTCAAAATATGAATCCAGGCAAAGAAGGCCATACTGTCCAAAGTGGGGTCAGAAATGTAAGTTCTTTTCCCCTGTGTTAAGGATAGGATATTCAAAGAGAGCAGGGACTTCCCTCCAGAGTTTTCCTGATACTTGAGCTGCTGGAGTTGTGTTTGTGGACAGGTCAGAGCACGCAGGCTGTGGTGTTGAAAGAAGGCACCTCAGTCCCTCAGAACTGAGGCTGAACTGGGGCTGGTTCCTTATTTTGGTCCATAAACTGCATCTGAAAATCCATCCTCCAGAGACTCAGTCATCTTCCCCAAGTGTAGGATGCAGGGTGAGTGCCACCTTCTCTCTCCCTCTGCTGCTTGTCCAGTACTTGTCAAGGTGGCAAAAGAATTCTGTCACAAAGAAATAAAGGCAAAATCTGATCGAGTTTTCCACGCTTAACCTCCATTTTCACATGGCAAAGGTGGCTGAACAGGAGGATGGGTTTTAGGGGATGTGAATGAAACTACCATGGAATAGGCCATGAATGCTGCATTTAGAAAATCATTAAAGCAAATAGTGTGGACCAATACATTCACTTGGAGAGGGCAAAACCCAGCATTATCTCTGTCCTGGAAGTGAGACACATCTCTTTATCTGGGTATTAAAGGCAGTAACAGTTTAATATTATCATGACAGTCCTGTAAGCCTTCTGTTAGTTCTTGAATACAGTCAAACCTGACTTTGGAAGGCAATCTGACATGCTTATATGAATTACTTTCAAAAATAAGTGCTATCCTCAAAGGTTAAGGTTCAAAGTCACTGGCTAGTGAAGATTAGGGCTTTTTTTCCCTTGGAAATGTTTGTTTTGTTGAAAGATGTTTGCCATTAGGAAACATTGTGTAGGAATGGGTTTGATCAGCTTTTCTCCTAAACAATGAACATTGAAAGCATTTCTGTAGAGTCTCTGAAGGTATTCCCTATGGCTTTGACGAGGTAAAGTGAGATGAACCCTTCCTCCTCTCATCCATCCTCTCTGCTACTTGGAAAAGGAGGGGCAGAACTCAGTCTTGCCTGAGTTTCCTTGCAGCTTCTGGGACCTCAAGTGACTTCTGTGTTAAGCTGGGGCACTTTTTTGGGAAAAGCTCTTTTGTGAGAGATGAGAACCTGGTGGCTTTTGCGTTGCCTTGGGTTGCTGAAGAGGTGTTACAACTTCTGTGAACAAAGCCAGAGTATCATTTAGATATAGAAAGTTATTCTTCATTTAAGGGCGAACCCCAAAAGGTAAACCTTTTGTGACTCATCCCAAGTTTTGGACGAAGAGCATTTTTTATTTTCCAGGAATTACAGCACCTAGGAATTGTAAAATGGACGCAGTGAGTAGCTGAAGAGAAAGCTGCTTCTGATAAACCATGCCTTGTCTGAGGTTCAAGAACATTTGAAAAAAAAATGATTAAAAAAATTTTGAACTAGCAGAAAGAACATATGTGATCACTGCTGTGCTCTCATGGGAGTGGAGTTGATGATTTGCACCTTCCCAGTGGGCAGGGAGCAGATAGAGCTCACGGGAGAGGATGTGGCAGGAGCATCCTTTGGCTCTGTTCACTGGCAGGGAGTCCCCCAGAGAGCAGTGCCAAGCACAGCCTGGGCACAGCAGAAGCTGTGTCTTTGTCTTCTGTGCAATATTACCCTTCTGTCCTGGTTTGAGACAAATTCAGAGGAAAATACCCTCTGATAGAAAGCAGGTTGTAGTCACCCATCTCCCACCTAGGTTCAGGAAAAGAAATATTTCCTCGGAGGAAAGTGAAGAAGAAACAAAACTATTTATTTAATGAACACACAGGAAAAGAATAATACTGCTAAATAAAAAAATCTCTCACTGTGGAGAGAAACCTGGAAGAGTTTAGAGTCCTTCTGTGGGTGTGGTCCCTCTCTCTCTCCTCCCTGCAGCTGGGTTGGTGTGGGTTCCCCTCCAGGCTGGGGGAAGGTCTCCCAGTGAGGGTTTGATGTTCTGGTGTTCTGAACAAGTCCAGAAGAGAAGAAGAAGAAACTAAAGTTTTAGGAAAATACAGGAATTTAACTTTCTGTCTCTCTGTGGAGAAACAGAGCTGAGAGCTGGCTGGAAAGCAAGGAAGGAGCTTCCTCCCCTCTCTGCCACAGCAGCTCTCACTCCCCACAGCAGAACAACAGAGAGGAGCAGTGACCTTGATGCACAGAACTGCTTTGAAAAAGTTCCTCTGGCTGTTTTTTACTTTCTCTCCCCTCTCAGGCTCAGTTTAAAGGCACAGAAAGGCACAGCATTCGTTTTCTGGGCATAGAGTAGGCGATGTGGGATACATCATAAAGGCACCCCAAGAGACCTTCTAAGTCAGGAAATGCCTGTGCTGAGGGAAGGATGGGCTGGGAGCTGGGCTTCTTCAGTCTTCACTGACAACTGCTCTTCCTCAGCTCCATCACAACAGGCTCTCCTGTCACTTTCAAACTGCATTTCTGATACTGCTGCTTTGAACTTCCCAAGGCCATTGTTCCCTTGGCGTGTGGAAGTCCACAGAGCAGACTGATCTCCTTCTGCTAAATGGGGGCAATTATTCAGAGCCCTGATACTAATTACACTGGGCTGCATCACAAAGACTTTTCCTTGCCTACGTTTTGATGATGCTCTCAGATCGTGGAGCCAAATACTTCTGTGTAATGTGGAAGTGGGAAGTAGCTGAAATCTCAGGAGAGGATCTCATCTCCAGCTCGTGTTGTGGACCCAGGTGTGGTGGTGGGGCAGCCTCAGAAGTACACCAGCACTGCTGGATGTTGAGATGAACTCAGCTTGAACTCCCACTCTCTGGAAGTTCCCCCATGCTTGGTTTTCCGACAAGAGCCTGATTTTTGCAACTTTTCCTCACGTGGGTTTGGAACTGTGAAGTCTTTGGCCCTGACTCTCACTTTTGCTAGGGTGTCTTTGCACAGGTCAGGCATTCTGCTACAGGGGTCTTAAAATGAAAGTAGATGACATTTTAATAGCCTAAACGAGAAACAGGTCCCCTAAAAATAAGTGAAATTGCTCTTCCCTAAATTGTCAAATGCTGACCTTGAAAAAGCCCTTACAGTCTCTGCAGGCAGACTGGAATTTTTTTAGGAGAACAGATACCCCAAACTGCAAGAGATTACCTCAGGCAGGGTTTTTTTCTGCTCTTCTTTTTAGGAGAAAATCCTTTTCCATTACACTTGGTACCCACATGTCTGTCTTAAAGCACTATTTATTTGTCACTGGACTTCAGAACTGCTGGTATAATATTCTCACCCTTCTTTAGGATTTTTAAAATTTGCTAATGTTAAACATTTATATTTAATGGGTATTCTGGTTAAGTGAACGTGTTAAAGACTCCATTTGTATTTTGAATATTGGGAGAGCTTTTTTATGTGGGAGGCAATGTTTAAATATATTTTGAGAAGGGGGGAGGCAAGAAAAGCTGTAATTTTTTAAACATTTATATTTATCATGTTATTTTGGTTACGTGAACATGCTAGAGACTCGATTTGTATTTTGAATATTGGGATGGCTTTTTTTACATGCGAGGCAATGTTTAAATATGTTTGGGTGGGGGGGGGGAAGGCAAGAAAAGCTGTCATCCATCAACTGGTATTAAGTCCAACTTTGAAAGTTTGATACAAACTAAATCTGACTGTTAGTGCAGACATGATACAAATGAGCTGTGACTTTATGATACCAGCTGGTTCTCCAGCAGGGTAAAAGGGCACATAGCTAGAATAGCATCTTTTGTTGAAAGCAGTGTTTCCCTTTGTTAAATGTGGGAGCCTCAGGCCAGAAGAAAAAAAAAAAAATCCTGGTCTGTGGTTATGTGACATGTGCAGTCTGCAACATGTTCATGGAGCTCGGGGGGCTCTTTACTGGTGTTTTTCAAAGGCAGGGTTATCGTAAGTGTTCTATTTTTGCTAGTTTTATCACTGAGAGACAAATCTCTGTCATGTTTTTGCCTCGTGTTAAAAGTGAGGCTAATCTAAGTGCAATTTTCCTTGCAAGTACAAAGAAAATCCTGAACGTCGCGACCTTGAGAAAAGTCTACGGATCTCAGTGTAAAATTTAATTTAATTAGTTATTTTTATTCATTTGTTTTTTCCTTATTAGATTTTTTCATGGTGTTTCATTCCATAAAAAGCCTACATAGTCTCTAAAAAAGTAACAAATCAGCACTAACTGAGATGTCACTGTACATCTGTGTCCCTGCTGTGTATCTCTGACCTTAACACCACACTAACCCTGGCTACCTCAGGCAACACAAAGTTGGCTGGAGCATGTAGATAAACAGAAACCATGGGATTTATTAAGGAATCAAATTAATTTTACTGCTGCCACTGGACTAAGAGCCAGTAAGTGTTCAACATTTATCACTACTGGTACCAGACAAGCTCCATTTAGAATCAATCAGGGAGGGGGCAATATTAAGTTATAAAAAGCTATGTTATTAGTACACAAATACTTAGCTAGGAGTACTATGAGGGACAACACTGAGGGTAGAACTGCTAAGAAAAGCAAAAATTAGGCTGAGTATGTTTTACACTTTCTTAGACACTGTGAGAGATGGTAGAGCAAACAAACCCACCTCCTGCTGAAGGTGCAGAAAGTAAAAAAATACATGGATTTAGAATTGTAGCAGGCATGTGAGTGAAAAGGCAGAGTTAAGTTGAAAAATATTCACTTCTACTTGTAAATTTTAAAATCATTTCGTAAGAAAAGTTGAGGATGTAATGGCTGTTGAGTTTTCATGCATTGCTGGTGATAATATGAAGCACAAAATAGAAAATTCCAAGCACTGCTAAGTGGGACTTGGCCATTTCTATTGCAGACATGCAATTTCACTGTCTCACATCTGTTTCTGAAATTATGCGAAGTATTTATTTAAAATGTCTTACCATGATAGTCTAAGTGACAAGAGAGCATCTTGTTTTCATCAACGTGTGGAGTGGTGTGTCAACAAACAAAGGTCCATACATGACATCTGAAGAACAAAACCCAGCCACAAGAAGTTCCACATTCTGTATTGATTTTTTTTTTTTTTTTTGTTGATGTAAAAGTCCCCTTAGCTTTCTTCTTATCCCTGCAAACCTGGAGTATCTCCAAGGAGAACTTGATGGATCCCTTCCATCCATGCAAGCAGGCTGAGCTGTGGGAGCACAGGGCTGGCTATTGATGCAAAGTGAAAATGTGTGTGAGGTGCTGGAGAATGTGTTCATCACCAATGTGAAGGAACAATGGGAAAATGACACGGAGAACTTAAACTGGTGGCGTTTTAGCAAGAAAATTATGTGCTGTCAAATCTACGGTAGCTGCAGAAGCCATCAGCCCAGCTGAATTTTATGGTCAGAGCCATCATAGCCTCTTGCAATCTCATATTCAGAACATCCTGTAATGACTTCAGTAAGAGAAGGGATGCTAGCCCTCAAACCCCAGAACTTAAATTAATCTTTTTATTATCTGAAAATACATTCCTTTTAATGAAAATGACTTTTTTCCCCTGCGTTTTGTGTTCTAAACTACTGAGTTGTATTGTTCTGAACTTCAATCAAGTTGCCATATTCCTCTCCAAGATGCTGACATTCAGTGGTGAAGTGTTATTGGCTCTTTTGGGAGTTGGGGAGAGGACAGACAACATTTTGTACTCGGATGTGCCAGCTGCCTGCCATCCTCTGGGATGAGGAATTTGTGCAGTGACTGAGTTACAGTCAAGTACTTGGGTACCACTTCAACAGCACAAGGAGGGCTGGCACTTCTGGAGAACTTTCTTTATCCACGTGGCACATAGGTCATCCCTGAGGCTGAGTTACTCTGGGATTTACAGTTGAGGCTAAGAAAAATCCCTTTATTTTAAGTGCCCACTGTTTTGCAGATGCTCATCATGCAAAATAACTCAGTGTGTTTCATTTTGTTGCCCCTCTGGCTGGTGCACTGCTACCCTCACGTTCATTTGTGGCCCCCCTTGATTCATTTGTAAAGGTCACATCTTCATTTGTGATTCTAAATAACCATATTTAGAACAGTTATTTAGAATCACACTCTGGCTTGTGTCTTTGGAATCCTCTACAAGCAAAACTCTATTCTGTATGAGTAAAATTGGCAAAATTTGACCCCGAAAGTAAGAAAACATTTAAGGACTTGCTTCTGCCGTGTTCTGACATGCTGAACATTAGGTTCATTCTTACACAGTTGTATTGATCTCACAGGTTCTTTTCTGTCCCTCCTTTTCCTCCTTCTTTCCATCTCTTGCTTTCGATTTATTTTCATCTTTTAATTTCTTCCACCCAGCTGAAAGCAAAAATCTCTTAAGCAATGGTCTTGTTCAAAGTGTGGAAGCTGGCTCCAAAACCAACCTTGCTTCAGTTTTAAAACCTTGCTTGAGGGAGCCAGAATCCCTTTAGTTAAATGATTTAATTTTCAAGCTGTATGAATCATGCAGCAACTGCACAAGCTCTGGCTAGAATATATTGTACATATGTTTGTTCTTTAGGCAGTAAGAAGAGAATACAGAACTGGAGGTCATTTGAGTTACAACTGCTTTGGGGGATTATTTTTTTCCCCCTAAAACATTCCTTCTAACAAATGCAGTTTAAATGGGTTTGTTTATACGGCGTGGAATTGGAAAGGCCCAAACTAACCAGGCTTTACACAATGTGGCCTTCTTCCAAATTAATCTAAAATATTTTAATCCCTCTGGAGTTTCTTTATCCTCTGCATCTGTGCTATAGTGGAGACACATTTTTAACATTTCTTTGAGGAAAATTACCTTTTTTTCCCTCCAACTGTACTCAGCAAGGTCAATGGAGCACTGTTATATGCTATTTAAACATCTGAGATTCATCATCTATCTGCACAACAGAAAGAATCATCATAAAAGGTCTAATGAATCCCGACTGCTAGCCAAGTAAGGGAGTCCCCATACGGATACTGGGGATTAGAAACAAAGAATACATGCAAAACACAGGTTTTTACACTTCAGCTTTCACAATTAAGAACTAAACTGCCCCTTAAGAAGGGAGCAGGGAATGGTTGTGACCCCCAGAAGAATTCTGGCACCTGCTCGAGCCAAAGTCTGAAGTCACTGCATGGGGCACGATGTTCTCTGGGGTCTGCCTGGATTCAGGGCTCTGCTCTCCTCCTGGGACCAGCCCTGGAGGGGCTCCCTGCCCCTGGGAAAGGAGATGCTCGAAGCCATGCTCAGGTTCCAGTGCTGGCTCTCTCAGCCTCTGGCTCTGTGCCTATACTTGGTTTTAAGGCCTTTTTCATTTTCTCCTTCAGTAGCAAGTTTATGGCACCAAACTCAATTTTACTACCCAGGAACTGAAATGCTGAGGGAGGCCTTAAAAGTTTCAGTTTTTGTAAAATGGTTTTCCAGGCATTTCAGAAGCCACTGCTACTCCTTCAGTTGCCTGTAGCTCCAGTCAGCCTGAAATGGCCACAGGGAGCAGATACAGCTTGGATCTCTTGGGAGGTTTTATCTGGAAACCTGTTATAGGGGCATTTTTATCTGAAATACTCTTATTTAGGTTGTGTTTTTCTTTATTTGGTTTTTGGTGGTTTTTTGGGGGGTTTTTTGTGTTGGTTTTTTTTTTCTTTTGTTTTGTTTTGTTTGTTTGGGTTTTTTTGTTGGTTTTTTTGGTTTTTTCGTAGATGACACCAGGGCCAGTTTTAATATCTGTGTTTATTCTAGACTCATTGATCCTCTGAGTACTGCTAGATCCTGAAGTTCTGCTAACTTTCAGATTGAACCTCTGAAGGAAAAACGAAATGCTCAAGGTCTCTGTTCTATGAAGGCCGAGGGCTTTACCACAGTTGTTTCTTTAAATTCTCATCGCTGAAGTCCTGCAGGGACTGCAGAGAAATGATCTTCCCTGCCAACCTGCTCCAGGCTGGTGTTGGCCTTGCCCTTAATCCTGGTGGACTCTGCCTTTCCCAGCTCTGATGTGGTGGGAACATCCCTGTTCTCCTGCACTGGGGGCTGCAGGATGTGGTTTGTGAAGTCATCCACTGGCATCTGTCACCCCAGACAGTCCCTGCCTTTTAATTAAGAATCATACCTACCTCAGACACATTTTCCCCATCCTTTCACATAGTCAGAGGTATTTTGGGACCATTGCAAGCCATACAGTAATGGAATAAATTCCAAGTGCAGCAGGAGACCACATTGGAGGAAAAACTCATTAAGTGCCAAGGGCATTTCTTTTACTTTTTCTACCAGTACTGGAAAATATTCCCTAAATAATACATCTGGATGTAGAGGAGAAGAGAGGGAAAAGATGAAAAACAATCCTTTAAATTCAGTAGGAGCCTATTTAATGGTTTGTTTAATCTGCCAGCTGGCACAGCATTGACTTCTTGCTGCACATACTTTAAGAAGACCTATGTAGTTCTTGGAAGTGAGTTCATATTAAGTTGTAGAAGCTTAAATATGGATAAATTGGCAAGGCTGCTTTTTGGTACTTAATAGAAATCAAGAAACTGCTTAGTCATCTCCAAAGATATTTCTGTCTCCTTTTTAATATAAATACCAAAGCAATATGGGCTTAGAGCAGTAGCAAAGATAGTAAAAGTTCAGATCTGTTCCCTGTGTGTGCCTTCTTTGAGCTATGTGCACATCAGACTTTGAAATTATGTGTATTCCCTCTACATCACTGTGCTTTGGGCAGAGAGGTTTTATGTTGTTTGTGACACAATTTTGTTTGAAGTAACAATTAGGAATTTGTGTCTTCTCCAGCACTCCTTGGCTAAGAAAACTGGTGCCATCTTCATGTGGATTTTATTAGGGGTGTCTCGCTAGTGGTACCACCTAATAGGTGCTCTGGGGTATGTTTTGCATTGATTTTATATGACTCTAAGCATTGCTGCTTTTGGATTTTAATTGGCTTTGTGTGATGGTAGAAGGGTGCAGCTGAGAGCAAACTTGCTGTGCAGTGTGATGTATATAATTACATTTACACTTTCTGCCCCTGAAAAGTTAGGCTGCACCGAGATGCATTTCTTCTGTTTTCAATTACTTTCAGCAATGGAAAAAGCAAGGGAGAAAAGATTTAACTACAGAGCAACCTGTCTTTTATGTCCAGGGTATCCTTTAACAGGATCTGAAGTGACATTTGTCAGTGTTTACAGGTTGTAAAGGTTTTATTTGGTTCAGATAAGCATTGAAAAACCTGGCTAGTTTAATCCTGTTTATTTATGATTTCCAGATATGGCTTTTCTTTTCTTTTTTCTCCTTAAGGGTGAAAGCTATTTTCAGGTTGTTTTTAATTTTTTTTTAAATCTGGGGTATGGATTGTAAGAATCCTCCAAGTTTGCAAGCATTAACATCTGGGATTTTGGTTTGATTCTTCCCTGTACACATCCAACTGCACCCTGTGCCTGTGAAAGGCTTTGTGTGCCCAGAACTTACACTGTGACCAGTTAGGTGTGCTCTGTGTCCCAGTCTGAGCTGGGTGGAATTATATGGCAACAAGGGAGGCTGGAGGAGAGCCCACAGGGGTTTTGGATCCTTATGGAACATGATTTAAGGAACATTCACTACAGAAATTATTTTTTCCCCACTTAATTGTTGATGGAAAATGAATTTATTTTTTTTTTTTGGGCCACATGGATATCTGAGGCACTGTTCCCAAATGAATTAAACCATTTTAAAATGTGTTTGCTTTATGCAGTGCTCAAGTGTAGCTTTTTTTGGTCACATTAATACAAAGCATTTATGTATGTCTGTGTGCACACAGGATACTGTCAGGTCTCACCTGTCTTGTTCAATTGACTCTGAGCCGGGCCAAAGCCTCACTGTTGTTGGGTTTGGTGACATTGTTGTGTGTTTCCTTGTTTTCAGCCCAACTCAGCCCAAAGTGAGGGTGTATGATCTAGGCCTCAAAAGTTTTGAGGGACATACATCTATTTTGTGGTGCCCTGTTTGAAAGGTGATGTTGAAAGGCTTTGTGTCTCTGCTGTTCTGCTTTACCTCTTTAAAGTTAGGACTGACCTCCTGCTTCAGCTCCCAACCAAAATGACACAGAATTGCTGCTCGTTAGAGATGAATTGATAGAGCTGCGAGGCAGGAAACAATCTGGGTTTCATTTTTAAAGATGACTGTAAGTGTGAGCTGGTAAAAGCCCAGCAGAAATTTCTGCAGCTGGATCCATTCCAGGTGGAATTCCAGAGGTTTCCATGATGTTCTGCCATTGAGGAACTGGACTTTCAGCTGCAGTGTATCTGTCATGATGACACTTGTTGGAAGGGAAGGTGAGTTAAAGAGCGACTGGCAGCACCTTGAAAATTTCTCTCTAATTTCTTCCAAGGAACTGATTGGATTAAAAAATACTCAGTGTCTCCTGATGCCTTAAATTGGCTACCTAGAAACAGAGACTAGACTAGACAGAAAGGAAAAAAGGAGGGATTTATTTGAAAGGCTTTCAGAGGTACACTCTGGGCTCCAGAGGCTCCTGCCTCAGTGCATCCCAACATGGACAATGACAGCTCACGCGGGCTGCACACTTTTATAACAACATAAATTCACCAAGCAGAACCCAGCCAAGGATGTGCTTTCCCCCTAAGCTTTCCCCCCTCTTTCCAAGATGAAGGTTTCCAGTTCTTGTTTCCAGGTGTCCTTGAAGGGCAAGTTAGAGGTTTTGTTATGTCTATGTTAGCACAGAGAACAGCACTTAACAAGCTACAGGAAACTTCAGAGTCACACTAGCAGTACAGGATTTGAAAAAGATAAAACCTAAGGCATCATCTTAGGGCAAAACCAGTAACACCAACACTGATGTTCACAAAGAACTGCAGGTGTGCTGGGGGTTTTTTGGTCATATTTTTTTTTCTTTAAAAATGCAGGGGTGATGACTAAAACCTAGTATTGTTGCTCCGTGTTGGCTCAATAGAGCAAGCAACAGATCCCCTCAGCTCTCATTAGAGTTTATGATGTTCAGCAGCAGGCAGAGCTGGATCCTAGAGCTGCGTGTTTTAACACAAAAAGGGTTGAAAGCACAAAACTGAAGCCACAGTAAGAAGCTGGCTGCATTGTATCTTCATATTATTTTCTATTACTTTTTTATGACTGACTATGTAGTTTAATGTATCATGATTTTGTATTTTGAAATGCGTTCCAGAAAACATGTGGAGTTTGAAGCCTGGCTGAGTGAATATTGCTGTTGGAACCTTACCTTCAGATTTCCTCAAACATTTCATTATTTTTAATGGCTTTGCCTTAGCTTTTTAATTCAAGACCTGAGAGATACTGAGAAAGCGTGGAAATAGAGTGCTAAAACAGTCATAAAACCTGCTTGGAAACAAATACATTCAGAACATGTATTGGTGAGGTATTGCATGTGAGCATGAAGGTCAACAGGATTGTGCGTGGGTGTGGGACAAGAGTGGGGCTTGAGAGGGCTGGGAGCAGAGTAGCAGAAATCAGAGAGGCAGACACTTCTCATTTTGTGATCAGCTCCTTGCCTGGACAGGGAAAAACCCTTCTCTCGAGTGGAAAGGCAAACATGGAGAGCTGCAGGGTTGCTGCTGGCTTGCAGGCCAGCTGTGGTGCAGAAGAAATGCTCCTGCACTTGGGCAGAGCACCTCCTTCCCTGGCTGATGCCTGCCCAGCTCCTCTGCCTGCTGCCAGAGCTGTGGCTGCAGCTCCCAGAACTGCTCCTGATGGACACCAGACTGCCCTGTCCCGTGCCACTCTTAAGGGCATCCCTGCGTGGCAGAAACCAGGCTCCCCTTGATGCCAGGATGATTTTTTGCTTTTTTCTTTTATACCCCTTTTATGTACTCTTTTACATAGCTTTATGTATTCTTAATGCTTCTAGCCTACATATTTGTAATTTTTCGAGGTCTAACAAGTTAGCTGAAACCCATTGTACTGTTAAACCAGGAGAGCAAACATCCTGGGAGCCCCAGACACAAAGATCCTCTCCAAAACATATTTTTGTAACCTCAGACAGGCCCATCCAGGAAAAAGGTTCCTCAGAACAAGAATTTCACTCAAACCTCTCATTAGGAGATCTTTGATAAAGATGTTAATTTGCAAAGCCTATAACTGTGTGTATTTCAGTGTCTAGGAGGGAACACAGTGCATGCATTTCGGGGCATTCCACCTGGACCAAGTGCTGCACCCAAGGATCCTGAAATAAATACTGAAGTAAAAACCCCTTTTCCCCATAAACCCTGTTTTGGTTTTAATTTTAAGACCAGGAAAAAGCAACACC
>VZTN01013902.1:531012-556450 GCA_013400515.1 Erpornis zantholeuca | reverse complement strand
CTCCTGCAGGCATCTCTGCCTCTATCAGCAGCTCCTGCAGGCAGCTCTGCCTCCAGCTGCACCTCCTGCAGGCATCTCTGCCTCCATCAACAGCTCCTGCAGCACCTCTGCCTCCATCAGCAGCTCCTGCAGGCATCTCTGCCTCCATCAGCAGCTCCTGCAGGCATCTCTGCCTCCATCAGCAGCTCCTGCAGGCACCTCTGCCTCCAGCTGCACCTCCTGCAGGTATCTCTGCCTCTATCAGCAGCTCCTGCAGGCATCTCTGCCTCCAGCTGCACCTCTCTCTCCAGCTGGGGCTCCTGGGCCATCCTTGTGTTGCTCTGTGTCCATCCTGGGGCACATTCTGCCCAGCACATCTCCTCAGAGGGGAGGCATCCGTGGCAGGATCAGGGCGTGTGGTGCATCCTTGATGCCTGCCAGCTGAGCTGGGGTGAGGCTCCCTCTCCAGGGGATGTGATCACTGGAGGCAGCATTGGCAACAGCAAGTAAATTTTCCTTCTCCCTATGCTTTTTAAAGGGACACAGGGCAGCAGTTTGTGTAGGCCAGAAGTGAAGATTGGCTTTGCCACAGTTGTGCAGCTGCTTCTGCCTCCGTGATACTCTTTTTCCATTCTGGGTTGGTTTTTTTTGTTTCTAATAGAAATCAGTGGGAAATTGGCATTGTCATTTAACAGGGAGAGAAGTGCATTCTCCTCTTTAATGTGTCTTGGTCATCTGAGCTAGTTGTTCTTTCCTATTATTAAGAACAAAGGGCTCCTGGCTGGAAGTTGTTGGCCTGGGTGCTGTTTTTCTGCTCTTGGAGTTTGAGGGAGATGAAGCTGGCCAACAGCTGGGGCATTGCCACGAGTTTCAATTGTCAGGCCACAGATTTGGGGCAGAGCTTGCAGGAGGACTGAGTGCAGGATGTGGGCATTCTTGTGATTAGGTTAGCAGCATGAAGATGAAGGTCTTTGCTGGTAGAAGCAGATAAAAGGCAGAGGGTAAATGGGGAATGACATCCCATGAGCCTGCTTTTCCCAGTGTTTGATTACAGGGAAAAGTGAATGCAAGTCAGATCTCACTTTGGGATTAAGCACTTTTACAAATGGTTTTGTGGACTATAAAATCCCTTCAGTTTCTGTGTTTTGCCTTTCAAAATGGGGGCCTCATCGTCATTACCTGGGTTGTTCTCACTTATCCTTAAACAGTGGTAAAGGGCAATGGTGCTTTTACTGTCCTTTGTATCTACAGCAAAGGCAAAGTGTTTTCTCAGTGATAATGATACATGTAAAAATAATTCATTTCCCACAAGTAAGTATTGCAAGAGTAGAATAAATTCTTCCTTTGCATGTGTGTGCACAAAGGTACAAGAGGATAAAGTAGCCTATAGTGGCAAAATCTGAGATTACACCAGCTTCTGGCATGCAGGGTAAGCCCATTGAACTTTCACAGCACATATTAGATGAATCTGGCCTGTGGGGGTGAAATCCAGTCCTGACTGAAGTCTCTGGGAAGTGTGCCAGGGATTTCAACAGGACCAAGATTTCAACTCTAGTTCGTATACGAATAATATTTCAGTATCTTCTGATCTTTGGGGACAACATATTTGAAATACTTCAGAGGGCACTTGAAGGGGAGAGGGAGTCAAGGGTTGATCCTTCTACCATGAGAATCAGTGGCTGTGCCAGCAGCTTGTCTTGTTTCTGCTTTCGTCTGCTAATGGGAAATGATAGACCAATGTCACAGAGATCAGGGGTGGGACCAGCATACGCAAATCCAAATGCCAAGAGAAAGCTCTGCCTGGCCCTTAAGTCAATGTGCAGTAGAGGAAAGGAGAGGAAGGAAGTAGGAGGAGTGGAGATGGCACATCCGCAGTCAGCCTGCCTAAGGGAGTAAAGATACATGGGAACTTTTCCTTTGCAACCGAGTGGCACTGAGATGAGAGCTGCAGCTGCTGCAGCAGCACTGATGTGTGCTCACACCTCTGTGACAGCTCTGCAGCACTCCTGCCCCACTGCTGATTGAGACCATGGACAGAAGAGATGGACCAGCCATCGATCTTTTGGTTGCAGACACAAGGAGTGGGCTCTGGCAGGAACAAAGCCCTATAAAAAGCTCCCTGTCAGCGTTTTCATGTGGTTCTGTAGCAGCAGGAGCTGTCACAGGGCCTGGAACCTTCAAGAACATTTGTGTAACCTGTGCTGGAGGCAGGGTGGGTGAAACCTGTTCAGCACCTACTGCAACTGAGGGCCTGGACCATGGCAGGGTCCTGTGGGCCATCAGTAGCCCACAAAGCACCACCTGGGAATCTCTATTTTCATGTGATCACTGCATATTTTCACTCCAAATGCCACAGAGATGTTCACTAATGTGTTCATCAGGTTTGCAAATGCCTCACCAAGCTTTATAAACTCCCGTGAAAGATGAGATTGGAAATGTACTTTATATCAAAAGCTGAGATTTTAACAGATGGGGTTTTTGATTTCTGTGTTGAAATTCTTGGTAATTTACTGCCTTCTTCTCATAAAGTCAATTGTTTGGAAATACTCATGGAGATGGAAGTGAAATGTTCAAAGAACTGAAACTGGCACCTTGAGAAAACACCAAAGTTTGATTTTCTCATGCTAAGGTTGGTTTGCCACTGATGAATTTTCCTTGAAAGTCCTAAGAAGCATAGTCAGATAAAACAAGGCACAGCTACATTGGAATAAAACTGTGTTCATGTTGACCTAGTAGGATTTATTTTGCCTCAAGTCCCAACTGAGCTATTCTGTTTGGGAAGGAATAAAGCTGCTTGGTAGGGGTTTGTGGGTATGTGTGTGTACATATATGTACAAGAGTTTATTTTCTGCAGTCAACGTGAATGCTTGGCCAAGTTTACAGAAATAATTGCAGATGTGGTTTTGCATGAAAGGAACGTTGAAAATGAATTTATGGAGCCTTACTGTTGGTACTGTATGATTCCAGTGATATCTAACATCTCAGGCTAAAGAAAGCATGCATGAAGTGTGACAAAGGACAAATCAGTACTTTGAACTCCACCTCTTGATTTCAATGAAGTCGAGCCTGTTTCTAAAATATGTGAGTGGCACTGAATGCTTCTAAAGCAGAATTAATAGGGGAGCAATGAAAATAATTTCCAAATGTCTTCTGACAGATTTTAATAAAAAACACATTTATTTGTTTTGACTGAAGATAGATTAAGGAACTCTAATTCTCCCAGATATTGCATAGAATGCTTGTCATACCTGGATTTCAAGGGTGCCAGATTAAACAAGTCGCATTTAGACATTGAGTGTTGCTTGCTGAATTGCTTTTAGCTTCAAAGGGGGCAATGAAGAGGTTCTGTTTTCACTTCTGAGGTGGAGGAGGTAGAAAGAAAGGACAATGGTGGTCTTAGGGATACAGTAGGTGTCATGGCTTTTAGCCAGCTGAAGTAAAATATCCTTTCTGCTTCTCACTGACCAGTCCTTTGCTAATGTTTGAAAGGTCCACACTTCGACACCAGCGTTTTGAGCCACCTGAGTAGGACAAAAATGGGAAACTGGGACACTTGGATTAATGTGGTACTGATGCCTTAAGTGGCTCCCTAGAAACAGAGACCAGATGGGAATCAAGGAATCAAGGAGGGATTGATTGGAAAGGCCTTGAGGTTTGGGCTCTAGAGGCTCCTGCCTCAGTGCATCCCAAAATGGACAAGGACAGCTCACGAGTTCTTCACACTTTGATATCAACATAAATTCATCAACCAGAACCCAGCCAAGGATGTGATTTCCCCCAAGTTTGCCCCCCTTTTCTCAAAGGTTTACAGTTCTTTTTCTGGGTATCCTTGGAGAGCAAGTTAGAGGCTTTGTTATATCTGTGTGAGCATAAGAGAACAGCATTTAATGAGCTACAGGAAACTTCAGAGTTACACTGGGCAGTACAGAATTTGAAAAATATAAAGGTTAAAACCTAAGGCATCAGTACAAGTGACAAAGCTGCATGCAGTCTTGGTTTAAGTCAAAATTGAATGAGATATTAGAGGGTTTTGGTTGTAGTATTAAGAAAAATAAAGAGGGCAGTGACAGAGAAATAACTTAGTTCTTCTGTCACCACCTGATCCTGCATTGAGGACAGGTCAGAGGACAATCAAATGTTTAGCTGCAAGCAAACCTTTTGGAAACCTTTGCGTAGCTGGACTTGGAAGGGTCCTGAAATTTCGCTGCAGGACTGGGATTCTACCAAAGAGCAGGAAGGGCCTGTGCTGGTACCCCACTTTATTCACCAGCATGAGAGGCTTGCTGGGCTCAGAAAGGAAGGGCAGGGCAGGGCATGCAGAGGTCTTTAGGTCCAACAGGAGATTTAGCAGAAGATTTCTCTTGTTACAAAGAAACCTCAAGGCCAAACCCCCTTGCTTCCCTTCAGGTGAACGAGGAAATTGGCAATTTTTTTATTGTGCTGAGAGGGAGGTGAGATGGAATGTGCTTGTGCAATGCAGTCACCAGGCATGGCTGGCACAGGAGCTTGTTCAATCCATGTTATATTAGGGAATATGCTTTGGTTTGAAGTTTCTTGGCTCAGCCAGGTTGAAACTGGTGCAGAAGCTCAGCCTAAACTCTGCAGTCTGGGAGCTCATGCAGTGTAATGGAAAGGTGACTGTGTTGCCTTTCCCTGGTCTTAAAATTAAAACCAAAACATGGTTTATGGGGAAAAAGGAGATTTTATCTTGCTATTTATTTCAGGATCCTTGGGTGCAGCACTTGGTCCAGGTGGAATGCCCTGGAAATACATGCACACCTCACACTGAAATACATACAGTTATAGGCCTTGCAAAATGAACATATTTATCAAAGATCCCCCAGGGAGAGGCTGGAGTGAAGCCCTCGTTGTGAGGAACCTTCCCCCTGGCTGGGCCTGGCTGAGGTTCCAAAATGTGTTCTGGAGAGGCCCTTGGTGTCTGGGGCTCCCAGGATGTTTGCTCTCCTGGTTTAACGGTGCCGTGGGGCTGAGCTGAGTTCTCAGCCTTGGGGAGGTACAAGTGTGGGGCTAAAAGCACTGAGAATACATCAAACTGTATAAAAGAGTGTGTAAGAGGGGTATAGAAGAAAAAGCAAAAAATCATCCTGGAATCAACTGGGAGGTCTTGAAAGACATTTCTGTTTAAAGAGCTGAGTAGTAGTTTGCATTTTGCTTGTTGCCAGACTGGCTCATCTGTTTTTAAGACCCCCTGCATGCTGAGCTGTCTCTAAAACCAGTGCTGGGAATAGGGTGAGGACAGTTTTAAATCCGAGCCAGAGCAGGAGGTTATTTTGCTCTCCGTAGTGGATTATACAGTTATATGGTTGTGTATTTCTACTCAGCCAATTTATTGTTTGCTTTCAAAAAGCGTATTCCCACCAAGCACTCTTCAAATATTTTGTCACATATTTGCAATTACTGTGCCCCCTTCCTCTGATTTTCTACCTTGATGAAAGCTTGAAGAAAGAAGACAAAACTCTCAAAGTCCCTCATGGGATGAGACTTAAAGGGGAGTGGGATTTGCAAGTGTGTGCTTTGTTCTGGGAGGGATTAAAATGTGGCTGTCCTTGAAGAAAGTCCTTTTTAGCAAGACAATGAAAACCTCAAGAAATTTTAGCAATAAACCATAGTCAGATGAAGATCAAAGGCAGAAGTTAAGTGCAGAGAGGGAGAGACTGGTGCTGCTTTTGAAATGAGGCTGTTTTTGTGGGTAAATGATATTTTCAGGGCCCATACTTTGCTGTGATTCTGATTCAAGCAGCGTGGCAATGTAGGTAAATTCTTCCACAGGTCCCTTTTTTGAACCTGGTGGTAGAAACCCCCCCCAAAGTTTACCTCACTTTATTTCAGGGGTGTAAAAGCTGAAAAGATGCTGGGGGTCTTGTTTTGAGGTAGGAACGACAAAATGATAAGTGCTAGACCTTTGCACATTGTAAGGGCAGCCCAAATTCCAGTAATCTGCACATATGTGTGGGTACCAGGGGAATAGAACTGCTCAGATAGTTTCAGACATCTACATCTATTTATATATATATATATATGCATATACACACATATTTGTGTTTCTTTAAAATTTATTGGTGTCTTCTAGCTGAATTAGATGAAAAAAAATATACCTGGAAATAATTCAGAAAAAAAAAAAAGAGATATCAAAATATTTTCCATTGTAATTTGAAGCCCCAAATTTTTATATTTAAAATAAAATGAGGGAATTTTTCTTTTTGAGGTTGAATGAAACATAGCTTTTGAAATGGTTTTCTTGGGATAGTATTCATCTTTTCAGAAAAATAAAACTTTTTTGACACCAATTTATTAAAAATAAGTGTCACAGGAAAAAAAAAATATACAAAGAGTGAAAAAAAAAATGTCTTTGCACACCTTGGAAGGTTGCACAGAGAGAAATTTTCACAAGTGGCTCTGAAGGCAGGCCCTGGTGGGGAGCTGGGAGGAGTGTTACATTTTGTCCCCGAATGTTTTCACTCATGAACAATTTTTGTTTAAAAACAAACCAAAAAAAATCATTAAAATATGCATGTTCCCAAAAATGGTTTGTAGAAAACACTTCAAATAATTCGTACCTACAGCCATAAATCCATTTTTGAGTCTTCTGAGAACCTTAGATTTTATACTATGCGTAAAAAATGTGCATTATGTTATATTTCTTACATATTTTTGTGGAAAAAGGAAGAGTTTTTAGATAGATTGATCTTATTGTCTGGTGGTTCTCAGAGGCTGAAAGACACCTTCTCATTTTTGGGGAGACAGTGAGCAGCACTGAACAGTTGACTTCCTCAAGTGAACCTTCTGGCTGCTGCCTCATTTTCTTGCACTAACATGGCTTTGGCAGCTAAAGGTCAAACTGTTGACCCCATCTCCATTTCCCAAGTGGCTTCCTCATTTTTGAAAGAGAAATTTGAATTTGCAAGCCTTCTGAATGTCCTGCAGTGGCTGTGCCTCTGTCCTTTGAGAGGAGATAGGACACTGTAATAAATTGATGTCCTCCCAAGACGTCCATCCATCCATCTGATCTTCATTGCACGACAGAAGAGCACACCCTGAGGATGGGGAAAAGTTGCTGCATCAGGGAACTCCTTATCACTGCTGGGCAATCTCCCCAGTGCTCCTGGGAAGGAAAAGAAGGGAGGAAGAACAGAAATAGTTCTGGGTTGTTGTTATTATCCTCCTCAGACTTCCTCATGAGGAAGAGCTTGAGCTTTCAGAGAGGAGAGGAAGATGAGCTGGGATATTTGGAGAGGGCACAGGGGTGATGTTGGTGCACAGAGCCTGGAGCAGCCCAGAAGGAAAGAGGTGGAGAGAGGGACGTGCCTGGCTGGGTAGGAGGTGACTGAAGGTACAAATAAATCAGATATCAAAGCATGTCTGCTTTGGAGTTGGGATTCTTGCTTCTAGCATGCGAGTTGTCATCCCAACAGCCAACTCTTTGCTTTAAATCCCTGATGATGGCTGTACTCCACAGACTAAATGCTGCTGCCAGGTATAGTTGTAGTTCCTGAGGACACTGCCATCTTGCACAGAAACCCAGCCTGCTGCTTTGAACTTGCTCTGCAGTGTCCCATTCCTCCTTTTGATCCTTGTCTCCCAGCCAGGGGGAACCACATCAGCCCTGCAAATCACAGGTCCTCCCGCAAAGGAACTGGGGCCAGATTTAGCTGCACATGTGGGCTGAGATGGAAACACTTCTTGGAGAAAACAGATTTGCTGTTCTGGGTTCTTCAAGGGGTGCTAAGAGTAAACATGAGATTGGCAAAAAATCTTGTTGCAACTTGCTTTTTAGATACATGGTCTAACTGTGAATTAAAAAAAAAAAAAGGCAAGCAGCAGAAATTGTAGTGCCTCTATCAGATTCGCAAAATTAACATTTCCTCTGAATCTCTGCAAAACAGCCCCAGACAAATGCGAGGAAAATCTCATCAACAACAACAAAAATTTTAAATCCCCCAATCTGGGAACAAATCAGAAAGAAAAATACCCCCAGGGAAAGCAAACCGATAAAGCAACCTTTGCAAAACCCCTGCCCCCTCAGCAGCGTTTTAATCCCAAAAAGGGGGCAGAAAAAAAGCCACGAACTCCCTGAAGTCATGCGAGGCTTTGCTGGTGCCAGTGATTTCACGGGGAGGGCGCTTGGCCGCTGTGCCGATATAAAGACAGCTCTCCATCTGCAAACGGAGCGCCGCAAATAACAGCACAAATGCACCTTGGCTTCGTTTCCCTCCGGCTGCCGGCAGCTCCCGAGCCACCTCTGGAAGTTTCTGCACGGTGGCTCTCTCTGAGGAGCTGGGAAAATGTGGTTTTTGTGGGGGACGTGGGGGCTGGAAACGCTCGGAGCGCAGCGCCGGGGCTAGGGTTGCAGAGGAAGCTGAGGCCTCCAGCCCTGCACAGGAAGCAATCTTAGAGCAGGCCTTAAATGCCAGATTCCAGGCAGAGTTTAACTAACCACTGACAGCTCTGTAAACAAAGCAGGGACAAAAAGAGAACAGCTTTCCCTTTTCTGGTAGTCATTTTTGGTTTGGGGGCTGCAGGGGAATTCTGTAATAGTCGGCTTGATGGGATATAAACCGAGGCTGGGAAGGCTTTGTATATGAAGAACTGTAAAGGGGAAAATACTTCATGGACTAAATCATAAAGAAGAAGGTAGGGCACGGGGAAAATTCGTGGACTAAACTACAAAAAAAAAATATTGCTACTTTTCGTTCTTTGAGCAGGATTTATACACTGTTTGACTTCCCCTGGGTTATATTTAAAAGCAGTGGCTTATTTTTCTTGTTTCTCTTTTCATTTTCTCTCTCTCCTCCCCTTTTCTTTTTCCTTTTCTCTTCCTTTTTTTTTCTTTTCTCATTTTCTATTCACTTTCTCCCCTTTCTCTTTTTTTTTTCCCTTTTTTTTTTTTTTTGCATTTCTGAAGGGGGATGGGAACAGACAGATGGGGACCATTGCAGAGCTTTTAATTATCTGTACGACTAAAGAAAATAAGAACTCTCTCGTGCAGTGCTTTTACTGCCTGTGGTGAAAAATTGGAAGCCTGAAGTTAAAAATCCTGCTGAATTGTTGCTTTTGTTAGTGGAAAAGACCTGTGACGTTACAAACAGCTAGTCTGCGGCTAGCAGATGTATACAGTCCTTGCTTAAAGCATGTTGATTTAATTTTAACTAGGAAACTAAATGCAGGCACGGGCTATGTTTATCCTACAAGACATTTCATTAATCTTGTTTATCTCAACAATACTGAGGAAGTTGATTTTTTTTTTGATGGAAAAAGAAAATAGTTACAGCGAAATTAAGACAGCAAAACAAAACTAAACGGGCTCAATTGGTTAAATGCTTCCCTTGTGTTTTCACTCTCATCTAAGTGATCATCTCCCTTTTAGATTTGGGTCTTTCCGGAGCTTGGAACGCTTAAACACCCACCATGGATGACTTTGAACGCCGCAGAGAACTCAGGAGGCAAAAGCGTGAGGAAATGCGCCTGGAAGCAGAGAGGTGAGTGACTGCATATGGGAAATGGTGCTGGTGGCTTGCCTTGGATTTGCAGTGGCTGTGAGAATTTCTGCCTTAAGTTCCAAAGAGTCCTTGTGCTAATGATATGTGCCATAATACAGCTTTAGCTGATGTTGTGGGAGAGATGAGGGCGATGTCTGTTGTCCAATTCCCTTAGACTGCTCTAAATGTCTGGCTTCTACTTACTTTGCTACATGGATAAAGGTGGAATATGGCCACAGGAAAGCATAGACAGGAATGCTCATCCTTGATGAGCTGTGTGAGTGCTGTGCAGAAGGGATTAGTTTGTCAGATATTGATGTATGTCAGATATTATCTATATTAGAGATAAAGTAATGAATTGAAAGCTGTGATGCACTTGGTATCTGCAGTATAGCATGTGTGAATTGCCTGCCATTACTGTGCAATTGCTGCTGTGTTTGTACTGCCTGTTGCTTTTTATTCATTTAAAGTCACTTTATGTGAGCAACAAGGGCAGCATTTGCTATCAGTTGTTACAGACTTACTTTGGTGAAATGAGAGCAGAATTTGATGTGGGTATGATGACGTCAATACCATGAAAATACTGGGAATGACATTTCACTAACTAAACCCATTTTGCCCCTGTACAGTTCTGTTTTCTTTAATGAAATTTCATTATTTACATTGCTTTAAGCAGGGAGAAAGGCTCAATTTATTTTTGTGATGTCTCCAGTGATAAAAAGATTTGCTTTAGTTTATTAACACTGCACTGATTTAAAAAAATAAAAGCTAGGTTTAAGTACGTTTTGTTGTCATTTTTGTATTTAATTCTGAATAGGGACTTCATTTTCATTTCTTCCCTTTCCCATTAGCCAACAAAACCATGGTGTTTTGGATTCTGAATATTGTAAAATAAAAGGAGTTTTTCAGAGAAGTTTTAAATGGAAGCCAGCAGAGAACACATCACGTTTTGTATGCCTGCTTTGAGCTTTTCAGTAAGGCTCTGCTACGTCAGCAGCTCTCTGATGGAAGTCGATGAGACCTGGGGGGGAATCCCTGGTACATGAGATGCCACAATTGCCTTTCCTCCCAAAGGAAGTGCAGCCATGCAGAGCTGGGGATGTGAGCTCTCATCAGGCCATACTCTGAACCCCTGAACTCTGGAAAGCAGCAGCACTGCTGGCAGATAAATAAACTCCTGTGGAGCATGGTGGCCAAAGAGGGGTGAGGCAGGAGCCTCCCTTTGTGCAGCCATCACCTGGCTGGTGACCTCCCCAGACGGCAGAGCAGCAAATGTCCAGAGGCATGAAGGTCCCTCCTTGTCCCTGCAAGTTCTCCCCCGGGCCTGGGGCAGCGTGTTGGGCAGCGTGGGAGGGACTGCAGAGCCCTTAAATGCATGGTATAGCACACAATGTGTATACACTTGATGCCTTAAATGGCTCCCTAGAAACAGAGAGCAGACAGGAATCAAGGAATAAAGGAGGGATTGATTGGAAAGGCCTTCAGAGGTACACTCTGGCCTCCAGAGGCTTCTGCCTCAGTGCATCCCAACATGGACAAGGACAGCTCACGAGTTCTTCCCACTTGGATCTCAGCATCAATTCCCCAAGCAGAAGCCAGGCAAGGATGGAATTTGCCCAAGCTTGCCCCTTCCTTCCCCAAGATTGTGGTTTGCAGTTGTTGGGCCTAGGAAGGTCTGGGTGTCCTTGGAGAGCTGGAGAGGCTTTGTTGTGTGTGTGTGAGCATGAGAGAACAGCACTGAACGAGCTCCAGGGAACTGCAGAGTGACACTGGGCAGGGCAGGATTGGAAACATAGAAAAGTTAAAACCTAAGGCATCACACTTGGTGTGCACTTCTGCTTTAAGCAAGTGCAACTTTTCCTGTTTAAGGAAAGGCCGAGACCTTAGGGTTCGTTGGGAATAGAGGCCTTGGAGGGTCGGTGGAGGATGTTGGGGGTTGTAGTTTGAGGCATTTTTCTCTATGCCACTTGACTTCTCTTTGAAGACCTCCAGGCACTTGTGAGTGTGCAGAGGTGACCTGGGCATCAGCCATGTGGCGTGGCTGGTTTGGGGAGACAGGGACAGCCACAGGGGCTGGGGGTAGTGGGCTCTGCCCTTGCCAGCACTGGAGCTGAAATTCAGGGTGTCACGTGTATCCCATCCCTGCTGATGGGAAGTGGTTTTGCCACGTCTGAGGTGCTTTGTTTGTGTTTAGTGGGGTGCCTTCACGGAGGAGAGTAGCTTGGTGGCATCCTGGCCAGAGGAGAAGGGTTTGGGCCTGTGTCCCTCTTTCTCCCTAATCACTGCAGATGCTCTCCGTGCCCTTTCCCACACATTTGAAGGCTTTCCACAATAAATTACTGTACGCTAAATCTTGCTGTACTCCCTTTGCTGCTGCCAACTTCAAGCATTCAAGTACAATGAGTCAGACCCCTTAAAAGTCACAAGACTGCTTTAAAAATCTCAGGATCTTAAAAATAATTTAGTCTGGCCTTTTTATTTTTGGTTTGCCTCAACAATAACAGAGCCTGATTCTCAAGTTCAGATGTGACTCCGGGAGCTGGGACCTCCCAAATCCTGCCCCAGCAAGGGCAGGAGCTGAGCTGAGTGCCTGCCCCCATTGCAATGCTCACACAGAGGGAAGGGCAGCAGCACTGGGGCAGTTATTAACAAATGAATATGTGATGCTGCATTGGTTTAGCCGAACTCAGACTTTTTTTAGGGATTTGGGGATCACCTTCGCCTTTAATAACGCGACTACAACGTGTTCATGTTGTAAGCTACAGGAATCTGCTTGCCAGACTCACCTCTGAACACTTTCAGGTGTTTCATGGCGTGGACTGTGCAGTCCTAAAGCGCAGCATGGAGGTGGAAAATGCTCCTCTGTATAAGTTCTGAGCACAGGCCCTTTCCCCACGCCCTCCCATCAGCAGGCTGTGGCCTTGCCATGGGGAATCCACCACGGGCTGCAAGCATTTCTGCTGGGAGATGGACAGATGGATGTCTGTGTAGGCTGTTCCACGTCTGCCAGGCCTCCTGTTTAGGCTTCTTTGAGTAGGACAATAAACCCAGAAATGCAAGCAGCCATATCGATCAGCAGTGCTTGTGCCTCAGCCAGCTGCAGTGATGCATTTTGCCATTTCCTGGGATAAAAGTACATGGGAATCCTGTCTTTCTAGCCTGATGCCTGTGCCCAGGAAAGACTGAGGGCTGAAAATGTAGCAGCATGGACTCATGCTGCCCTAGAGGGAATGACTTGGTGTTATCATGCCTTCACCAGAGGCCGTGCTAGGACTGGTGAGGATACATGTGCTGCCAGATTCCCGAGTGTCTGTGATGCTGGAGCCACTGATGTCCAGCTATTTAATCTTTGGAGAAGCTTAGTGTAAATTCAGTCCTTGAGGTCTAGTGTTAGGCTTTGTGTTTTGGCTTTTTTTTTTTCCCATTAGGAATCTGTTGGAAATGATACTTTGTTGTGCTGTGTAGACCTGGCATTCCAGGTTCCTATGCTTAGGACTGATCTTGAGAGGAGAACTCATTTTGTCTTTCAAAGACCAACATTGCATTTCACCCCTGCTATAAGCTGTGGCTAGTAGTTCATGCTGTGGCAACTCAGATGAAAATTGGCACTAACTCAGAATCAAAGTGGTGGGGGTTTTTTTGCATTTTAAGTTCTTACAATTTCAAGGTATTCCAGATGTTCTGGATTCCCCACACAGCCTCACTGCGCCCACCCAGAAATTTTGTCCAGCCAGGGGTTTTTTTTTTGTACTGTTTATATTTGTCTGGATCTCTGGAGGCCTATCAACGTGTTTGGAGCAGCACTGCAGACCTGTCTAGGGGGCACATTTCCAACAGCAGACATGTGGGACTTTGTCCAGCTTTCTCCCAGGCTGTCAGATTTATGGCACGTGCTCAGCCTGGCGGGGACCCAGCAGCTTGGGTACCTCAGGGGGCAAGGAGACTTTTCAGGCACGGGCTGGGAAACCCAGGACAAACCCAGTGTTACCTTGTGCCCGCCTGGCAGCATTCCGTATCTGGTTTGTCCTGGTCAGCTGTGAGGTCAGGGAGGAAAGGACCCTTCAGCCATTGGGGTGGGGGATGTGCTACGTCTTTAGCTGCTCTGTGGCAAAGCCCAGGCTTTGTCCTGCTCCCCTGGGGCAGAGGGAGTCCTGTTCCTGGCACCATGGTTTTGTAAAGCCCCAAGGTACCAGTCCGGAGCTGGCTGAAGTCAGCAGGATGCTTTCCACTGATTTCAGTGTCCTTTGGATTAAGCCCTACCTGAGTTAATCCAGCCAGTTGATTTATGAGGCAGTGGCAGCCCAGAAGGAGCTGGATGAAGGCTTTGCCTTCCCAGCCACAGGGTACATTCTGTGCTGTCACAGAAATGGGCTGTGCTTTACTGACAGGAAGGATCCCATGTGTAACTGGAGCACAGGGGATTGACTTCTTTCAGCGAGGGAGAAAACAAATACCACCTGCTGCTTTGTACCTCTTCCTAGGCAGTAAAAGATGTTCTCCTGAACAAAACCATTGGGTTTTGTCATTTCCATGTTGTAACTGACACTGGAAGAATTTAGCCTGGGGCTGGGCAGAGGATGTGTGTGTCTGGAGGGGTGGTGCTTTCTGAGTAACTTGCTGATAGCCTTCAGCCTGCTGCAGCTGCACTGAAAAATTGAGGTGAAATGCTTCCTGAAGTGACAATGGACCTACTTCCTTGACTTCAGCCTAACTGAGAGCAAAAATAAGGCCCTTGAACTCTAAAGAATATTTATCAGGTTAATCTATTTAGCACTTAAGCTTCAATTTTACAAGTGGCTGCCTTGCCATTGTACCAGCAATGAATTTCCATCTCTGCTTTGTGATTTTTGTTTGTTTGTTTGTTTTCTAAAATATTATACTAGGAAGCTGATTCAATTTGCTCCATTGCCATATCACCACTACTATCATCAAGACATCAGGAAGGTCTTGGTGTCCATTTAGGTGAAGCTTAACTCTGAATCTGAACCACGGTTTTGCACTCCATCATGCCCTTCCCTAAGGGATTGCAGATAATTTTGTGGGGAAGGAGAGATGTTGGTCATCCTCTTGTGAAAACAGGTCAAACAGAAGGGGTTATCTAGCATCAAATCACTGAAAAGGCTCTCTAAAGCCACCACACTACTTTGTAGGCTATGTAGGGTCTCCTGGCACAGGGCCACAGCTGTCCTGACTAAAGGACTCATCCTTCTGGAGACCAGTTAGATATTACTAAATTCACCCTAAAACAGGGTTTGTGAGTAGGACAGAGAGAAAAACACTTCCATAAAGCTGTATGGTTCCTGACAGCATTAATTACTAAAGGCAGCAGTAGGCAAAGGTTTCTTTTTTTAAAAAAACAAGATCCAATAGCTCAATCCCAAACTCCTTCCAGTCTGCCATTTAATAGTTTTGTAAAGCAGAGCAATTCATGTTCATGGGTGTAGGTTGGGGAATGCTCACAGAAATAACCCAACTTGCAGGGGATGGCAGCAGCCTGCACGAGGCTGAAAGTCTCCTGGGGTAGCAAATTGCTTAATGCAACTTTTGCTGAAACAAGACACATGGTTAATCCCAAAACTTGCCTTGGTACAACTGAAAAAGAACTCAAGTGAGTTTCAGTCTGGATCCGTGAGGGTGTGTGAACCAGAGAGAACCAGAGAGACATTTAATGTGTTTTTTACTGTTCCTGTTGAGCCTGTTGTAGCTTTGGTAAGCGTACAAAGGACTGATTCACCAAGTTAAGAAGGTAAAACCAGCAGGGTACATCTTTGCAGGACCACGAGAAGCATGTTTCTTGTCTTCTGGAGAGGTTAAGCTTGGACACATTTGTTTCCATAGCATCTTAATGCCTCTGGAGAGCAAGGAAGTGTCATCTTTTCCAGCTACAGAAAGCAAAAAATTTCCTTCTACTGTCCAGGACAGTGAGGGTAAGTGTGTGTCCCTGTTAGATCAACACTGAATGACCACAAATAACTTTTGAAGCTGTTTTCTATTCCTGCAGTGGAGTTATCCCTGGTATGGGGTACATATTAGTGAGAAATGCTAAACACTGCTGAGAGTTTAGGAATTACATGAAAAAAGTTCCTTCCTGGTTTCCTTTTTCTTGAAACACTAGGACTTGCCCATTTCTTGTTCTCAAGTATGTTTTTATCAAGAGTTTTTAGAGACTATGCTTCAATTCAGGTTTGCCTTGAGGAGAGGAGAATATGAGCTTAATACAAGTTTTCAGTGAGTGCATGTTTGACCATAAGAGAAGCTGGCTGCATATGTGTTCCATGTCATTTCCCAACGTTCATGTTTTATTTCAGAACTGTAACAAAAGTTAAGCCTCTGTCCTCCCAAGGGCTGTGCTCTTATCTATTCCAAACCTCTTTTGCTACTAGAACAAAACCTATGGTTGTTTTATCTCCCCATGAACTTTATTATCCTGAAGTTGCAAATACTTTGAGGATTTCTGTTTGTCCTTCTGTAAAATACTCACTTTTTGGTAGAGCTGAGGCATGACATCTTCTGCCCAGGAGTTAAATATTAAGACACTGAATAAATAAGATTAGAGATGCGTGAGAGTTGAGAACAAATTGAAGCAGAGTGCTCCAGCTGTTAACCTGTCTTCACAGCTGCCTGGAATTCCAGGACTGACAGGACATACTTGGATTGTGGAGGTGGGTTTGGCCCTTCACACTGCATCTCTGTTGTGCAGTTCTTGGAGTTCATTCTTAACCCAGGCAGAAAAGCATGACCCTGTGGCTCATTAAAACCTTCTCTGCTGCAGTCACTCTCAAGTGAGAGAGGATCCTAAAGAAATCTTCGCTGTTGTCGCATTTCAAATGCCCTGAAGGAAATAATCAAATGTATGGAAAGATCAGTGGAATTTAGTGGCTAATTTTTGTGATTTTCAGATTACTGTCTTTAAAGTTGTTATGGAGGAATGTTTCATAAAAGCAGCTTTGATTTTCCAAAGAGCTAGACATCCAGAACATAAACTTCATTGAGCTAAACACACTTCAAGTCCTAAGAGCAGACAACAAAATCAGCTCCTTAGTATTTCATGTGATAATCCAGACGTATATCAAGACCATTCTGTAATCTGTGTACTACGTGTCCTGTACCAGCCAAGTTTTTAGGAGGACAGCTCCAATCTAGCACTCAGACAGCTGGCAAAATGCCCTGTCTTTCATCTCTTGGAACACCAAGGAATTTTGGAAATTCATGTGTGAGAAGAGCCCCCTCCAGTCCTATGACCAGGCAACCCATGTCCTGTCAAAAGGGAAATCTGCCCTTTGTTTCCTACTGTAAAAATTTAGCTCTAACTGGACTGGCATCCTTCATGAGCTGGATTTTATTTAAATATTTGATAAATACAGGCATGGAGGCACAGATTTTGGTGCTTATTACAATTCTGACAAGAATGCCTGCTTATAAGAGCACCCTGTGAGGAGCAATATGACATGGTACTTTATCATGATTTTCAGAATTAGATCAAACCATAAGTGTTGCACAAAGAAAATCAGAATAAATGTAGCTGATATAGTACAAATAAATGCCAATGGTTTTCCTGCCATGGTTATGTTGAAAAATGACATCTCTTTAGTATCTTGGGTGCAAACTGGCAGTATGCAGTCTATTAAGCCAGATGCTAAGGCTCTTGCATCTCTGTCATCTCTGTTGCCCCTTCCAACAGTGCAAGTCATGCCTGCCACCAGAATTTTCTCATACAAAAGACTTCAGATGCTTGAAATGCAAAAAAAGCTGCATAAGGTTGTGAAGGCACAGAGCCTTCAAACTTCCTGTGCCATCCACAGCAGAGCACGTGGCTTAACTTCTGTTAATTACATATGGCAGAGACCCAAGGCACTGTTCTAGGTTGACTCAAAGAGGTTCCGTTCTTGGTCTCTGCTCTACTTTTGTCAGACTCTTAGGCAGGGCAATCCCTGTATTTCTATATTTCTTCCTAGACAGTGAGTATGTAACAGCCCTCAGCTGATTATTCATTTTCCATGTGCCTGATATCCACAGCTAGTGCAAGAGGCAGAGTTAATGGAATTCACTGTATAAAGCATTCTCACGCCATCCTGTATACCTCAGCACACAAATGCATGTGCTTACAAATGAGTTGGCTGAGAAATCTGCATTACCCCTTCCTCTGATTAAATAAGGCCTTATATTTGATGGCAATGCTCTGCAACAAATTTCATTTAGTTTAAAGGAAAGCAAAAGGAATACTCTGTTGTTCCCTCAGAAAAAAAGCTGATGGTTGAATATCCCTGTGTCTTAGGAAAAATTTTAAGTAATACTCTTCAGGCAAATATGTTTGATATATTTACCTGCAGTATCATATTTTGTCGGCTGCATATGTGTGTTGCAAGGGTCTGGACAGATGAAGAACTAAAGGCAACCTCTAAAACTGCAAATTTGCAGACTTGGAATGGTATCTCTTAGTTATTATATTTAAATGCCTTCTTCTAAGAGAACAAGAACGTTGTTGAAGTCATTGCTTAATTATGTTACTATTCTTTAGGGCATTCTGGGCTCAGAATGGTAGAAGTTATTAGACATGAGAGAAATTGCAGTTATTGCCCAGCTGTAAGACTCTCTAAGGAGTGACATGAAAATAAATTTAGCCAGTGTGTTTCTAGGAGCATCTGCTTCTCAGTGTGAGATTGCATTTTATTAACGTCTTTATGATCTAATATCCGAAATTAAACCAGACAATCAGAAGATGAGATTTCCCTTTAAAAAGCTGAGGCCAATTGGTTTGCAGGGATGATAGATTAAACGAAGTCCAACGCTAACAAGTTTTACACACGAAAAAGCAGAGTTATGTAAACACCATCAGATTGCTGGCAGCCCGGGCAAAGCCATCCCTTCACAGCTCAGCTCAAAGAACCACAGAGGAAAAATGTGATTTGCAAACGAAACTCCAAACTGATTTCAACTTGCAGAAGCATCTCCTTTGGTCAATTAGCTTCTGCACTTTTGGCTTTGCGCCTTTAGACAAGTTTTTAATTACTGAAGATAAATGTTTATAAGCGGCTTTATTTCTCTCATCGTAACCTACTTATTAGCTCGTGCTAAACAAGGAAAATCCCTCTTGCCAGCAGATTGTGCTCGTGTGATCAAGGTCTTTCATAGCACAAAGGAAGTCATTGGGTGGCTGTGCTTCTTGGGCAAATCAATTCATCAGCACACAGCTCAAGAAACATTCCTGGCCAGAAATAAGGCCAGTGGGCAACTACACCTTAGGAAAGAAGTCTAGTGACAGCACAGTCCCCAGGAATGCTGGCATGGAGCCTGGCCAGAGGGTCAGGTCAGCACAAGTGGTGCAGCTACAGATTACAAGGAGCAGTAGTTGGTGTTGCAGCTGAGCCCTTCTCTTCCTGGGGAGCATTGAGGGTGATGGGAAGTGGAAAAGTATGCAGGATACATTTCTTATTGTTTATTAGGAGGTATAAACCAGTGTATGTGACAGTCAAAGGTTAGCTTCATCTTGGCTGACATTAAGGAAATATAAATAGATGATGTTTGCTCCTCTTTGTGCCAAAACTTGTTAGTTGGTCCAAATAAACTTGCTTGTTAATAGCCTTTGCTGGATAGTCTTGACTAAAAGGCCAGCGGGTTTGTCGTGCTGACACAGAAAATCAAGGGAAGGCTGCAACCCAGCAGCGAGTTCTGACTGTCTTTTGGTTTGGGATTTTGTTTTTTGGGTTTTTTTCTCTGAAGTTCTGACTGTCTTTTGGTTTGGGATTTTGTTTTTTGGGTTTTTTTCTCTGACATTTTCTGAAAACATGCCTCGGTTTCCCTTGAGGTAGCTTGTGACCCATTTTCAGTGCAGACATAATTTAAGCAAACAGAAAGGGCTGCTCTGGCAAAGGTTATCTTCTAGGTGGACTGTGTTCTTGTGCTGGGACCAGAAGAGGTGCTCTAAACTGGTACCCAAAAGCAGGGTTTCTTCAAAGGTTTGGTTAAGTTACTTCTTCGTATTACTATTTCCTTCTTCCACCAGATTGAGACAACATTTTGGTGTATGGATTGGTTGAATTGAGCAAGTGCCCTCTTTATATGATCTAAACCTGATGCATACAAATCATGGTAAATTTTAAAGTCCATTAAGTGCACACAGGGGAAAGCAAGCAAATTACCATGACTCAATCTACTGCTTGTCAGCCGAGCCTCTTGCAAGTCAGGTCTTACTGTGAAACAGCGAGGGAGTCACATTTGGACTGGGAGGTTTGCACAGATTTGATGCACTTGGTTTCAAACCAGGTTTGAGGTAATTTCCTGCTGTTTCTGTGCACAAGCAAGGACTCTGTAGCTGTGATGCACTTCTAAAGTTGCTGCAGAGGTGACTGAGAACATGTAGCTATGTGCTCACAGGACATACAGCGTCCTACCACAACACAGGTTCCTATGTGCAATAGCTTAATTTGGAGAAATATGTCTTTTGGGGTTGGCTGGATGTTTTTGAGCAGAATTCCAATGAGCAGACAGTGTTAACAGGAGCAAGCTGGTTTCATTTATAATGCTGTCAGCCCTCTAGTGATAGGGAGAAGATCAGATACTCAGTGTATCAATCCTGGGAACTTGGGAAAGGCAATGTTACAATTATAGGGGTGAGGAAGATAAAGGGCTGAAGTTGGCTCCAGAGCAGAATGCTTACTTAATATAAAGAACAAAACTGGTTCCATCTCTGGTTTTTAGCAGAGAAAAGAAGTAAGTTTGTATAAATGGCTTTAAATGAAATGGACCTTTTGTGAGGGGGGAAAACAACAAGCAACAAACTTCATAAATTTGTTTTTGATCCTCACCTGAATTTCAAAACTGTTAATCAAAACTTAGCTATTGGATGTAAGAAGTTCTTACAGCTGGGAGGTGAACCACCACAAAGGGCTGCCTCTTTTCCTCCCACTTAGTGCATGTCATTTCCTCAGAGGACCAGAGCACAGCAGAGACTGGAGAGGAAAGCCCTTTTCATGATCCACCTACAGAAGATGTTTTTGTCCTTGTGCCTCCTCATGAGATGATGATACCATTGTATTGCCATGTCACATCATGCCATCCCTCAAGTGAAGTCCTCAACCTCCAGTCTGATTTCTCCCTTTTTCCCATAAAGAAAATATTTGACTGGTTGAAAGTGAAAAAAAATCCCAAAAAAAAAAAATTTTACTGGGTAAAAAAAAAAAAAAAAAAAAAAAAAAAGAAAAAAAGGTGTATTTCCACAGGAATAGGATGACTATATTTTCTTTAGAATAGGTTTCTTTTTCTAGCCTGTAATCCCCAAGCTGAACAGTCCTCACAGATTTTGCAAGTTCATTTTCGGCCTAAGCTTGTTCTGGGCGCTGCTGGTCAGATCATTCCCGAGATTCTCCAGCAGCTACTTCTGCAGTGTCTTAATAAGGCAGCACCATAGAAAGACAAGGAGATGGATTTTCTAAACACTGGCTACACATGGATTCCTTTTATGGTCCAGCTTACACAGTGGGGTATTCCTCTGAAGGTCAGAGACACGGATAACAAAGTGCTTCCCACTGCAGCTTGTTTTTGTGAGTGCAGGCATCATGTGTCTGCTGCCCCATATCCAGGCTGTTCTGAGAAGGAGAAAGAAATAGTTGGGTAGGGAAATGTAGAGAGAAGGGGAAAAAGTGGGGCCTGATTTTTTGTGTGTTTTGTGTTGATGCTGTTGCCGCACTCACTGGGGCTGCAGGATGTGTTTGTGACTGTCGTGTGGAGAATGTGTGTGGGTGTGTGCTGATATTCCACAAAAAGTGCCCCTAAGAATCCTCTGCATAGGATTTCAGGGATCAGGTCATCCCACAGCAATACCAAGGGCAAATTCTCACGTCATGGCCGTGAATTCGGTTCTTCATTCTCCCAGGAAAATGAGATAGAGTGCTAATGACCTTTTCAAACCAGTGAGTTATGATAGCTGGAGGGTTTGTCTGTGCTGGAATGCCACAAGATGAATTTGTTTAAGGAAAATGTTTAATTCCGCCCCCCTTCCCCTTCTCTCTTGTACAAGCTAGAGAGTCTTTTCCCTCATTAGCATGTAATCAGCTTAGACTGGAGGGCTGAGTAAGTTCCTTCAGGGCTATAGTCTCATTTCTCACCCAAATTTTTGATGGAATGGATGAGTCATTTCAATATTCTAACGAGAAGGAATACATTGGTGATTAAATCAATATAAGAAAACCTCCTACTAAGTAATGAAAATATCATAATGTTTTTTCAGGCTTGAATATAAGTGCAGGATATACATAAATTGAATGAAGAAAATATATCTTCAAGGCAAACCTGAAGTGTTTAGGCAAATTCAATGGACCTGTAATCTAATTTTTCGTTTACTGATTGTTATCAGATGGTCTAATGCAGTACCTAATCAGCTATGCAGATAATGAAAGACTTCACTGTGTCACCAGCTCTGACACTGTTTGAGTAAAGAGAAGTGCTCGAAGGTGTTATTTTGGTGACTCATATCTTGAAAGTCTGACTTCCTTCATCTGTTTCCCTGTTGCTTTGCTGGCTCCATCCTGATTTCACCTATCGTGCTCACATCATACTTACAATGAGATCCTAATGTAGTGCCTTTGATATCATTATAGGTCTTGCATGCTTGTGGTTATGCTGACTTTGGAGGAAATGTGACTTCTCAGCCTGTTGGCTGCGTGGTTTTGCTGGCTATAATATCTTGCTTTGAGGAGATAAAGGCATAAATGCACAGAAGTGGAGCAAAGACCACAAAACATGCAGTTTAGTTGATGAAAGCTTTTAAACTCCTGTCCTCGCTTTTCAAAAGAATTCTGAAATTCAAGCAAATTTTAAAGCAGGGTGCATCCAGGAGGAAAGGCTTGGCTGCCAGTTAAACTCAGGGGAGCTGTTCACCAGGCCATGCCATACCTTCCTAGCCATTCCATGTTAAGCTGCATTCCGTGTTTCAAGGCTTGCCCTCGTTTCAGTCTGAATCCTGTTTTCAGTGGTTTTGCCTGCTCAGTAATTACTCTGGATTTCAGGGATTGGTATAACTATGAGCAGAGATCATCTGTCCCATCCTCATTATACTGCTGGAAGAACTTCTGGTAAGATGTCTTGGTGACTAGGAATGACTTTTCAATCACCAACCCATCTTCATTTATTTATTGGTTGTTCTTCCCTCAACTTGGGCTGTACCCTGTCATCAGTTTTTAAGCCAAATTCTTTATGGAAGTCAACAGGGAGTCCTGCGCAAAGGGAAATGACATAATGCTGCCCTTTAGTCCTACCTACAGAGAAGCAGACTTGGGAAACATACACATTTTCCTCATTACCAAGCACTGAAATTTACAGCATGTGTTCATTTTCTGTCGACATCCGGCAGCTACCCAACGTATTGTAAATTCGACCGTTTGTATTCCAGACAATTGTTTTTAATAAAAAAATTCTGGATGTTGTCTTTATTTGGCTTGCACATGGTAAATGTTGAGGTCTTCAGTCCTCTGAGGTGAAGAATGTGCCATTTTAATGGGCAACATGGAGTGTTCTTAGCTAAAAATATTTCCTTGTCCTACTGGAGTGCGTGATTTTGTAGGCTGCCACCTTTTACACACCCAGTAACTGTGTTTTGCTGGAGATGGGTGTTTCTGTAGTTTGTAAAACACTTTTAATATGAAAGATGCTTCTGTAAGTAAGCTGTCACCTTCACTTGAACTGTCACCTCATGTCACAAGGTGTCAGAGTCCAGGGAAGCCTGAAAGCTTCTCCTGCTCCTCTNTCCTGTGGTGTGTTGGCTGGTGGAAAAAAGTTAGTATAGAAAAGACATATCAATAAGATGAGGGTTTGCTGGTGTTGAAAAGAAAATAAGATACGTATTGTTTCTTGATATAAAAGATATAAAAGGTAGCTGCTGATCTGCAGCCATTGCCCTTTCTGCCCTGGTGCCCTTGGAGGATGCTGTCACTGCCTCCGAGGTTTTGATAAGACAAATAAACAACTCTGAAACAGCAGAAGGATCTCTTGCTGCATTTTTTTCCAACATGACGAACCAAAGGAAGAAAAGCCCCAGGGCAGAGGACAGGGGGCCCAGATCTTCGACAACAAGGAAAGGGCTTCTGTGTTCATGGCCCACGTCTGTAGTGCCTTCAGGTTGTTCTTCTGCAGCACAGGATAAACAGAGCTGCAGAATGGGTTTAAAATTAAGACTTTCCTAATAGGACAACCTCTTTGCTAGTTAGAATTCAGACTCTTTAAAGCTTAAATTCTTAATTAGATAAAGTAAGGACGTAAGCATAAAGAAATCAGGCCAAAGCAGACTGCTTGAAAGTTAGCTGAAAGTGATTCCTTCTGTTGGGAAGAGTGATGCCATTTTTACTGCTTTTCCTCCTTCCTTTTGCACTGTAGTGCCTCTCGTGATGAAAGCTGCTTTGTACATCTCCATAACCAGAGCATCTGGCATCTTGTCAATTATTTACTAAATGTATATATCCCTGCACTGTCCTTTTAGCAGGGTAGTGCTGTTCCTTCAGCTTTCCAAATCGGGAATGATGAGAGACTCAGCCACAATCAGAGGGGGTGTTTTAGTGCTTTTTGCTGGCCTCTTTGCTTATCAGATCTTCTCCAGGCTGCAGAATTTGGAGAATGCTGTGCAAATCATCCAGGCCCACAGCTTTTAGCACCTGTACTTTGGTACAGGCCACTTTTAGAAGGAGAAGCCACGAAAAGCAGCCTCAGTCACAGACTTCAGGAATCCTTCTCCAAAAGTTTTGAGGTCTTTGGAGGTTGGCCCATCTCTGCTACATTTAGTAAGAGCTCTCTGTGTTTTATTGCAGGGAAAATTGCATGTGGAGCCATTGCTTATCTCTGCCACTCACTTGCCTACCCTTGGATGTTGATAAGGAGATATTGCAGTGTGTCTGCTGATGACTTCTCCTGGCAAGGGAGGGTGATAAGGCAGACAGCCTGATAATGCTGGACTTTTTGGCTGTTGGGTGGCTGGCACTGAGATGGCATGAGGTGATTTGCGTAAGCTATGGGGTTTTTATGGAGCAGCTGTGTTCTTAATACGTGTTTTCAGAAGCTGGAGTAACAGGGGAAACAAGGGGTAACACCTCCTTGTAACCTCTTTCCACTGGATTTTGTGGGATTTCACCTCCATGGATTTTGTTTGAGGAGACTGAAGAGTCTTTCAAATGCGAGCTTTAGAGTCACATCTCGAATGGTCAGTGGATAGGGCACTTTAATGTTGCTGAGCATCTGTGGGAGAGGAGGACGTGGAAGACATCTGGAGACTTGTTCTGTCCAAAACTAACAAACATGATGCTGAAATTTTGGGAAAGCAATCAGAAAACAGGGCAGGAGCAATACCAGACCCTCTTACTGAAGGTACTCTTCTGCTGCTTGTGAGCTTGATTCATCATCTGGGATAGCAGCTATGGCCATATCAGATTAGTAATTTTTCCCTGGTTTTGTCTTCCTCTTTTCTTTTTTTTCTTCTTTTTTTTTTTTTTTCTTAAACCAGAACCATGACCCCGTTTCTTGTAAATGTGCCTTTGTCATCATGGGTTTAGGCTGTCACAACACATTTTACCTCAAGCTCCATCTTTAATCACTTAGTGGCAGACCTGGGAATAGAAGCCATATCTCAGCCACAGGACCACATCGTCTCTCCAAGGCAAGGAACAGCTGGGAGCTTTCTTACAGGGCAGCCTGCTCGAGCTGTGCTCTGGGTCTCTCGTAGGCTGGGGCAAATGCAACTTCCCCTTGTAGCAAAGAGCACCCTGAGTCTCAAAAGTCACACAACTGCCTGCAACCTTGTTTAGGCAGGAATGTGGCATTTGGTGAATGTTGGGAACAGATCATAAATTAAGAATTTTAGGGGTGAAAAAGGTTGCTTATGTAACTCAAATCCATTTGTTAGACTCCTTCCTCCCTAGACTCGTTCCCCATTATTTATCAATTAAATATGCTGAGAGTAGTGAGCTGCTGACCACAAAATT